>OX940958.1:17018400-17618400 GCA_954870475.1 Euphrasia confusa
GAACTCCGACCTTGTAATAATTATCTGTTGAAAATATCCAGAAAGCAAGTGAAAGACATGCAGAATACGGAAGTCCCTAATAGAGTTTCTGAACATACATCAGCGGATTCACTTCACCTTGATCAGAATATGTTAACTTCCCAGTCAACAAAAACTAACGTACATATCATCCAACCTGAACGTGAATCCATTTCATCTGCTTCAGAAGATAAACAGATAAATGATGACCTGACTGCAGATATTGTTGCTAGAGTGTCTGAGGCATATCACTTCAATGGTGATTTGTTTTTCCATCGAGTAAGTCTTGTTTCACAGATAATATTCTATGTGCATCTAATGACAATTATTTATTTATTTTCTGAAGGAATGGTTGATTATCAGCATGTGCTGGCTGTCCATGCTGATATAACTCGGAGAAAGAAAAGGAATTGGGATGAGGTTGAACCGCAATTAGGTGAGGCAACTTCTAAGTTTTGAGATTTTTTTTATTTTTTTGTTTTAATTCTTCTTTCTACACTTTGTAGAGAAAGTTGGTCTATTGGATGTCAGTCAGGAAGATTTGATGATTTTAGTGCCACCATTATTTTCAATGAAGGATCATCCAGAAAAAGTAGTGTAAGATGCTTCTGTTTTGTTTTACTTGTTGTCACCAAACATGTTGCTTTTTATCATCATCGTTGTGGATGCTTTTGATGTGAAAAACTTGGTAGTCCAACTGAAGATGCCTATAGAAGAGCGTAGAAAAAAAATTCTCTTTGGTGACCTCCTGTCAAATATTATACATTCAAGTTTTCCTACATTGTTTATGATCAGAAGGTGTAATTATATGAATAAAGCCCTAATGATATTAGATGTTGTTGGTATGAAATTTATTGAATGAAGGTTACTATTAGAATTTGAAGATTACAGGCCATTTTGGTTGTTAACTTATTCTTTTATCATCCTGATATAAGATGGTTTTTGGTATGATTATAAAATTTAGCAATGTCAACTTTGTAAAGATGTTTCTCTACCACTTATCTTTATTTGTTAATTGTGAGACAGTGGAATAACTGATCGAATTTGTCTACCAGTTCTGTTACGATGGTATTATCCTATCTTTAGTAAACTTCAGCAAACCAATTGATTAATCATAATTTAGATATATCTTCAAAATCCATTATGCCGCATCAAGTATGTTCTTTTAATTATCGATTGCATTTTGTATCCTTTTTTATTTTGTCTAGTAATATCATTTCAACTATTGATTGTTTCTAGATTTGTTTTCAATTCTAAATTGAAATTGAAGCCTTGATGTATAAATATTTATCAGTCTTGGTGACTGTATATTTGCAGTTTAAAATCATATGGAGATCCGAGTTTAAAAAAGAAGCAAGAGGTAGTTGTAAAGCCTCGCTGGGAGGTGAGTTCCTCTTTTTTCTGCTAGTTTATTGTTTGTTTGTTTCCTGTAGTTTGTAACACTAATCTGTAATTAATTGGCCTATATTTTGAAGTTTTTTTTTTCACATAATGCAGATGGAGATAGAGCAGTGTCTTGCCATTGACTTCAACATTAAAGATATCCTAATTCTTAAATATTTATGTTTTACATATTGGTCATGTGCATTATCATCTATACTTTCCAAGTTTTGAATACTGCTTACGAAAGTGATTGAAGTATTTGCTTAATATAATTGAAGAGATCGTACTAAAATTTTGCAATGGTCTTTGGATAGAAGTGATCATTTTAAGTTCTGCCGCCATATTATAAGTATCATGCACATAAATCAATTCCAAGAATCCTATAGTTAATTGGACATGACATGCTCATGTTAGGGATGCTCTATCCTCCTAACTGCTCAAGTCCATATATTTGAGTTTTCTATTAGTCTGGACTGATTTGCTGTCACTTTAGACCCTGTTTCACAGCTATAAATGGGGCTAAGAATTGTAAGAAAATGTAAATGCCTTTTATGACATGTTTTCTTTTGAGCATGTGCATTAATGAATAATGATTAAGTTGTTTGCTGTATTACTTGATGTTGAAGTTTACAATCGTTACAGAATTTGTATTCTTTTGCTTCTGCTCTGTTGTGTTTTGTATGAACTTGACACATTCATACAGGTTCCTAAGAAAGTGAATTGGGAGAATTCCATACCCAAGAACACAGATAGATGGCGATGGCAGGCGGCGGTTTGTGAATTGTTTGATGAGCGTCCAATATGGATAAAACATTCATTAGCTGAGCAATTACTTGCCCGAGGTATAAATGTTTTAAGCAATGTGCTCAGAAGGTGGGTCCCTCAGTTGCTGTCTTGTAATTTTATCTAATCTTACTATAAGATATTATGGGCTTACACTCCGGGTGTTCGGTTTGCATTTTTTCTTAAACGATGGATTTTGGTTTGGTCGGTTTTACATTTTTTTAACTTCCATATCTCACATTTATTAAACTTATCTCTCACATGAGCCCATTTCCAATTTCTAGGCTTCTTTTTATATCAGCATATTACTTTTCAAATGGGCCATACTTGAGGTTCTGGATCAGAAAAGGATATGATCCCCGCAAGGATCCTGAATCTCGCATGTAAGTTTACTTGCCACATAACTGTTTAATTTTGTAAGGGTATTTAATGCACTTTTTGCTTCTTAATGTCCATAAAAAGTTGGTGGTGAATTAAACCTGGACATTAGTTGAACTTTGTAAATGAAATGCAACAATATAAATCCCGTTGCATTTTAACATATTTATGTATTCAAGAAAAAATAGTTTGGTCTTTTAGATGACAGAGAATTAAGTTAACACTCGGAGAATCCATATCACTTTAAATAAGTGAAAATTTTAATTGATCGACGAGTAGTCTGTCATATTTAATTAAGCTTGCACTATTGAACTAATGAATGAAAGTTCATTGATTCCAAGAATGTAACTTACAACTATCCTTATTGTTTTTCTGTGTGTTTTGATGGTTGACTTATTTGCATGTTTGCAATTGGTAACAAACTTCATGGTTGAAGAACTCCAGGGGGTGGTCGTATCTTTCTGCCTTGTCACGTTTCTGAATGATCTGAAGCTACTGACTTCGGCTTCAGTACTTGTTACAATGATTTTTATAGTCATAAGAAAAAGTACGACAGTTATTGATTAACTAATGCTAAGATTTCAATGTCAAATACATATAGATGACATTCATTATGGAATGCAGGTGTATTTTTTACCTGAATCACTAATTTTTTATGAAATTCCACTTTATTACATCGTTTCTCTATATACAAGGGCTGAGTCTTTAATATACCAAGAGAGAAATCACCTCTTGTTATTAACAACGCAAGTCTGGCTCAATACGTCCCCATATAACACTAAAATATGTCCCTGTCATTACCGCCACTTTTTATTTATTTATTTTTATTTGCAACACTAACCTCCTGTTGTTTACATGATAGATATCAGAGGACTGATTTTCGAGTGCCACCTCCATTACGAAGTTATTGTGACACCAATGTTGTATCCGGGTATAGATTCTATTAATTTATTAATTTTATTGGAAACTTAACAATTGTATAGTTTCCTTTACAGCGACTCAATCGCGTTGAAGTATAACATGTGAGATTAATGATACAATTTCTTTTTCAAGGGTTCATCTTTATCCGAGAAAAAACAAACACATTTAGTTTTTATTTGTTATATAAAAAAATGGTTTACAACTCAATCACATACACCAAAATTACTTGAAAGAAGTTTGATACCACCTAAGCTATGTTCTCATGGTAAGAAGTCCATTTGCGTGTTACTGGCACTGCTTATCATCTATTTTCTTTTATTACTAAACATGGACACGGGGGTGACTGCCACTAGTCTTGCTTGTAAAATTAAAGCATGATAGATTTGTAGCCTTAGAGCTAAAAATGGTTTGGGTAAATGTTATGGTGATGCTCATTCAAGTAATTTGGTAATAATATTGGGTTTAATCAACAAACTGAATTGTTACTTTTATAAATGATGAAGAAGAAAACTGGGAAAAAATTGTAACTTGTCTCGTTCTAGTTGTAATATTCAGTGAACTACTGGCTAGACATTTAATATTCCAAAGGTGATATCAATTTCCCTACGAAATTCTAAATCAAGCAATCAAGCTTTTAGGAATGTATGATTATTGTAGGTGGCAACTAGCAACCGAAACCCAATAATTCATAGATGACTTCTTATTTTTCCTTTCGTTTTTTCTCTGGTCTTAACTTATTTATGTTTTCTTGTACAGATTAAAGTGCACGTGGGAAGAAATTTGTGCATTCCAAGTTTTCCCTCGTAAATGCCAGCTCTCCTTGCAACTCTTTGAACTTGAGGATGACTTTATTCAACAAGAAATCAAGAAACCCGCGAGTCAAGGAAACTGCAGCGTATGCTATATATTTATTGCGTTAAATAATTATCTTTTGATATATTTATTCTCTATTTTATTGTCATTTTAAAATTTTAAATATATATTTATCACTTAAATATCTACTACTGTGCCTAAGAAAAATATGTGCTATAATTTTGGGCATGTCAGCTTCAAACAGGATGGTTTTCAGCACATTTGGTTGATACCTTGAGATTGCGAGTTGCCCAGAGGTTTTTGTCTATATATCCCGAGGCTGGTGCAGAATCTTTGCTGAAGAATGTTAACAAACGCTTTGAGAAGTCAAAGAGGCAGCATTTGAATAAGATAGATTTAAAAGTTGATGGAGAGGGCCAAATACCAATTATTTTTGCAGTATACTCGTCTTGACAATTCCCAGTTTTTATTAAAAATATAAAATTTCAGAGCACTTTCTTGATTGGTATCAGCCGTTTCAAAACAGTCCTTTTGGGGTTTGATGATAGGAACAGAGAGAACAGAGAAAGAGAATCATATAAAGAACAGAGAAAGAAAACAAATCAAGAGAAAGAAAACAAATCAAACAAACACCGTTTGCCCAATTAGCCTCCAGACTCCTAATTCACTTTTATAATTCGATAATCCTAATCAACTGACACTTTATATAATAAACCTAATAGTAGAAATAAGAAATAAACATAACCCTAAAGCCCAGACCCAACAAAACCTTAAAGCCCAAAAACAAACATAATAAAAGAGACATTAATTAAATACTCAGCCCTTGCTCTCTATCAATTTAATTCCTCTGCAAATCAACCTTGTCCCCAAGGTTAAAAAACGCCTTCCTTTTTCGTTAGTTCCTCTTGGCCAGTGGATTCGTAATATTCATAATTTTGTAGGTCTACTATCGGTTCCACGAGCAACACTCGTATCTCGTTTGATGTGAGACGAGAGAAGCGTGAACACGTAGTAGAATCCTCCGAGGCTGCCGAAGTAGCAGCCGTTGAGTGACCGGCCGAGTCATGCCACTGTCAAAATCAACCCCCGCTGGGGCGGTGAAGGTGCTAGTCTGCACCTTGAAGAGGCGCGAAAAGCGTTGAATTATTTGATCCTTCGATCTTTTCATTACCCTCTAGCCGCAGATTTTCTTTTATATCCCCAAGTCCGCTGGTCGGAGCAAACGCAGCGAGTTGCTGATCGGGGTTTTCAATCATTGGCGAGGGTCCAACAAACAGGAACAGTGGATGAATATATGTGAACGTGTTTGTACAACACGACGGACAAGTTCCTGAGCTGACGGACGCTCACTATTTAGGCTACTTCATGTCTGGACTGAAAACCCCGATCAGCAACTCGTTGCGTCTGCTTCGGCCAGCGAACTTGGAGACTGCGATGGAATTTTCGCGGGATATAGAAGAAAATCTGCTGCCAGAGGATAATGAAAAGATCAAAGGATCGAATAATTCAGGGCATCACTTCTCCAGATTTTGCCAGTGGCATGACTCGGGCGGTCGACCACTCAACGGCTGCTACTTCGGCAGCCTCGGAGGAGTTTACTAATCGCTCACACTTCTCTCGTGCGAACGAGATAGTAGATTTGTGAGCGAAAGCATTTTGCTTCAAGTGTCGCAAGATTTACACTGGGCCATGAGATTTGTCCTCTCAGGGAGCTACGAGTATTGCTCGTGGAGCCGAATGAGGCAGTACAACTACAAAATTATGAATATTACCAAACGACCGACCAAGAGGAATTAACGAAAAAAGAGGACGTTTTTCAACCTTGAGGACAAGGTTGATCTGCAGAGGGATAGAATCGACAGAGAGCACTCTGGAGTATATAATTAATGTTTCTTTTATTATGTTTGTTTTTGGGCTTTAGGGTTATGTTGGTTTAGGCTTTAGGGTTAGTTTAATTTCTATTAGGTTTTAGCTTATAAATTGTCTTGGTAGAGTTCATTTGTAAGCATCGAATATAAATGTGAATTGGGAGCATGGAGGCTAATTGGGCAAACGGTGCTCCGTTTGAGTTGTTTGTTGCTCTATCTGGTAGGTCGGACTAATTGATAAGAACATAAAGAACAAAGAAAGAGAATGATATAAATAAAGAACAAAAAAAGAAAAAAATCAAACGGAACATCGTTTGCCCCAGCCTCCAGGCTCTAATTCACTTTTATAATTCGATAATCCTAATCAACTCTACGCTGACACTTTATATAATAATCCTAATAGCATAAATAAGAAATAAACATAAACCTAAAACCCAGATCCAACAAAACCCTAAAGCCAAAAACAAACATAATAAGAGACATTGATTAAATACTCCAGCCCTTGCTCTGTATCATCATTTGACCTATCTACAACAAAAAAACCAGCTTGCTTACACTGTATTAGGAAAAAAAAATCGAAGTTTGATTGAGTGTTAAATTTAAGGTGCTAGCTCCATTATCTTTCTACATGTGAACTGTTTTTTGCTTTTGAAGGTTTTTTTTTTTTTTTGCTGTTAGTGTAAGACAAAATAAAACCTTATGATTTTGTATTTTCTTCTGTTTTTGTTATTTTTATCTAAAACATGGAACAATTATTTTTGTAATTAACATGGTAAAATCTTCATGTTGCAGAAGTTTTAGAAACTGAAGATAAAGAAACTATCGATGAAGTTGAAAATGACGAAGATGAAGAAGATGAAATGGAGGATGACAATCTTGAAGATGACGTGGATGCAGATGAGGAACTTGATCCGGTGATTATTTATTTTTTAATTGTTTATATTTTCAAGATGATAGCTGATGCTTCTGAACTCCATCAACTCCACTCTCACATGTTTATTCTGATTTCCTTTTCTTTTCCAGGTTGATCAGTACAGGAAATTTTCCCTACCTGATTCGTGTATCCTTGCATCATTTATGTGTATTATACTATTATGTTGGCTTCTCTATCTCTGAAAATTTATGAACTTACACATTACAGTACTTATAGTATTTCCTATACATGATTCAGACACAGACCATGGGAACATCTCAAAGGACTATCTGCAAGATCTTTTTGGTACTTTTCCCTTTGGTGCTGTTGGTGACGGTGAAATGCAGGATGCCGATCTTGGTGATGGTGGGTATCAGATATATGAGCAATGCAGTGACGACAACTGTTCTGATGATGAGGATTACTGAAACACCTAATCATTTATGAATACTTTTCCGGTTTGTTTTGAAGCAGGTTTAGCATGCAGTGTAATTATTTACTTTAGACCGGTATTTGGAAGAATTGATCTGAATTTATACTAGTATTATGTTTTGAAATGAGTTCACAATTTTAATGAGTTGTTAATTGATACACTAATTAAGCACTACATACAATTAATACATTGAACATGTTTACTCTACTAGCCGAGAGTATGGTAGTAAAACACAACAATAGGCGTTCAATGTTCTCGCCGAGAGTATTGTAGTAAAACAAAACAATAGTTGTGTTTACTCCTGGTGGAGAGTAGCCTAGTTTCGTCTAGCCAAGAAGGTGGTACTAACAGTCTAACACACAATATAGCTTGTGTCTTAAGTATAGAGTAGGTTAGTTTCGTCCAGCCAACAAGGGTACTAACACAATAGCTTTATATCTTATGTATGACACACTGGAAGAGATTGGATGCTACATCTCTCATAAATTAAATTACAAAAAGAATCAAGAACTCTCGTCAAGGCAGCTGAAGAGGGAACCTTAAACTGGGTTGTCGATAGAAAGTTATTCCCTGAGCCACGGGTATTGTGCTCGATTCCATTCGCAAACTTCTTCGTCTTTGAACCACAGAGTTGTCGAGTAGTAGTAAACATGAATGCAGTGATCAAGGATATGTCAAATTGACACTAACTCTCAAAACATATTAGTCAGGCAAAAAGACATCAACATTTATCTATCTACAATGGATAAAGTGAAAAGAACATGCTTATACCATGAAATTATTATTATCTACAATTTTATTTTATTTTTATAAATGTTCATTTACAGTTTCTTCTTCTCTGAGTTGTTCAGTTTGTATTATGGTCACACTTCTTTTGCAAATTAATAAAGAAGTGTGACCATTATTTCAAGACAAAAATAGTTTTGATCATACTTGACGTGTTAACTGAAAAAGCTCAGGATTCCAACATCAAAGCATTGCACAAAATCATATTTGTGATTCCAACAGATATAAAGCAAAAGAGTTATACGAAACTTCACCTACTGTAATTCCCGTTTCCCGTTCTCAAGACTATCATTTCAGTGAACCACATTCTTGAAATGTCATAGCATAGTCTTGTCAAACCAAATGTTTTCACAGAGCTTAAAATACAAACCACATAGCCCAAAAATGCATATTTTAAGGATATTAGTGATTTAACCTTCCAGTTTGAACAACAAGATCTTCTAATGAATGGGATAAGACCCTTACCAATTTCAATGTGTACAACCAATGGTGAATGTTAATTTAAGGGGGTTAAAAATTTACATCTCCCCTTGTAAATACTCTTGCATATTTTTCGTTACTGACCCGGAAAAAAATTACTCTCCAACAAAAGGTGTTAAGCAAACCTCGAGTATTTTGAAGTAGTATCCACTTTCCTATGGTTCTTCTCACTGGAAAAATGCTCATTATCCAGCTCTAAAGCCCTTGATGGCTTGTGTGGGGACTCATCTTCTACAGAACCAACTGCAGTCTCAGTGACCTCCATCAGACGCTCAATCACTTCGCATTGTCCCACGTCCATATTATCCTGGGAGAGTTGAAGCTCCATTTCGAGCTTTTCTCGTTCTTTTCGTAGTGCCTTATAAATAGGAACATTTCTGTAAGAACATGACAAACTTAGCTTCAGGATTATCATGTCGTTTTAAGCAATCGCGACTAGTACTCTCCTGTCATCTTCGTCCAAGGTGTACTCTTGCCGATCCCTCTTGATTTCTTCAAGCCTCTCCTGTACATTGACAATTTTTTTTAATTTCTTCAAGCAACATAAAAATGACTTCAATCAAATGCCTTCATACGAGTCCATCACATTTTAATCAAATATTTTTTTTATTAATTTTCCAAATTTAAATTATGATTTAGCACATTAAAGATAAATTCATTTATTTATATTTTTAAATGAAAATCAAATAAAATCCATGGAGTTGTAAAAGTCCTGTAAAATTTTAAGAAATCAAAATTTTAAGACTTCATGAAATCATGATTGAATATCTCAAAAAATTTATGACTTTTTAAAATCCTAATTGAATACCCTACAAATTATTTAAATGTGCTAAAAACTCTTACTAACTCTCAATTGAATACACTCCTTAAATATTTATAACTATTGTTTAATTAATACACTCTCAGTCACCCTCCTTAGATATTTATAAGCATTGTTTAATTAATACGAAGAGTTTGCTTAGAGAAATTTTCAAATTAAGAAAAAATTGCTTTTTATATATTAAATAATACTCCATCTCTTTCATAATACATGCAATACTTTTTTTGGCAAGGAAATTAAGAAAAAGGTTGTTTTTTGACTTTTTGACCAAAAAGTAAACGATAACAATGTATTTTTAAGTTGAAATTAAAGTAGTTGTGAGTATAGTTTATAAAGCAGGTAGATAAAGTAGGGGTAAAATTGTATTTTCAAGTGAAAAAATAGGAATATTTATTTCCATTTTTGGGGTGTATCAACTATTATGTGACACTCTAAAAAGGAAAGTAGTGCATGTATATTGTGAGAGGAAGAGGGTTTTATCTATGCTACTCCGAGTGGAGTACACCATGTACATCTTAACCGTAGATTTTATATTATTATATTAAATACACACGCAATCACCCACACCCGACGTGTATAATATATGCATTTATGGTTAAAATGCCACAGGAGTAATGCTCCAAGAGTAGCATCTCATAGATCGAGGGAGAGAGAGTATAAAATAGGACTATAATTATAATGGGTATTGTTGGATAAGTAATGAATTAGTTAGGTGAAAATATAATATTATTAATCTAAATAAATTAGTACTTTTGAAAAAACTGAGTGAAATTTTTTAAGAGACAACTAAAAAGGGAAAATAGACAAAGTTGTAAAGGAGGGAAGGGGTAATTTTTAAAGGAACATTCTAAAATTTACCTAACCATTTTTTTCGTAATAGTTAATCGCACCAATAATATCAAACTATTAAGAGACAACTAAAAAAGGAAAATAGACAAAGTTGTAAGGGAGCAAAGGAGAAATTTTTAAAGGAACATTCTAAAATTTACCTAACCATTTTTTTGGTAATAGTTAGTCGCACCAATTTTTAAAGGAACATTCTAAAATTTACCTAACCATTTTTTTGGTAATAGTTAGTCGCACCAATTATGTCAAAATTTTAAGAGACAACTAAAAAAAATAGTAAAGGGTTCTTAGCTCAGTTGGTTGAGCATTTGACTTGAGAACCGTAAGATCCAAGGTTCGAACCCGAGACATGTGTGTGTGAGTATTTAAATATTTGCAATTGACCTAAACAAAAAAAAAACTAAAAAAAATAGACAAATTGTAAGAGAGAGGAGTAATTTTTAGAAGAACATTCTAAAATTTACCTAACCACTTTTTTTGTTATAGTTAGTGGCACCAATTACGTCAATACTTTCGTGATCCAAAAATTTACTTTTCTAACAATACAAAATTCTTGCCCAACATACACCATAGTCAACACATTTCAAATGCTTATAAATAGAAACTGATTAATTTCAATCTCTGAATCAAACACAAATTAAGAACTTCAAAAGAAAAATTCAAATGACTAAACTACTCTTCTCTCAGTTGCCCCTCCTCCTCATCCTCATCCTTTCTTCCGTACCCTTTTTCGTAACTTCACGATTTTCAGACGCTGAGAAAACAACCTTACTCAATATCACAAATGCATGGGGCAAACCACCCGTCCTCAAATCCTGGAACGACAAGTCGTCCCCATGCGACTGGTTGGGAATCCAATGCTCCTCCGATAGAAGCTCCGTCACCGGAGTAGTTCTCAACAACTTCAACATCACCGGCATTGTTCCAGACTCCATCTCCACCCTAAAAAAACTACGAACTCTTGATCTTGGCTTCAATTACTTCGAGGGAAACTTCCCTACCGCCATTTTCAAACTATCCAACCTTCGGTATCTCGACCTCTCGCAGAACTACTTCACCGGCAACATTCCAACGTCCATCGATCAGCTCAGATCGCTCGAACATCTCAATGTATCCGCCAACAACTTCACCGGCGACATTCCTCCAGAGATCGGCAACTTGAGACAGCTGCAAACTCTGAACCTCGTAGCGAATTTGTTCGATGGGACTTACCCGAAGGAGATCTCAAATTTGGCGAACCTAGAAAGTCTGCAGCTGTCGTACAATGACTTCGTTCCGGCGGCTATACCTCCCGAGTTCAAAAAATTGAACAAACTAAAGTTTCTTTGGATGGCTCAAGCGAATGTGATCAGTGAATTGGAAGAGAGAATGTTCATGAATTTATCGAGTCTCTCGCAATTGGACTTAGCTATGAACAAATTACAAGGCTCGATTCCGGACGCCCTCTTCTCCTTGAAGAATCTGAGTTTTGTTTATCTGTGGCAAAACCAACTTTCTGGTTCGATTCCTGATGTGGTCAAGTCGTTGGGTTTGGTCGAGATCGATCTATCCGACAATAATCTGACCGGTCGAATCCCGGAAGATTTTGGAAAATTGAAAAAGTTGGAGGTAATGAATCTGTTTTGGAACAACTTGTGGGGGGAAATTCCAAATGGCATAGGGCTACTACCAAACCTAAGGATGTTGAAGCTTTTCACCAATCATTTGAGTGGAGTTTTGCCATCAGCTTTGGGTTCTTTGGTAAACCTTCATGATTTGGATTTGTCGTTGAATCTGTTTTCAGGTATCATACCACCTGAGTTAGGAAAACTCAATTTGACTTCTTTAAACTTATCTTCGAATCGACTCACCGGAAGTATCCCGTGTGAGCTCGATAAGAAGAAATATGAGAAAAGTTTTGTGAACAATTCAGGTCTTTGTTCCCACAATCATGTCTCTGATCTTCCTCAATGTCGTGACAAAGTTAAAAAATGCAAGTAACTACACCTTTTAATTTACTTCATTGTTGTACTTTTTTACTTGTTGTAATACTAAATAAATATTGTATGTATGTTTCACGTTCAATAAATTTGAGGGTTACGCTTAATTTAGGGACCAAATACTTTAATTTACAATTGTTAGGGACCAAATACTTTAATTTACAAATGTTAGGTTAATTGCGTTACTTAGAGTTTGAGTCAAGTGCTACTTTTTCAATATGTAACATTTTACAAAACAACAACGTACTATTACACTTATATAAGCTTGTTTCTAGTATGCTAAAATTATCTCTCTCTCTTATTTTTTTCAAATGTGGTTCTGTGTTTTTTTTTTTCATTTTAATTGACGTTTCAAATTTTTTATACTTTTTTATTCTTATTTAATGAGGGTTATTAATTGTAAAAGACAAAAAAAAAATATCGTGAGTGGAGAGAAGATAAAGATGATTTGTATAGATTATTAATTTTATAATATAAATAAATAAGGTTAGATTATATATAATATTTTTACATTAATAATTGTCCAAATCACTACAATTAAAAAGAATAGGAAGGAGTAGTACTTTGATATAATGTTTCAAAATAATGGAATGTGATTTTGAAAGAAGTGCACAGTACTCTCTTTGTCCAATTACTAGTGTCTAGTGTTACTATTATTTTACAATGTGAAAAATAATAAAAATGATATTTTATCATGTGTAGTTGAGTGTTGGGGTGGATCTTTAGGCTCGAAAACTCGGGTTCGGGTTGAAAACCCGAAAAAAACATAATGTTTGAAATAATGTTTCAAAATAATGGAATGTGATTTTGAAAGAAGTGCATAGTACTCTCTTTGTCCAATTACTAGTGTCTAGTGTTACTATTTGAAATTACGCCTTCAGCGTAGGATACCAATTTTTCATGAAATTGGTCTTGAACACACAGACACCAGCTTGTGTCAAAGTAAACACTCACACAATTTGTAGAATAAAAAGTGGAGACAAAGTTATGTAATAGTTTTCATTTCATTGAACACAAAACTTAAACTATTACACTTGTAGAGTATGGTAGGCAAAACGATTACAAGAAGTTTCCCGAGTGTCGCAACAACTCCCACTAACTTGCAATCTAGCACACGAGTACCTAGAGCTAAATCTCCTAACTCTAATCTTGGCACAAGGCGCAAAAGCTACTACACAGACTCGAAGCTCGACTATGATTCTAAAAATCAGATTTCGTTCTCTCAAAATCGTCAAATGATGAAATGAACATCCATGGGTATTTATAGTAGAGCCGCACATGTGAGAGTGATGATGTGGCACGTTCTCATTCGTCGCATGCTTGACCTATGTCACTTTTCCATGGATCACATCATCATTGTAGAACTTGGATTCTTGAATCTTGGAATCTTGAATCTTTGATTCTTGAATCCTTGAATCTTGAATTTTCAAATTCAAAATCAAACTTCAATTTCAATCTTGACTCCATCGATCTCAATTCTTCATCTTCAATTTCTTGTGAAAAACTCTAAGTGTTGAAGCCTCAGAATTTCATCGTCTTCATGGTCGTCGATATTGTTGAAGTTGCAAACTTGGAACAATTCTTCATTTCCTCGAACTGAATACCTGGTGAAAGAAATCACGTAGTAAGTACTTAGTCTTAAAATCAAAACACAAAACTTGAGTCGCCATTTTTTCATGTAACACAAAACCGGCGACTGCATTCTCCGGAAATGTGTCAAGGGCACGAGTCGCCGTTTTTGGCGTTCTCTGGAAAAGTTGACAGGAGTCTCCGTTTTTTGCATTCTCTGGAAAAGTTGACAGGAGTCTCCATTTTTGGCATTCTCTGAAAAAGTTGACAGGAGTCTCCATTTTTGGCATTCTCTGGAAAAGTTGACAGGAGTCTCCGTTTTTGGCGTTCCCTGGAAAAGTTGACAGGAGTCTCCGTTTTTGGCGTTCTCTGGAAAAGTTGACAGGAGTCTCCGTTTTTGGCGTTCTCTGGAAAAGTTGACAGGAGTCTCCGTTTTTGGCATTCTCTGGAAAAGTTGACAGGAGTCTCCGTTTTTGGCGTTCTCTGGAAAAGTTGACAGGAGTCTCCACTTTTGTAGTCTCCACTTTTGTGTAGTCTCCACTTTTGTGTAGTCTCCACTTTTGGAGTCTCCACTTTTGTGTAGTCTCCACTTTTGTGTAGTCTCCACTTTTGTGTAGTCTCCACTTTTGTGTAGTCTCCACTTTTGGAGTCTCCACTTTTGGAGTCTCCACTTTTGTGTAGTCTCCACTTTTGTGTAGTCTCCACTTTTGTGTAGTCTCCACTTTTGGAGTCTCCACTTTTGGAGTCTCCACTTTTGTGTAGTCTCCACTTTTGTGTAGTCTCCACTTTTGGAGTCTCCACTTTTGTGTAGTCTCCACTTTTGTGTAGTCTCCACATTTGGAGTCTCCACTTTTGTGGCAGTCTCCGGAAATTTGACAAGTCTACGAACGGCGCAAAGAACACACAAAGTTGATGCCAAAAAAAACTTGTATTTACAATCTCCCCCTTTTTGGTACAACTCTTGTGAAACACATCAATCATGAGTAGACTTGCAAAGCTTAGATTTTGTCGCCAAAACATACTTCGACAATCTCCCCCTTTTTGGCACAACTCATGTGAGAGACAATGAGTACAAAGAGATCCAGCAAGTCTCCCCCTCAAGAGATACATCACCTGGTGAAGCACCTACATTGAATAGATATGAAAAACATGCATGATGGAAAATAGTTCAAGTCTTATGCATGCAACAAGATAATGAAAAACGAAATAGTTCGAGTTTATCAAAAACTTAAAAACAGGCATCACTGAGATGCAAACTTTTGCTAGATGAGCCAGCACCACCTAACCCTCCCCCTTGATGGGTCATCTGGTAGTCGAAGGTATTGGCATGGACTTCATGCTAGCGTGAGCGTTAACATGCTTGAGGTAACGTCATTGCAACCTTGAGTAATGTAAGTCACCGGAAGCTGCAACACTCATCTTACGCCTTAAAGATTGAACTCCACGAGATGGTAAACCACGTAGCACTGAATATGAACTACAAAAATGCCAAATCAAAAACAACACATCCCGAGTTAGTCATTCAAGTGTTCAACACACAACAAACATTCAAAATCATTTTAGTGGAGATTCGAGGGGTGATAAAGGCAATGAAGAGAAAATATTTTCCCAGAAAAGAGTCCACATTTTCATCAGTTTCCAAAACCAAAAAATTTCACACGAGGTGATAGCAACTTTGAGGTATAATGAAAAATCTCTCAAATTAAAAACCGGTGGACTGGACCGAAGTATGTTGATAGACATTTAACTTGTCCTTCGTCACAATCACAGGGATTCAGTCGTGTTTCGTCGAAACATATTTGATGAGTTTGCACCGCACAAGAGATTTTAATTCATGAGTGCAAGGTGAACTTTTAAGGCACTCCACTTGGGACAAGCGATACTACAATCAGAGGGGAGCAAGGTTCGACCTGCGTCCTCCAGACGAGTTTTAGCTTTTAAATGAAATGCAACAGATGCTCATTACAGCAGTCAGAGGGGAGCGAGGATCATCCCGCATCTCCGAAGTGTGATTGAAGAGCATCTTAAACTATGGCGTCCATGTGCTACCTTTCGAAGAGGGGAGCCGGCGGACAAAGTGATCCGGCGTCCTCCGTTACTTGGTATTATGGATCTATGCAAATGATAGCTTATGGGAGTTATATGCCAAGTTCACATGTTTGCACTCAGAGGAATAAATGCACTTGGGTCCGAAGACTAAAGCGGCCTCGAATCCATGTTCAACTTATTAGACTAATCCACGACGATTCAGTGTGCATATTCAGAAGTAAAGAAAATAATCTTTCAGACTTCAAAATTTTCGTGAACTCTTAAAGAGAACACATGCAGAGAGAATTTCTTAGAGTTTGAAATCTCTCAAAGTCAAGTGGTTTGGTAAAGATGTCAGCGAGCTGTTTTTCCGTTGAAATATGCTGTAGACTGACTAGATCACGATCAACCAAATCTCTAATGAAATGATGTCGAATGTCGATGTGTTTAGTTCTTGAATGCTGGACAGGATTTTCGCTGATTTTGATAGCACTCTGATTATCACAAAACAGCACCAATGGAGCACTCTCGATGAGATAGTCATTCAACATTTGCTTCAACCAAAGCATTTGAGTGCAGCAACTTCCAGCTGTTACGTACTCTGACTCGGCAGTTGATAGTGCGATACAGTTTTGCTTTCGACTATGCCAAGACACGATATTATTGCCAAGGAAGCAACAACATCCGGAGGTACTTTTTCTTTCGTCCGTGTCCGTTGCCCAGTCGGCATCAGAAAAGCCGACAAGGTTGGATGAAGTGTCGCGCGCATACCAAAGACCCAGCTGAGAGGTCCCAGAGATGTATCGAAGGATCCGTTTCACAGCTCGTAGATGATCTTCCTTCGGATCAGCTTGGTACCTGGCACACATACAAACACTAAACATGATGTCAGGACGAGTGGCAGTTAAATAAAGTAAACTCCGGCGACGACTGAACGGTTATCTAAATCGACTAAAAGTCGAAGTGTTGATCAAACTCTTTATCGCTTTATGATTGCCATGGGAGTTTTGGCGGGCTTAGCGTGGTGCATCTCAAATTTTTCGACCATGTTTTTCGCATATTTGCTTTGAGAAACGAAGATCCCATCCGGTCGTTGAGAAATTTGGAGCCCAAGAAACTGATGTAGTTCTCCTTCAAGGCTCATCTGAAATGTCGAAGACATAGATTCCGTGAAAGCTTTCACGAGTTTAGAGCAAGTAGCGCCGAAGACAATGTCATCAACGTAAATCTGAGCAACCATCATGTGTTTCCCTTCCCGTTTAATGAAAAGAGTTTTGTCCACAGAGCCACGTTCAAAACCGAACTTCAGAAGATAGTCCGTCAAACATCCATACCACGCGCGAGGCGCTTGTTTCAAACCATAGAGAGCTTTGTGAAGTTTGTAGACATGATTCGGTTTCTTAGGATCCTCAAAACCTTTCGGTTGAGCTACATAAACTTCTTCTTCCAATACTCCATTTAGGAATGCAGCTTTGACATCCATTTGTCTGAGTTTGATGCCGAGGTGGCATGCAATAGCAATTAAGAGTCTGATGGATTCAATTCGTGCAACTGGAGCAAAGGTTTCATCAAAATCAATACCCTCAACTTGGGCATAGCCTTGTGCGACAAGTCGTGCTTTGTTTCGAACAACTTGGTTGTGTTCATCAGTTTTGTTCTTAAAGATCCATTTAGTTCCAACTACATTCATGTGTGACGTTCTGGGAACTAAGGACCAAACATTGTTTCTAGTAAACTCATTCAACTCTTCTTGCATGGCCATGATCCAAAAATCTTCTTTCATGGCTTCCTTGTAATTTTTCGGCTCATTTTCAGAGAGAAAGCAAGAGATGCCGATTTCATTATAGACTGCAGAGATGCAGATGTTGTAGAGTTCATTTGGAGAATTTGTCGGTTTCTTCGAGCGCGTCGTTCGCTCATTCAAGTTTCCTATTATCTGATTCGGAGGATGTCGTTTTTGAATATGTCCAGGAGCTTCTCTTGGAGCATCAGTAGGATTTTCAAATTCCTCATTTTCATCATCCTCAGAAGAAGTATCATTTTCTTGATTGCTAGATTCTCCAACTTCAGGTGAAGTGTTTGGAGTAAAATTTTCAGGAGACACATTCTCAGGAACAGTAGTTGTGGGTGTGGATGGAAAATTTTGATATTCCAAAATTCCTTCTTTAACCCAGTCTTCCTCAACATTTTTCCCAAGAAAGTCTTGTTCATCAAAGTTTATGTTCACAGTTTCGATGACTTTCTTGGTTCGAAGATTGTAGGCACGATATGCATGGCTATTTTGGCTATAACCAACAAAAATACCACGATCAGCTTTGGCTTCAAATTTCTTTAGAGGATCACGATCCTTCAAAATATAGCAAGTACAGCCAAAGACACGAAAGTGTGCAACTGAGGGTTTCTTGCCATTTACCAGCTCATAAGCAGTTGCAGTTGTTCCAGATCGAATACTTATTCGATTCAAAATATAACCAGCAGTTGAGATTGCTTCTGCCCAAAAAGTTCGTGCAAGATTTTTCGAGATAAGCATTACACGTGCCATTTCTTGCAGCGTTCGATTCTTTCGTTCGGCAATCCCATTTTGTTGAGGAGTTTTCGGGGCCGAGTATTCATGATGAATTCCCTTCATCATACAGAATTCGTTGAAGCTAGCATTTTGAAATTCAGTTCCATGATCACTTCTGATCCTTTTTACTTTAGCCTCATGATTCGTTTTGATCCATATCACAATGCCTTTGAAGGCATCAAAAGTTTCATCTTTGGTCGCCAGAAATCTAGTCCAAGTGTAGCGAGAAAAATCATCAACTACAACCAGCACATATTCTTTCTTTGCTATACTTTTGACTTCCATTGGACCCATCAAGTCCATATGTAGCAGTTCAAATGGAGCCGAAGTGCTCATTAAAGTTGGCAGTGCAGGATGAGAAGTTCTCGTCAGCTTTCCTTTTTGACAGTCACCACACACTCGTTTTTCAATTTTGAGGAGTTGAGAGATTCCTCGAACTATCTCCCCCTTAACCAGTTTACTCAGATTTCGAGTGCCAGTGTGTCCAAGTCGTTGGTGCCACAAATCGACTTCATCCGGAACGGTCACCGAAAAACAACTATACTCAGTTGTATAGCAATTATTTTTAGCACGTGGACCTTCCATTATACACTTCCCTTAACCATCAAAAACTCTGCACGACTCCTTATCAAAACTCACGTTCAGTCCTTCATCACACAGTTGACTGATGGAGATAAGATTGGCAACAAGTCCCTTTACATGGACTACATTTCTGATAGGAGGTAATCCTTTGATTTGTAGAGTTCCCTTTCCCTTTACGACACCTTTCGCTCCCCCTCCAAACACTACGGGAGCTCCAGTCATAGGCTCGTAATTTTTTAGAAACTTTTTCGTGCCAGTCATATGGCGGGAACAACCACTATCAAAATACCAAATTCCTTTGGTTCCAGTTTCTGAAGCATTAAGTGCAACGTTGCAGAAAATGAGTTCTCATGGTTGCCAACAACTTTTGGAGTTACAGTCACAGTCTTTACTCTTTTGAGACTTAGGCACCCACATCTTCTTGTCATTCGAAGTTTGGACATTTCTCTCAGTCACAGTCTTCAGATGTGTCTTAGTTTTCAAGATTGGAGAAATGGGTTTCTTCAAGTCCTTAGTAAGCAACTCACGGTTCATGTCAGCTTTAAGTTTGTAGCAAAACGGTCTTATGTGTCCGAGCACATTGCAATAATGACAGACATATTCTCGTTTTTGACGAGTTTCAACTTTCGTTGGCGTTTTAACAGAACCAATTTTGGAGTAAGAAGTTTTTCGGTTCAGTTTCAAGTTCTGAGAATTTTCCAACTTCTTCATCAATGTCTTCTCATAAGGCAGGATTCCTCGAGGATGTTTCACAATATTTTTGGGAAATTGATATGTCTCAGATTCAGAGTTCGAAGTCGAGACCGACTTTTGAGTTTTAGATTCAGGAGACTTAACAATCTTTTTCCCTTCAGCAATATCCTTCCGTTTAGAAGATTCGGCTTCATTCTTACTTTTATCCTCAGCCTGATCATTCGATGCCTTAACAAAAGTCACATCTTTCTTCTTTTCTGGTGTCGAGTATATAGACTCAAAAACTTTCTGAAATCCAAGACCATAACGATTAGGATTCATATATGAAGCAGCATTGTCAAACACAGAAGAGTTCGTGTTCATTTTTCTCAATAGCTCATCAGTCATATGGAGTTTTTCCTTCAAGACATATCGTTCCTTGTCAGTCATGGCAAGGTCAGTTTGAGCTTTCACCAGTGATGACTTCAGTTCATCATTCTCAGCATCCGAGTTCTTAAACAGAGTCTGCAGTTTCTTAACTTCAGTTGACTCCTTTTTCAGCGACATCTTCAGTTTTGAGTTTTCAGAACTCAACCTCTCACAAACTTCTCTCAGTTCGATAACTTCTTTGTAATACTTATGCTTTTCTTCGAACAAATCATCAAATTTGATTTTCAGAATTGTCAGAGAGTTGTTTAACCTCTTTTTCTCGTCTGTCGTCTTTTCAACTGAGTTTTTCAACTCTACAGCTTCGTCGTACATCTTCCGGTTAGCAGTTGAGAGTTCGTTACAAGATTCTGTAAGAACTTTTAAAGACACTTCAAGTGCACCATTCTCAGTGATAACTAGATCATAGGATTTTGAGAGTTCAGTGTGACTCTCATTCAAGACAAGCAGCTCAGCACTTACACATTAAGTTTTAGAAACTTTAGGTGTCATCTCATTTTCCACAGATTCAGTCACGGATTCAACATCCGAAAAAATATCGTCATCACAGAAGTTTCGGTTTGCTGAAGCTACACGAAAGATGTTATCTGCAGTTGCAGTATCTTTCAGAAACCCATCAAAAACAAAGTTCTCAACCTCCACATTCAAGAGGTCAGTATTATCATCAAAAGTGACAACTAGAGCGTTGTCCTCCTCATCATCAGAATTTTCATTTTCAGACTCCTCGCTTTCTGAGATTACATTATCATCATCAAACACAACATAGCTCACAGGCAGTTTCTTCTTACGATGCAAGTTGGGACACTCATTCTTGACATGTCCAAATCCCTTACATTCGAAGCACTGCATTTTAGAAACATCCTTGCTAGTTGAAGAATAAGGAGATAGTTTCGTCCCCTTAAATTTTTTGTCAGAGAAGGAAGTTTGATTTCGGTTGTCTGAGTTTTTCTGAAATGAGTTAGAATTCTTCTGAAATTTTCGAAATTTTCGGGCTCGATTCTTTCTCTTAAACTCTTGCTTCACAAGATATGTAACGATTTCAGTCAGTGCAGCAAGTTTGTCTGGATTATTTGAGTTCATCAACCGTTCAATGTCTTCTGCTTCATCGTCATCAGATTCATTCACATCAGCTGAGAAACTACTTTCAGATCTCTCATTTTTCGAAGGAGTTTTCTGAGGTTTTGGACTTCTTGAACTTTTACCCTTCTCAGAAATTTTTAGCGCAGTCATCGGTTCGTAGACAAGCGACATATCTGGGTTGTTTCGAACTTTGAGAGTCAAGTCATAGTTTCTCAAATCAGCCATCAAGTCCGCATAATCCCAGTTTTGATTCTCGTCATTGCGCGCTTCGATAGTTAACACTTTGCTTTCGAACCTAGTACTCACACTGGATAGCACCTTTTCATAGACCATGGGGGCAGGAAAGATTTCTCCAAGTTCATATGCCTCATTTACATATCTCATAATCTTGTCCAAGTAGTCATTTATATCTTCATCTTCTCTCATCCGAAGTTGATGGAATTGGGCAGTGATAGTTCGGATTTTCGATCGCTTAACTGCATGACTTCCCTCACATGTTCGTTGTAAAGTTTCCCAAGCATCTCGGGCAGACGTGCAATTTTTGACCAGCTGATACATACTAAGGTCCAACCATTCACACATAATGAGAAGAGCTTTGCTATTGGCTGTAGACAAGTCATGTTCCTCTCTCGTCCAACTACGTTCCGGTTTTGGAGTTCTCATACCTTCAGCGTCTTCGGTATAAGGACGTTCCCATCCTTCAAGAACAGCCATCCAAGCTCTAGAGTCATAACCCTTAATTCTGGCCGAAACTTTGGCTTTCCAATTTGAGTAGTTTTGATGAGTAAGCATAATCGGTTTCTGAACAAACATAGACGACTCCATTGTAGCGGAAATATGAAGTCAAGTAACGGATCACGTCTTATACGTATGACGTCCCGCTCTGATACCAATTGAAATTACGCCTTCAGCGTAGGATACCAATTTTTCGTGAAATTGGTCTTGAACACACAGACACCAGCTTGTGTCAAAGTAAACACTCACACAATTTGTAGAATAAAAAGTGGAGACAAAGTTATGTAATAGTTTTCATTTCATTGAACACAAAACTTAAACTATTACACTTGTAGAGTATGGTAGGCAAAACGATTACAAGAAGTTTCCCGAGTGTCGCAACAACTCCCACTAACTTGCAATCTAGCACACGAGTACCTAGAGCTAAATCTCCTAACTCTAATCTTGGCACAAGGCGCAAAAGCTACTACACAAACTCGAAGCTCGACTATGATTCTAAAAATCAGATTTCGTTCTCTCAAAATCGTCAAATGATGAAATGAACATCCATGGGTATTTATAGTAGAGCCGCACATGTGAGAGTGATGATGTGGCACGTTCTCATTCGTCGCATGCTTGACCTATGTCACTTTTCCATGGATCACATCATCATTGTAGAACTTGGATTCTTGAATCTTGGAATCTTGAATCTTTGATTCTTGAATCCTTGAATCTTGAATTTTCAAATTCAAAATCAAACTTCAATTTCAATCTTGACTCCATCGATCTCAATTCTTCATCTTCAATTTCTTGTGAAAAACTCTAAGTGTTGAAGCCTCAGAATTTCATCGTCTTCATGGTCGTCGATATTGTTGAAGTTGCAAACTTGGAACAATTCTTCATTTCCTCGAACTGAATACCTGGTGAAAGAAATCACGTAGTAAGTACTTAGTCTTAAAATCAAAACACAAAACTTGAGTCGCCATTTTTTCATGTAACACAAAACCGGCGACTGCATTCTCCGGAAATGTGTCAAGGGCACGAGTCGCCGTTTTTAGCGTTCTCTGGAAAAGTTGACAGGAGTCTCCGTTTTTTGCATTCTCTGGAAAAGTTGACAGGAGTCTCCATTTTTGGCATTCTCTGAAAAAGTTGACAGGAGTCTCCATTTTTGGCATTCTCTGGAAAAGTTGACAGGAGTCTCCGTTTTTGGCGTTCCCTGGAAAAGTTGACAGGAGTCTCCGTTTTTGGCGTTCTCTAGAAAAGTTGACAGGAGTCTCCGTTTTTGGCGTTCTCTGGAAAAGTTGACAGGAGTCTCCGTTTTTGGCATTCTCTGGAAAAGTTGACAGGAGTCTCCGTTTTTGGCGTTCTCTGAAAAAGTTGACAGGAGTCTCCACTTTTGGAGTCTCCACTTTTGTGTAGTCTCCACTTTTGTGTAGTCTCCACTTTTGGAGTCTCCACTTTTGTGTAGTCTCCACTTTTGTGTAGTCTCCACTTTTGTGTAGTCTCCACTTTTGGAGTCTCCACTTTTGGAGTCTCCACTTTTGTGTAGTCTCCACTTTTGTGTAGTCTCCACTTTTGGAGTCTCCACTTTTGGAGTCTCCACTTTTGTGTAGTCTCCACTTTTGTGTAGTCTCCACGTTTGGAGTCTCCACTTTTGTGTAGTCTCCACTTTTGTGTAGTCTCCACATTTGGAGTCTCCACTTTTGTGGCAGTCTCCGGAAATTTGACAAGTCTACGAACGGCGCAAAGAACACACAAAGTTGATGCCAAAAAAAACTTGTATTTACAAATTCTTTAACAATGTGAAAAATAATAAAAATGATATTTTATCATGTGTAGTTGAGTGTTGGGTGGATCTTTAGGCCCGAAAACTCGGGTTCGGGTTGAAAACCCGCAAAAAAAATGGTTGGGGTGGATCTTTAGGCCCGAAAACTCGGGTTCGGGTTGAAAACCCGCAAAAAGTTCGGACAGTAATTAAAAAATCTACCTGTTCTCGGGCTCAAATTTTTTTGGATCGGTTCGATATTATAATTTTTGATTTATATTTTATTAAATAGCATATTTTATATAATTTTTTTTTTTTGAATTTATAATTTTGAATTTAAAACTTAAATTTTATACTTTTACATTAATAATATTTAAAATTGTATATTTTATTAATTTTTTATTTAATTTTTTTTAATATTTTGTTTATTTAAAAATTGGTCCAATAAAAACTTGAAAACCCGGCTCGGACAGAGAGCTCGGTTCCAAGTCGAGCCTTAATTCCAAAAAAGCCCGCCTCGGCTCGGACCGCGATAATGGTTTTTGGGCCGACCTTTGAAAATTTTAGACTCGGCGCGGCTCGTGTCCACCCCTAATTGAGTGTTGTGAAAATTGTATTATTTAATTGTTATTTTATAAATAATTTGGATAAATAAAGTGAAGTGATGTAGAAATAATTATCTAATAATGTTGTATTATCGTTAAAGTTGAACCAATAATACCTTAAAAATCTTATTAAGATGATAAGGTAATCAAACTTTTAAGTGAGCTAAGTTTCTTTTACCTAAGGGATTCCCTACGGCCTTTTTCCCGTAGGGGTTTATCTACGGCATTCCCTACGGGGATCATTTTCTGAGTTCCCGCATTCCCTACGGCCCAGCCGTAGGGGTGACTCCCGTATGGGATCCCCGTAGGGGACTGCGCACGCATTCGCGCCCTCCAAGGGCTCTACGGGGTCCCCTACGGCTAGGCGTAGGGAAATACTCCCTACGAGCATACCCCCGTAGGGGAGTAATAAATCACGTACGGGTAATTTCTCCGTAGGGGTCCCCTACGGCTATTTCCAGGGAGTAGAGAAATTTATTCCCTACGTCATTTGCCGTGGGAGAATTGTATTTTTTTTTTAAACTATTAATTTATATAATAATAAATTAATTAAATGTTATTATAAAATTACGCTAAATTATTTTAAATGTATTTTTTAAACCACTATTTTACTAAATAATAAAATTAAATTTAAAGTTTTTTTAACTGTTTACACAATTATGCAACTACGCAATTACAAATTTATAAACATAATTTTTGTAAAATTTTATAAAGATAAGTAATTAGAAAAATTAGGCAATTACGCAATTTTATAAAATAATTAATTACAAACAATATCGCAAATACGCAAAAATTACGGAAAAAATAATAAAAAGGGTTTTATAGTCTAAACACATTTCAAAAACTACTACTAAATAATATTAAAAAATAATAAAAAGGGTTTTATAGTCTAAACACATTTCAAAAACTACTACTAAATAATATTTAAATCTAAGTAAAACTTTTAAACGCAAAAAAAAAATAAAAAAATAAGAGTCCTTAAAAATTAATAAAAAAAGATTGTGAGTTCTATTTAATTTAATATATTTAAATGTCCTTTTATTTTAAATTATCTTTTTTAAAACCACTATTTATATTTATAATTTGATATATATATATATATATATATATATATATATATATATATATATATATATATATATATATATATATATATATATATTTAATCATATTATAAGTTAATGAATACATATATATTATTTTTTAAAAATTGTACATATAACTCAGATAGATTATTATCGTTTAAACCTTGGGTCATGCCATATACATAAATAATTATTACGAAGCCCTCCATTGAGGGCTGGGCTTGGTCGGGCTTTAGGGTGGTAGACTCGGGTTAGTGGTTCGGGCTGGTGGGTTGGGATTGTGGCTCGAGCCGCCCGACTCATATTTTTGAATAAAAATATATTCCCTACGGCCACCCTACGGCAGAACCTACGACACTCATAAGGTCCAGGGTTCAAACCTTGGGTCATGCAATATACATAAATAATTATTACGAAGCCCTCCATTGAGGGCTGGGCTTGATCGGGATTTAGGGTGGTAGGCTCGGGTTAGTGGTTCGGGCTGGTGGGTTGGGATTGTGGCTCGAGCCGCCCGACTCATATTTTTGAATAAAAATATATTCTCTACGGCCCCCTTACGGCAGAACCTACGACAATGCCGTAGGCGTCCCCTACGGGGAAGGATGGAACGAAAAACAATTCTCCAAGGGGCTCCCCTACAGCATGCCCGTAGGGATGGCCCCTACGTCTCCAAAAATCCCGTAGGGGATCTGTTCCCTACGAGGAAGCCCCTACGGCGTGATTCCCGTAGGGGATGCCGTAGGGAACCCTGTTCCCTACGGATTTTTGCGGATTTCCCTACGGGAATGGCCGTAGGGAATGCCAGTTTTTCTTGTAGTAAGCAAGAATTTCCATCGGAATTACTCGTGGCCGGAAATTCCATCGGCAAGAGCCCACGGTCGGAAATTACATCGACTGGTGTACCCATATCGTATTGAGACTGCTCTGATACCATGTCAAATTTGGCCAATAACTTTTTAAAAGACCTTATTAAGATGATAAAATAATCTAACTTATAATTGAACTCAATATTCTTTAACCAATTGATGTGAGATATCTTAATAGTTACTTTTTGCTATTTTAGAGAATACTAATTAACTTACACTATATTATACATTAATAACAATCTTTACACTATTTATAAAAAAACAAGATTTACCCAATTTACCCTTTTAATTATTTAAAACTATGTATATATTTTATTATACACAATTTATGTGATATCTTTTAATTGAATGGATTAAATTTATTCTTTCGATAATAGCACAAATACACTACCAAAAACCGTAACTCACAAGCTCCTAAACTGAAACATATATTTCTCTTTATACCGGCGATTCTTCTCTTCATAAGGTGATTCTACCAAGAGTGTTGGCATCGCAATTTCTCTTCCAAAAAACTACAGGCTTTGACATTTTAAGGTACTTTCTCAATTATTTATCACTGATTTTACATTAATGGGTGATTAGATTGGTACCAGATTTAGGGTTCTTGGATTTGTTGTCTGATTCTACTTAAATTAGTAGTTTTTAGGTGGGAATTGACATTGTGTATTGGTGAAAATGATTGCATGTCGGATTTAGGGTTCTTGGATTAAAGGTTTAATTCGACCCAAATTAGTAATTCTTAGTTTGAACTTGAGATTGTGTACAAATTGAAATAATTGCATGTCGTTTTTTTCAAAATTTTCATCTACTTCTTGTCCCAATAACACAATCACAAGAATCAGGGAGTGTGGGATTTTCAAAAATTTCATCTACTTCTTGTCAACACTATCAAAATTTCCATGTACTTTCGTTCGCGCACTATATGATTTTCACTTCAGATTCTTCACGGTTGCTACTAGCTGGGCATGACAGAAGAATACATGTATGTATTGTCTTACTCATTCTCGGGTTCTTTTTATGCTTGCTCCTTGTATTATTCCTATTGTTTGTTTATTTTACCTTATCTGTCCATGCAAGGTTTCAATACCACTACAGTTTTATTTTTTTCGTACAGTTTATCATTAGCCTCTTTATGGAAATCCTAACAAATTATTGAAATATACTATTGTTGCAGATGGTTGATGTTGACAGTACAAATGTACTTCACGCTTTAACTCCTTGTCGCAAAGATGATGATGAGGGCCTGCCGCCTAGTGAACCTCCCATTACAAAACACAAGCTAAAATGGCAAGCTAAAAAAAAGAAAAAAAAAAACACAAGAGACTCAACGACGATAAAGATAAACCGAGTAAATGAAACGGGGTGTGAACTACCAACTACATTGCACAATTAGTATTAGTGTATGTATTAGTTACTGTCAGAAATGTTAAACCATTACTTATCATTACCCTAGGCACCTCTGTAGTCAATGTTTACTTATTGAGACTAATATGTGTTATATCTCCAACCAAGATTTAGTAAACTAATTCAAGAGCAGTGTAGTTTATAGAAGGCTGCAAGGGCAGGATTGAATCTTCTACATTGTATTCCTGTTAAACCAAATAAAGTTACACTCTGGCTACCACATATCACTCTAATTTGCATTAAAACAAGAGAATAAAAGTGAGCAAACTACTAGTAAGTGGACACTATCAGTGGCTTATTTCATCAACTAATAATGTTATCAGCCACTCTCTTATGACAATGCCTTGTTCCTTGAATTTGGTAAACAATACTTCTACGTAAATTTCTATCAACAATTTAATACTTGTAATATCAAAAAAAAATTATTAAACGGAGTCAAATTAGAAATTACAAATTACAACAATATAGTCGAGCTTTTTTATTTTCTTCGATCGATGTCTGTTGTTCACCGAATTCAAACTAGATCGTTTAAGTTTTAGGTTTGATAAAAAAAAAACGATCAATGACATGTAAAGCACAAATCACGTTATGTTCCAGCATCAAGTCGAGCACTCTCCTCGCGTACTCGCCCCTCCTGCTCTTGACGTAGGAGTCGACCAACGCAGTGTAAAGCACGACATCGCCCTTGGCGTTGTATTTTATTATCTGGGCATGAACCTTATTTCCTAAACACATGTTCCCGACGCGAGGAGATGCTGACCAAGTCGAAAACGTGTACCCGTCGTTGGGATTTTCATTCAAGCGGCATAGCTCCCTGACCAATTCGAAAGATCGCTGGACTAGCTCGTGCTTCAGATAGCCCGATATCATGTGTAGTTGTATGCAGACATAGTTCGGTTGGAAAATTCATCGAACACTTGGCGCGCATAACGCAAACCGGGAGACTTGACGTAGAGTATGATGATTTTGATGGAGATGTTGATCAGATTAGGGACGAGGCCGAATTTGGGGATGTGGGGATATATCTTCCGGCCGTGGATGGTGGAATTAATTGATGAAATCCTGCAGTGACGACACGGGATGACTCTGTTGAAGAAGAGAAATATCTCTCTCGGAGAGAAATTGAAACTGAAGTAGTGTTAGAAATAAAAATGTGATATTTTGTAAATTAATTATATAAGGTAAGTAATAAAAATCATATAAATTTGATATAATACAAAGGTTAAAAAGGACTATTCAAATTTGAATAGACTACCTAAATTGTAATTAGATTAAATATCATGATATTTAATTATATAAATGCAATAAATTAATTACCTTTTTTAATAGAAAGTTAAAGTATGTTATTTTTTTTAAAATTTAAAAACCATTTTTATTTTTTCTCTAAATTACTCTAATATTTATGTCGAGAGATCTCAAAAAAAATGTAAAACTCTATTTTGTATTTTGTGAATTATGTTTTCAATATTGATCATTAAATTTGACGATTTTAAGTTGAATTTTTTACTTTAGTTGTATTAGAAGACTAAAACTTGCGTAACAATTTTAATCTAAGCTAGTGTTTTGTCTTATGTAACGTCACCATGGGAAAATGTCTCATAGACACAGGGCATTGATCGGTGTTAAAAAAAATTTGTCTGGTGTCTTTGTGCGTGGTGTTAAAGATCAGCTATGTTTTAACACCGGTCATCGACCGGTGTTAAATATAATTTATAACACCGGTTTTGTAACTTGGACCGATGTCTATATTATTAAAGACACCGGTCAATTCTATGAAAACTAGCAAAATCAACCGGTGTGAAAAGTAATAACACCGGTCCTTTTCATATATGACCGGTGTCTATAATAATTTATGAAATCGGTTTTTAACTCTAGAAACGGTGTCTAAAATTGTTTTTAACAACAGTTTTAAACTACAGGACCGATGTCCTTGATAATAATTAAAATAAAAAATATATAATTTTATAAATTGTAAATAATTAAAATTATATTAAATTCCTAGCATCCAAATACAATATTCAAAATACTCAAATCTCCAAATCCTTACAATTTTCATGAACTCCAAACACTAATCAAAATACCAAAATCTCCAAATCCTTACTGCTAGTGCTTACTCCTTCCTCATCTTCAATCTTGGACTTATCAAGGAGTACATTGCAACTCCAATAATCACAATGGAAATCCCTATTCCAGTCTGTAACGAGATCTTGTTACCTGCAAACATTTCAAAACGTTGCAAGGCTGGGTCACATCATTTTTTATTAAATAAAACCATAGTACAAAGCAAGCGCGATTGGTATTTACCAAATGCCAAGATGGAGAAGCCAATCACGAAGACACGTTTCTTGACTAGGAATTTTCACAAATAAAAATAAGAAAAACAATAAGTAAGAGTAAATAAGTAGTGTTTTCAATGAATTATGATTTTTTTTTTACTACAAACCTTCCCAAGAATGAAGTAAGGAACTGAGTGTGTGAATCTTCGACTTGTTGAAGGTCAGCCTGTTGAGTGTGGAGGCCGATTCACGCCGAGAAGACGAGAAAACGACGAAGAGGACGATCCAGGAAAACGGCGACCGCCGTTTCTGAATCAGCGGTCGCCGGATGCGAGCAGCGGGCGCTGCTGCTGGTTCAGCGGGCGCTGAATCAGGGGAGAATACGGATCGAGCTACTGCCAAGTATTGGGTCGTTTGGCGGGCGCCAAAAGGGAAACGGCGGGCGCCGTTTCTGTTCAGCGGGCGCCAGAGCAAAACGGCGGTCGCCGTTTTGCAGATCGCTGAAAGCGCGTTTTTTCTTGTCCCCCCTATTTAAACCCTATGTGCGTGAATAATAGGGTTAACACCTCCAGCACTAGAATTGAGATTATAGCTATTACGAGTCTTGTAATTACATTCTATAATTGTTCTAGTAAATTATTGCAGCGGCAAAAAGTGGACGTAGCCCTCGTTAACGGGTGAACCACTATAAATCTCGTGTCTTTTTTATTCCGTATTTTTCGTTCTTGTTTGTTCTTATTGCTTTTCAAGCGGGGACTTCGGACGCGAATTTCCCAACAACTGGTATCAGAGCGCTAGGGTTATAGCGATCGGGGAAAAGCGATGACGGACACCACCACTTCGTTCGGGGTTACGAAGTTTGACGGAAACAACTATGGACATTGGAAGATGCAGATCGAGGACTACCTTTATGGGAAAAAGCTCGGAATTCCTTTGAAGGGTAGACCGGAGAAGATCAAGGATGACGAGGAATGGGAAAGCCTCGACAGACAGGTGTTGGGATTGATACGTTTGTCTCTAGCTTCAAACGTATCATTCAACGTGCGCTCAATTACCACAACCAAGGATTTGATGGCTGCCCTATCAAACATGTACGAGCAACCTTCAGCGAACAACAAGGTGTATCTCATGAAGCAGTTGTTCAATCTGAAGATGTCGGACATTGCAAACGCAGCCAACCATATAAACGAGCTGAATTCCATCTTGGACAAGTTGAAGGGAGTCGGGGTAAATTTCGATGATGAAATTTACGCCTTGATCCTACTTGCGTCTCTGCCGGATAGTTGGGAGCCCATGCGGGCAGCTGTTAGCAACTCTATGGGGAAGGAGAATCTGCAGTTCTCCGAAGTTAGAGATAAAATCCTAGCCGAGGAAATCCGGAGAAAGGATTTCAAGGGAAAGCCTTCCAGTTCAGCCTTGAGTGTGGAGAACCGGGGGAGAAACTCGGGCAGGAACGCTAACAGGAACAGAGGGAGATCCAAGTCTAAGAATGGGAGAGATAGCTCGAGGTCCGAGGATAATGAGTGTTGGAATTGTGGGAAGACGGGGCACTTCAAGAGGGATTGTCGCTCTCGGGGGAAGAACGACAACAAGAAGAAGGGAACCGCCAATGCGGTGACACAAGAGGATGACGACGATGGGGACGTCCTTCTCTTATCGGTCGACTCACCGATCGATCAGACATGTGCCGGGGTTGAAGAGGAACCTGATTTCGGTGGGCCAGCTTGACAGTGATGGTCACCGGGTGTCATTTGGAGATGGGTCGTGGAAAGTTTCGAGGAACGCCATGACCATAGCTCGAGGTCATAAGACGGGCACACTTTACATGACGACGAGCGTGAGGGATTCGGCTGGTGTTGTTGATAACACCAAGAAAACCGAATTGTGGCATTGCAGGCTGGGGCACATGAGTGAGAAGGGAATGAAGATCATGGCAAAGAACGGGCTGCTGCCCGAACTCAAGGCGATTGAGTCTCACGTGTGCGAGAGCTGCATTCTTGGAAAGCAGAAACGAGTGAGTTTTTCCAAAGATGGAAGGGAGCCCAAGGCGGAGAAGTTGGAACTAGTACACACGGATGTTTGGGGTCCATCTCCCGTCGCCTCACTCGGAGGATCACTCTATTATGTTACCTTCATCGATGAGTCCACAAGGAAGGTATGGGTGTACTTCATGAAAAATAAGAGTGACGTGTTCTCTGTTTTCAGGAAATGGAAAGCCGAGGTTGAGAATGAAACAAATCTCAAGGTGAAGTGTTTGAGGTCCGACAACGGAGGTGAGTACGTTGACGCCGACTTCAAACAATTTTGTGTCGAGAGTGGGATCAAGATGGTGAAGACTATTCCGGGGACCCCACAACAGAACGGAATAGCAGAGCGAATGAACAGGACGCTAAATGAGAAGGCCCGGAGTATGCGGTTACATTCAGGGATGCCTAAAATGTTTTGGGCATATGCCATCGACATGGCGGCTCATTTAATCAACAGAGCACCGTCGGTTCCTTTGGAATATCGGATTCCTGAGGAGGTTTGGAGTGGGAAGAAGCTGAATCTGTCCTACTTGAGGGTGTTCGGGTGTCTGGCGTATGTCCATATCGATGAATCTGCTCGTAGCAAGCTTGATCCTAAATCCAAGAAGTGCTTCTTTCTTGGATATGGCGGCACGGAGTTCGGGTACCGATTTTGGGATGCCAAAAATCATAAGGTGATCCGAAGCAGAAATGTGATCTTCAACGAGGCGGTCTTGTACAAGGGTAAAGACGAGGTTGTTGAAGAAATCATTGATCCCGTGAAAGACACGGAGGAGGTTCCGGTGGAGGTCGTGGAGACCGAGAAGATCGAAGAGGACAACACGAGCAGCGAGGATGAGCAAGATGAGAATGCTCATCCCAATATCGATCCAGTCACACCGAAGCCGTGGAGGTCGACTAGGGTAAGAAGACCTCCCCATAAATTTTCACCTTCCCTTAACTATATCTTGCTGACTGATAGGGGTGAGCCGGAGAGCTACACTGAGGCTATACAAGCGAGGGATTCGATCAAGTAGGAGTCTGCCATGAAAGAAGAGATGAGCTCATTGATGTCGAATCAGACTTGGGAACTAGCCGAGCTTCCGAAGGAGAAGAAGGCCTTGCACAATAAATGGGTCTTCCGGGCAAAGGAAGAACACGATGGAAGCGTTCGGTACAAGGCGAGATTAGTGGTGAAAGGATTCCAGCAGAAGGAAGGGATCGACTACACGGAAATCTTTGCTCCAGTAGTCAAGATGGTAACCATCCGGGTGGTGCTTAGCTTGGTGGCAAAGGAGAACTTACATCTTCAGCAAATGGATGTAAAGACCGCATTTCTTCACGGGGATCTAGATGAAGAAATCTACATGAAGCAACCGGATGGGTTCGAAGTCCGAGGCAAGGAGAAGCTGGTGTGTAAGCTTCAAAAGAGCTTGTATGGGTGGAAGCAAGCTCCTAGGTAGTGGTACAAGAAGTTCGACATGTTCATGAAGCGAGTCGAGTTCACGCGGTGCGAGGCGGACCACTGCTGCTATTTCAAGAGTCTTGGAAGAGGTACCTACATAATATTGCTCCTTTATGTAGATGATATGCTGATAGTCGGGGCGAGTTTGGCGGAGATCAACAAACTCAAGAAGAGTCTATCGAGGGAGTTCTCTATGAAGGATTTGGGTGCTGCCAAACAAATCCTGGGGATGAGAATCACGAGGAGCAAGGATGGTCTTGAGTTGTCTCAAGAGGAGTACCTGAAGAAGGTACTAGCACGGTTTAGCATGGAGGATGCGAAATCCGTGGGCACTCCTTTGGCTAGTCACTTCCGTTTGTCAAAGGAGGACTCGCCGACGAGCGAGAAGGAGATGGAGCATATGGATAAGGTCCCTTACGCCTCTGCGATTGGGAGCCTTATGTATGCCATGGTGTGCACGAGGCCTGACATTGCCCATGCAGTGGGAGTTGTCAGCCGGTTTATGAGCAACCCGGGGAAGCAACATTGGGAAGCCGTCAAGTGGATCTTTCGATACTTGAGAGGGACTTCCGGTTTTGTTTTGAGGTTCCGAAAGTCAGATTTGGGGTTACTCGGGTTCGTGGACGCAGATAACGGGGGTGACGTGGATAGTAGGAAGAGCACTACTGGGTACGTGTACACTTTCGGGGGTACCGCGATTAGCTGGGTGTCGAGGTTGCAGAAGATAGTAACACTATCGAGTTGTGAGGCGGAGTACGTTGCTGTAACGGAAGCCGCGAAGGAAATGATGTGGCTACAGGCATTTCTGCTAGAGTTGAGACAAGACCACTCGGGAAGTGTCTTGTATTGCGACAGTCAGAGCGCCATTCACTTGGCGAAGAATCCCGTGTACCATGCTCGAACGAAGCATATCCAGCTGAGATACCACTTCATTCGATCAGCCTTGGAGGAAGGCGTTTTGGTGTTGGAGAAGATTCTTGGGAGTAAGAATCCGGCCGACATGTTTACGAAGGTGGTGCCGTGCGAGAAGTTGAGGTTGTGTTCAACCTCGGTTGGTCTTCTGGGATGAGGACCGGGGACGCCGCTGCAATGGGAAGAGAAGATAGGGGACGCGAATCAGCTCCAAGTGGGAGATTGTTGAGTGTGGAGGCCGATTCACGCCGAGAAGACGAGAAAACGACGAAGAGGACGATCCAGGAAAACGGCAAGCGCCGTTTCTGAATCAGCGGTCGCCGGATGCGAGCAGCGGGCGCTGCTGCTGGTTCAGCGGGCGCTGAATCAGGGGAGAATACGGATCGAGCTACTGCCAAGTATTGGGTCGTTTGGCGGGCGCCAAAAGGGAAACGGCGGGCGCCGTTTCTGTTCAGCGGGCGCCAGAGCAAAACGACGGTCGCCGTTTTGCAGATCGCTGAAAGCGCGTTTTTTCTTGTCCCCCAAGTTTTGTCCCCCCTATTTAAACCCTATGTGCGTGAATAATAGGGTTAACACCTCCAGCACTAGAATTGAGATTATAGCTATTACGAGTCTTGTAATTACGTTCTATAATTGTTCTAGTAAATTATTGCAGCGGCAAAAAGTGGACGTAGCCCTCGTTAACGGGTGAACCACTATAAATCTCGTGTCTCTTTTATTCCGTATTTTTCGTTCTTGTTTGTTCGTATTGATTTTCAAGCGGGGACTTCGGACGCGAATTTCCCAACACAGCCGAGGTTACATCAGCACTGTGATTGTGTGCTCCCAGGTAGAGAATGTAGGACTAATGAGGAAAAATGAAAATTAGATAGTAGTTGATGAAAAGCAACAAGAACAAACAACACTGAAATTTTGAAATAATGGTCACAGGTAATTAAGTAAATAAAAAATACTATCTTTTGTAGTATGTTTTTTTCAATAAAAATATACGGTATTTTTTTTTTTACATAAATCACTTAAAGATGAAATATAGTCCACTTAACCATAGCTTTCTTGGAGTAAATGCTCCTGCATTCGATCCCTTATGTTAAAGACTACTCTACACGAATTGTTTTCATACTAAGTCCTCATATAAGATGCAACATCCATTTTCCAAAAGAAGGATATTACTTACCAAGAACGAATGGAGCCAAAAACAGCCATAAAGTCAGAGGTATCTGTTGTTCAAGTATGAATTGTGAAGCCGCGGCATTGAAGAAATGCTAGCGCTGATCAAAATAAAGTTCAAACAGTACAATAGAAGTATTAGTCAAAGATATGAATCTGTTTGGCAAAATCGAAGGTAAAACGGATTAGATATCACCTTTAATAGTGTGAGTGAACGAAACTGCAATGACAGCAAAGGAGACGTTACTGGTGGCATGGCCAAGAGCATGGCGCACAGCAACGGGAATCAACAGCTTTAAGATGTTCGCATCAATCGGCTGCAAGAAACAACCAATAATTATCAAGTGACGAATAATATTGAATCGAGTATCCTTCCTATAACAAATGAACAAACAACTTGGATATATAAACGGAGTAGGAATCAGAGGAGAAGCTTACTGCTCGTTTAGGGAGGTTCACGAACTAGCTTGCTAAGCAGTAAACCACAACGACGAATAAGTATATAACCGACACGAAGCTGCACACACCATTGACAAAAGAATATTACCAAAAACATACTGTTCTCAACTGAAGCAGAATGAGAATGAGAAAAACAAAATGAAATCTAAATGTGATTGCTTGTTAAGGATAGGGAAAGTAATTGTAGATCTTCTTGTTCATGATGTTGAATATCACATTCAGTAAATACCTACAACACCAAGGGGGAAAATAGTAAAACCCCAAGAACAGCCGTTGATAATTGATTAGACAAAGATCGATTCGAAGCTTACCACATGAAGAAGAAGAATTCGGTGACAAGAAACGGGTATTTCTCCAGTGTTGTGCGGAGAAAATTCCATTTAAATCCCGAGCATAAGACCCCCCCCCCCCCCCCCCCTTTTCTTTTTATGAAGAGAGAGAAGCTACTCCCGTGCTCGCCCTCAGGACGGATGAATAGGCGGAAAGCTGCTCTCGCATCTCCTCTCCCTCAACACACAGGAAGCGACCAAGGAATGTATTCAGTTGAAGGCCACTGACGAGCTCGATCCGTTCAGACCAAAGAATAGACGACTACTCGGAGACATGCTCGGTCCGCCGGGAAGCGGGCAACTTTTCCCTGGGCCTGGGAAGGAAGGGATGGGCCTAATGAAGGATATATTAGTGGGCTTGGCCCATTAACTTATTTTAGTAACCCTAATTTGTATTCTCTATAAATAGTAGGTATAATATTTTATTAGGGCATCTACACATTTTCCCAAAAAATTCTTAGAGAGCATAATTGTTTTGTTCACTACTCAATCCCCAAAATATCTATCTTAGTTGACTATTGGAGAGCACGATTTTTCCACCATCAACAATTGGCGCTAGAAGGAGGGGGGATCCTCGGGCGTTGAGTAGATACTGAACGAGTAGAAGCATGAACCATCCGAGCAGCACAACGACTCTTCAAGTAACGGCAGGAGCATCGGGCCTCACCTCGGCGGACAAGGGGAAGGGGCCCGAGGATCCCAACGACGTTAGGGCAAAGGAGAGGGAGATGTCCCAAATAGAGAGAGATCAGCTAGACCATATTGAGATGCTGAGGGCCGAGCAAAGGGAGATAAGGGCAGAACAAAGAGGCCTCCAGGAGAAGAAGAGAGAAGCCATCCGAAACCGACGAACTGTCGAAGGCCTGCCCATCTGAACCTCGAATGTCTCCAGACCCCAGAAGACATCAAAAGAACCATACGGCTGCTGCAAGAGAAGTCAATCCGTATGGAGAGGGCAAATAGAAATCTGGGTCAGGAACCCATAGTGAGGAATCTGGACGAGGATTTCCAGAACGAAGAGTTTGGTGAGGAGCAAGAAACCCCCAGAGTGTCTCCGGTGCGACCTCGCAAAAAAGGTCGAAGGACGAGAATAGTTCGACAGGAGGAATATGACGGTGACTCCAGTGGGTCGCAGGGGTCGGACGAAGACTATGGAGAGTGGGACGATCAGAGAGAGATCAGAGCACCCCGACAACCCGAGAGATGCGGCCGACGACCGAGGAGGCGCCTCGAAGGTCGCCCTGATGAAGACGTTATCCGAAGGCTAGAGGAGATGGAGAGACAAATAGCCTTGCAAAGGGGCGACGAGCCTCGGCGAACGACCTTGACAGACCCTCTATCCCGCCGTTTAGCAGGCGCGAGGACCCAGGTGGAGATCGCCCCGATGATGAACATGATTTTCGATGGGAAGACGGACCCGGAGGTTCACTCGAGTAAGTACAATATCTATATGGTCGGGCGAGGCGCCAGCGACGCAACCAAATGTAGAGTTTTTCCTCTCACCTTGGGGGATGCGGCACACAAGTGGTACACAAGTCTTCCGAGTCAATCTGTGGAAAGTTTCGAAGAATTGGGGGATCTGTTCGTTACTTACTGTTGGAGTAGTATACTTAATGTCTAGATTTGAGTATTCTGAACTCCTTGTACACTTTCATTTACCTATTAAATACGAACATTCATTTGCTTTTAATTATTGTTAATTAAATTTATGCAAATCATAGTCCTAGATTTTATACGTTGTAGTTAGTATGGTGTTGCATGGGCACACAGAAGATCATACTATCGGTTACTCGTATTTAATCGAACAGATGCTCACGACCTAGATGGACACGGACCAATCCATCGGTATAGTCGTTGTGTGAGAGAGAAAATAATTTATCTTAATTATTTTATCACACTTGTACACTTGGTGTATTGAGCGGATCGATTGAGACTCATCAATTAGGATTGCTCGGCGATAATTGATTTGAGACTCAGTGTATTTTATTCTTAATCCCCGATATTGTTGCGGGTGTGTATATTCAATATAAGTGACTTTGATTTACCAAAGGAATTAACCGATTTAATTATTGGGTTAATTACTGGTTAAGTTGGGTCACTATATTTTATATATGGCATGCCGTGAATGATTGACCGGACAGTGTATCCCGGAAGGGTTGATAATATCCCCGAGATGAGCTCATAAGGATTTATTATGTAAACCTCGCGAGTGGATTTAATTCCGCATAATAAATAAGGTTGAGTGGTACTAGTCTCGGATAAAAGAGATGAATAAATTTATTAAGCAATAAATAAATTTTATTCATGGATATTTATATCTTAAATACACGGAATAAATAATACTACCGGAGAAATATTATTTGGATATAATATGGTTTAATATTGGGAGTGCAATTAATTTATATAGTGGAAAATAAATTAATTAATATTAATGGGAGATTAATAGATTTGGGCTTGGGCTCAATTTAATCATTAATATTGGAAGCCCAATATTCCACCTCCTTTAGATCCCCTACGTAGCCTATAAAAGCACTACATGGTCTTATCTATTCTCATATAAGTTGAAGATCATAATTCTTCTAGAGAGAGAAAGTAGAGAGAGAAGTAGATCCATAGAGCTTGGAGGATCGTCGCCCACCCGACGTTCAAGCTAGTGCAAGGAATACGTGAGAAGATTCAAAAGGTCGTCTTGAATTCGTTTCTCCGAACAACGAATCGAAAGGTACAATATCTAAACGCCCTTGATAATTGTTCGATTTTGGATTTATTGAGAATACCGTAGAACGCAAGATCCGAGGTACGAAACCGGGAAGGAGGACGAACGCGTGGTGGTGGCGAAGCCACCGGACCACGGCGATCGCCCACCTAGGGTTTCGGTGGGGATGGGTCGAACCCCGGCTGGGAGCCGGGGACGCGATCGATCATCGCGATCGATCGCGAGCCGCGAGGGCTGGGCCCCGCGGCTGTCCGCTGGTCGGACCGACGCCCCGACGGCGGCGAGTCGCCGGACTCGCCGCTGGGCTGCTAGGCAGCCCGGTCGATCGCCGTGAGCGATCGACCCCTTCGATCGCGAGCCCCGCGTGCGGGGGCTCGGGCTGGGCGTGCGCGAGGCTTCGGCCTCGTCGTGCGTTCGGCTCGTGCTCCGGCTCGTACGTGATGCTCGCGTGATTTCCGGCGGAGGTTTTTGATCGGGTTATTGGTTTCCGCAAATTTAAATAGCCCGGGATATCGAATTCCAACAATTGGTATCAGAGCGTGGTTTACGTTCGCGGTATTTTCGATAAAATTGTTCTACCTTGCAGGGTTCCGACTATTATGGCTTAATTTATTATTCGTTTAATTTATTTTGTCATGTATGTTGGATTGATTAAACTCTCGGACATGTCGAGATTCGTTTTTGGTGGTGAATGCTTGTAATAGTAAAAATTCGGGGGTTGACCGAATTTAGGATTTATTATTACGTTCTACTTTTTTCCGGAAAATGTATAGGGTCGATTTCGTGTATAGAATCGATACCGGATAGTGTAAAATCTATTTTGTAATTTATTTTGCGTTGGATCGATGCCGAAACGACCGCCGGAGAAGACGTGTGACGAAGGAGATGATCGTGAGGGCCAAAGGACGAGGATCGACCGCCCCATGGTCGATCCCATGAGGATCGATCGACCCTCACATGGAGGAGCCGCCGGCGATGGTGGCCGGCCACCTCCTAGGCGTGGGTCGAGGGTGGCGCGGGGATCCCCACCCCGTGCTATCCCGGTCCGGAAATTTACTTTCCTAATTAGTTCGGATTTTTCCTATTTGAGTATTCCTATTTTTTTTGGAATTCTCATGGATTAGGAAAAGAATTAATTGGAATTAATTTTATTTCCTTATTCTATTATGGAAGTCTTCTAGAGTATTCCGAGTTCTACTTGGAATAGGATCCTAGAGATTTAATAGAATTGGAAAGGAATAAAAGTTAATTTAGGATTGATTTATTTCCTAATTGATTATTCCTATTTTATGGGAATTTTCATAGAAATGGAAATTAATTAATCTTGGAAAGTAGAAGAGTCCTAAATTATTTTATTTCCTTATTTCATTATGGAAATCATCTAGAATATTCCAAGTGGGTCTTGGATAGACTATTCTAGAGATTTAATGAAGTAGAAAGGGAAAATAAAATAAATAAAAATATTAATAATATTTAATTTTATTTTTGATTTATTCGATTGACTTAATTATTTTTAATTAAGTATCTTTTGGATTTATTAAAAATAAATAGATTTAAATATTGGAAATTAATATTCTCGTCACATGGAGCATTCAAGAACGAAGACTAAAGACTAGAAGATGCGTACGGAGATGAAGTAAAGCCATAATAGTCGGAAAATAATATTCTAGTAATTATTTTGACTATGTGATAATACTATGTGCTTTATTACATGTATGCATGCTATATGTGTTTACTTTCATGCACTAGATAGCGTATCCCTTTATTGTAAAAAGCTAAGTGGCAGAGGGTATGGAAACATACCCATGGTCTCCATTACTGCTCTCTTGGTAACTTTTATAAACTTTTGAAGTTTATATAGATAAGTTATTGGAGGAGAGTTCTTGTAATTCCTCTTACGAGAAACATTGATTAAGTTCATCAAACAATGCCTAATTTGTCTTTCCAAAACTGACTTCAAGTCGACTCATTCTCACCCCGGGGAGTGGAATGGAGCCAGAGCCACTTGGTCATGTCGAGGACACAAATTAGAGGCAGTCGTACCATTCTTTGATAGATGGATCGATTGTCTGCTCGGCTCCCTCATTTATGAGAGATAGGGTTGTTCGCATGGTGAATCACTGGTTAGAAACTTCGAGTTTCACTTATGATTCTCCGCGTCTTGATTTACAAGATTGAATGGATCAAGTAATTGGGAGTCAATTATAAAAATCTCTTGGTGTAGTAAACGTCCACACCACGTGGCTTGCTATGCCGACGGATTTTGGATTAATTGATGTAGACAGTTGTAAGAAATTGTAAAGAGTTGTGAAGTTATCGTAAACGTCCACACCACGTGGCTTGCGGTAATGTAGCGATTCCAAGCAATTTACTTTGGTACTGAGTAATGGTTTACACTTAGATACGCCTTATAGTATTCCTCCCCACGAGGTTCCGCTATGAGTGATGTATGACCAAAGAAAATCTAATTGCTAAATCATTTGGGTGGGTAAACGTCCACACCACGTGGCTTGCTTTAACCTGATGGGATTTTAGATGTGATTAGTGATTTAATGATATTATTTGAGGGAGATAATATCGGATATTAAATTGTTTGTTTGTTTTATGTGCTTATAGGTTAGGAATGACTGTGACCCCACTTTGTGATATACTTAAAGATGAAAACTCACTGGTTCCATATAGTACTGATTGGAAAAGAAATCTGGACAATGTCCAGACTGTTGAGCTTTCCGAATCCACTATTGTCCCAACTGATGAGGACATTGAAAATGACCTCAAGGAGATGTTAGGACATAGTAAGGAAGCCGGACTAGAGGTGATTGACATACTCATTAAGTTCAGTCCTCTTGAGGAATCGCTTAAAAACGATTTCAAAAGAACTGAACTGATAAGTATGATCAGAGAATCACAAGCTCTAGTGGCCAAGTTGGAAGTGCAAGCAAAGAAGCCCAGTGGTTTTGAACCACGGATTGGGAAGAGCAAGCCGCGAGGCAAGTGCTTTCGATGCAAGCAGTCTGGGCACTGGAAGTCTGATTGTCCTCTCATCAAAGGTACGAAATTTTCCTTAGTCACCGAAACATTATCAGTGGTGTTATCTACCAGCACCTGGTGTGTAGATACGGGGGCCACTGATCATGTCTGCAATTCAATGCAGGGGTTCCAGGAAACCCGGAGACTTAGAGAGGGAGAGATCGTGGTCTACATGGGCAATGCCGCGAGGGTGGCGGCTGTTGCAGTGGGAGACGTTCACTTACGCTTCAGTAGTGATAGGATTTTAGTTTTACATAATTGTCTTTATGTACCCAACTTTAGAAAGAATTTAATTTCGGTTTCTAAACTTATTATGAATGGATATTCTGTTTCTTTTGACCACTCTGTGATCATAAGAAGAAACAGTGAGATTATCTGTTCTGGTACATTGGTAGACGATTTGTATGTGCTAAATCGTGAGTCTAACACGATGCAACTAACCGAGAGTAATAACACATCTACGAACACCAATAAGAGAAAGGAACCTTCTAGGATGAATCAATTATACTTGTGGCATCTAAGGCTAGGTCATATAAACTCAAATAGGCTTCAAAGGTTGAAAGCTGATGGTCTAATCAGCGATGTTGAAGGAGAGGACCTTCCAACCTGCGAATCCTGTTTAGAGGGAAAAATGACTAAGCGTCCTTTTTCTGGTAAAGGACGAAGAGCTGAACAAGTGTTGGATTTGATTCACTCTGATGTATGCGGACCTATGTCTACTCAGGCAAGGGGAGGGTACGAGTACTTCATCACTTTCACTGATGATTACTCAAGATATGGATATGTATACCTGATGAGCCGCAAGAGCGAATCCTTTGGCAAGTTCAAAGAATTCAAGGCTCTTGTGGAGAACCTTCGTGGTAAATCCATAAAATGCCTGCGATCTGATCGCGGAGGCGAGTACTTGTCTGGAGAATTCAAGGCATACTTGGCAGAGAATGGGATTGAATCCCAACTGACTTCACCATACACTCCCCAGCAGAATGGTGTGTCAGAAAGAAGGAATAGGACTCTTATGGAAATGGTGCGATCGATGATGAGTTACTCGAACTTACCTATTATGTTCTGGGGACATGCCTTGGAAACAGCGGCGTATATCTTGAATAGGGTTCCAACCAAAACGGTACCAACCACACCCATGGAATTGTGGAGTGGGCGCAAGCCTAACTTGAGACACATTCGGATCTGGGGTTGTCCAGCACATGTGTTGCGACAAGGTGCCGATAAGTTAGAACCTAGATCAGAATTACGGCTGTTTATAGGATACCCGAAAGGAACTAAAGGTGGCATGTTCTATAGTCCTACGGACCAGAAGATCGTTATAAGTACTAACGCTCGGTTCTTAGAGGAAGACTATGTCATGGACCACAAGCCCAAAAGTGACATAATACTTGATGAGTTGAGAGGTAACAAAGAAGACTTAGATACAGCCGAACCGAGTATAGATACACCACTAGAACCTGCACCTACTGTCACTTTTAATACACCGGAACGCCGTCGTAGTGGGAGGGTTGTTAAACAACCAGACCGATGGATTGGACTAGGTGAGTCTTCGGACTCTGGACCTGGAGTTCATGAAATCGATCCCTGGATCTATGATGAGGCGGTACAAGATATAGATGCGCCTTCTTGGAAGAAAGCGATGAAATCCGAAATAGAATCTATGGATTCTAATAAAGTATGGGATCTTGTAGAACCACCAAGCGGCGTAAAGCCAATTGGGTGTAAATGGGTCTACAAGAGAAAGAGAGGATCTGACGGAAAGGTTGAAACCTTTAAAGCTCGGCTTGTTGCGAAAGGATATACTCAGAAAGAGGGAATCGATTATGAGGAGACCTTCTCGCCGGTAGCCAAGATAAAGTCGATCCGGATTCTCTTATCCATAGCAGCTCATATGGATTATGAGGTGTGGCAAATGGATGTCAAGACAGCTTTCCTAAATGGAAGTCTTGACGAGACGATTTATATGAAACAACCAGAAGGATTCATTGCTAAGGGGCGAGATCATCTAATGTGCAAGCTTAATCGATCCATTTATGGATTGAAACAAGCCTCGAGATCGTGGAACCTGCGGTTTGACGAAGTAGTCCAATCTTTTGGATTTAGTCAAAGCATGGACGAATCGTGTGTGTATTGGAAACGTGATGGGAAGAAGGTGGTGTTTCTCGTGCTTTATGTAGACGACATTCTTCTCATTGGTAACAGTGTGAAAATGTTATCAGACATAAAGGGATGGTTGTCTAGACAATTCGATATGAAAGATTTGGGAGAAGTCGGGCATGTTCTAGGGATCAAGGTTATAAGGGATCGCCGGAATAGAACATTGTACCTATCCCAGCAATCTTACATAAACACGATTCTGGCTCGTTTTAACATGCAAGATTCCAAGAAGGGTGAGCTGCCCTTCAGTAAAGGAACTTATCTTTCTAAGGAAATGTGTCCTCGGACACAAAAGGAGAAAGATGAAATGAAAGCAGTTCCCTACGCTTCGGCTGTGGGAAGCTTGATGTATGCAATGTTATGCACGAGGCCTGATATCTGCTATGCAGTTGGCGTAGTAGCGAGATATCAGAGTAACCCTGGAAAGGCTCATTGGACTGCCGTAAAGAGCATTTTCAAGTATTTGCGAAATACTAAGGATTATGTTCTAAGTTACGGGGCAGACAATCTGATTCCTTTGGGTTATACGGATTCGGATTTCCAAGCTGATAAGGACCGGCGAAAGTCGACATCAGGCTATGTGTACACTATGGGAGGTGGAGCCGTATCATGGAGGAGTGTTAAGCAAAAGTGCATTTCAGACTCTACCATGGAAGCTGAATATGTTGCAGCCTCAGAGGCAGCGAAAGAGTCAGTTTGGTTCCTTAATTTCCTCCAGGACTTAGATGTGATTCCGAGTTTGCCCAAGGCTATGACAATTTATTGTGATAATAGCGGTGCAGTGGCAAACAGTAAGGAACCACGGTCCCATAGTGCTATGAAACACATAGAGCGCAAGTACCACCTGATTCGAGACATCGTCAAGAGGGGCGATGCGATAGTCACCAAGATAGCTTCGGAGGACAACCTAGCGGACCCTTTCACCAAGATACTTCCTAAGGAAGTTTATTTCAAGCACTTGGAGGGTTTGGGAGTCAGAAGTTTGGAGGATAAGACTAGTCCTTAGTATAAGTGGGAGATTGTTGGAGTAGTATACTTAATGTCTAGATTTGAGTATTCTGAACTCCTTGTACACTTTCATTTACCTATTAAATACGAACATTCATTTGCTTTTAATTATTGTTAATTAAATTTATGCAAATCATAGTCCTAGATTTTATACGTTGTAGTTAGTATGGTGTTGCATGGGCACACAGAAGATCATACTATCGGTTACTCGTATTTAATCGAACAGATGCTCACGACCTAGATGGACACGGACCAATCCATCGGTATAGTCGTTGTGTGAGAGAGAAAATAATTTATCTTAATTATTTTATCACACTTGTACACTTGGTGTATTGAGCGGATCGATTGAGACTCATCAATTAGGATTGCTCGGCGATAATTGATTTGAGACTCAGTGTATTTTATTCTTAATCCCCGATATTGTTGCGGGTGTGTATATTCAATATAAGTGACTTTGATTTACCAAAGGAATTAACCGATTTAATTATTGGGTTAATTACCGGTTAAGTTGGGTCACTATATTTTATATATGGCATGCCGTGAATGATTGACCGGACAGTGTATCCCGGAAGGGTTGATAATATCCCCGAGATGAGCTCATAAGGATTTATTATGTAAACCTCGCGAGTGGATTTAATTCCGCATAATAAATAAGGTTGAGTGGTACTAGTCTCGGATAAAAGAGATGAATAAATTTATTAAGCAATAAATAAATTTTATTCATGGATATTTATATCTTAAATACACGGAATAAATAATACTACCGGAGAAATATTATTTGGATATAATATGGTTTAATATTGGGAGTGCAATTAATTTATATAGTGGAAAATAAATTAATTAATATTAATGGGAGATTAATAGATTTGGGCTTGGGCTCAATTTAATCATTAATATTGGAAGCCCAATATTCCACCTCCTTTAGATCCCCTACGTAGCCTATAAAAGCACTACATGGTCTTCTCTATTCTCATATAAGTTGAAGATCATAATTCTTCTAGAGAGAGAAAGTAGAGAGAGAAGTAGATCCATAGAGCTTGGAGGATCGTCGCCCACCCGACGTTCAAGCTAGTGCAAGGAATACGTGAGAAGATTCAAAAGGTCGTCTTGAATTCGTTTCTCCGAACAACGAATCGAAAGGTACAATATCTAAACGCCCTTGATAATTGTTCGATTTTGGATTTATTGAGAATACCGTAGAACGCAAGATCCGAGGTACGAAACCGGGAAGGAGGACGAACGCGTGGTGGTGGCGAAGCCACCGGACCACGGCGATCGCCCACCTAGGGTTTCGGTGGGGATGGGTCGAACCCCGGCTGGGAGCCGGGGACGCGATCGATCATCGCGATCGATCGCGAGCCGCGAGGGCTGGGCCCCGCGGCTGTCCGCTGGTCGGACCGACGCCCCGACGGCGGCGAGTCGCCGGACTCGCCGCTGGGCTGCTAGGCAGCCCGGTCGATCGCCGTGAGCGATCGACCCCTTCGATCGCGAGCCCCGCGTGCGGGGGCTCGGGCTGGGCGTGCGCGAGGCTTCGGCCTCGTCGTGCGTTCGGCTCGTGCTCCGGCTCGTACGTGATGCTCGCGTGATTTCCGGCGGAGGTTTTTGATCGGGTTATTGGTTTCCGCAAATTTAAATAGCCCGGGATATCGAATTCCAACACTTACTTCGCTGCTAAAATCCAGCTCCCAGAAAGCAGGCAGAGGCTTATGGGGATCAAACAGGGGAATGAAGAGACAGATGAGCAGTATCTCGACCGAGTAGAAAAGATAATTTCTCACGGAGAGCCTATTATAGATGATGTGCTCGTGCACGCCGTGGTCGGGGGTTTAAAGCCCAACTCAGAATTGTTCAAACCCATGATGCGCGAGTACCCAAAGACTTATGCCGAGTTCCGCCGACGCGCCGGAGAAGAGATCGTCCAATAGCGAATCTACGAACAGAGGGTGAAGGAAGTCGAAAGGCAAGCCAGGAAGGATAAGCCCAACCTCGAGAAGAAGGATTGGGTTAAAAAGAACACCGGCCCCAGGAACTTCAATGGCCCGAGAAGAGAACAGCAGAATGAGCCCGGAGAGAACGGGGTGTTTCACGGAAGAACGGCTGGAAAGATTCTGGAGATCTTTCGAGATAACAACGTTTTCGCTTTGATGCCACCACCGCCACTCATCGGGCCACCCGAGAGGAGAAATCCGAACAAGTGGTGTGAATTTCATGAAGACATTGGACACCCCACAGACGAATGCCGGCAGCTGCTCGATCAGCTGAAACAATTGTTCAGGGAGGGAAGACTCGAGCAACTGCTGAGGAGGCCGGGGAGAGGAAGGGGACGACGAGGCAATGGCCATCACAATCGACCGTATGTGCCCCATAATCAGAGGTTGCCAGAACCCCAGAGACTACAGATCGAACAGCCTCCCCCTCCGCCGGTCGAAGTACGAGAGAATAGGGATGTGCCGCCGATGAGAGAGGGCGGAAGAATTAATATGATCGGTGGCATAGCCCCCGGGACCCAGAAATCAAAAAGGCAGAAAAAAGCCGAACTGCGGACGTGGGAGAGCATTAATACCGTCATACCAAGGAAAGAACCGGGTATCGCTAAGGGCGTTGTTATACAATTTACCGACCAAGATCGAGCAGGGGTCAGGTATCCGAAGATGGAATCGCTGGTCGTGATGGCCAGGATTCAAGGAGTTGAAGTAGCCCGCATTATGATCGACAATGGTGCTCATTGCAACATCTTGTAAAAAAAAAACATTCGATCAGTTGGGAGACATGGCTGAATACCTGAAAACGTATGAAGGGTCGCTGAGAGGATTCGGCGATGTGGAAGTGAAGCCCTATGGAAAGATCAAGTTGGCTGTGGAGCTCGTCGACTACCAGGATGCGACAGTTCGCATCACGCGAACTACTGAGTTCGTCGTGGTCGACATAGAGAATGTTTACAACGCTTTCCTAGGTAGGCCGTTTCTGGAGGCATTCGAGGCTGTGGCCTCGTCCCACTATTATTGTATTAAGTTTCCCACCCTGAGCGGATCTGTTGGAACCGTGAAGGGAGACCAATATATGGCAAAGAAATGTTTTGATTATGACTTATGTTCGGATGAGGGCATGGCGAAAATCACGCAGGCAACTAACAATAATCCCTGAATTAAAGTCACAAGAACGTTGACCGAAGACGGCCGGGTCAAAGTCAAGGAGATCGATCCCATGAAGGAAATGGAGATCGAAGAAAGCGTTTACCTAGCCACTCTCTGGGAGGAAGGAGAGGTCTGGCAGGCGAATGCGGATATTGCGGAAGTAGAAAAGATCCGAGAGATCGACGATGATTTGGAGCCTTGCATAGGAGAGGAGAACGAAGAGATCGCCGATCCCCGGGGCCCATCTCAGTGCTCGGCGGTAGACGACCTAGAAAGTATATGTCTTGACCCAGGCCGACCAGACACAGTAGTGCTGATCGGAGCTAAGTTGCCCCAGGAAGTGAAACAGGAGCTAGTTGCATGTCTGCGGAGAAATATGGACGTGTTCGCCTAGTCGCATAAAGACATGACGGGAATCGACCCGAGGCACGCATGTCATCACCTCAAGATTGATCCGATGAAAAAGCCCGTGGCACAGAAGCGACGCAGGATGGGTCCGGAAAAATACGAAGCTTTGGCCGTGGAGGTGAAGAAGTTGATAGATAACGACCTGGTGGTAGAGGCTCGAGGGGAACCTCAATGGTTATCCAACTCGGTGCTTGTGAGAAAGACAGGAAATGCGTGGAGGTTGTGCGTGGATTTTACGGATCTGAACCGAGCATGCCCAAAAGACCATTTCCCCATGCCCCACATCGACCACCTCGTCGACAATACTTCTGGCTATGCGGTGCTTTCCAAATGTGACTGCTATGTAGGCTACCACCAGATACCAATGGCTCCCGAGGATGTCGAACATACCTCTTTCTACACTGAAAAGACAGTGCTAAGCTGGAAGCGGATGCCATTCGGGTTGAGGAATGCAGGGGCCACATACCAGAGGTTGGTGAATAAGATGTTTGCCGAACAGATTGGCGAAACCATGGAAGTATATGTGGACGACCTCATTATCAAGAGCAAGGTACTAGAGAACCACGTGAGGGATGTGGAGACCACATGTGAGATCCTAAGGAAGTACAACATGAAGCTGAACCCGAAGAAATGTCATTTCGGGGTCTTCGAGACAAAGTTCCTGGGGCACATCGTGAGTACCAAGGGGATCGAGGCGAATCCGAGCAAGATACAAGCGATAGTCGATCTAAAGGAACCCCGATGTTTGAAAGACGTTCAACGCCTGACCGGCTGTCTGGCCGCGCTGAGCCGATTCATACCCCGACTGGGGGATAAGAGCTTACCATTCTTTCAAGCCATAAGGAATCAGAAGTTGAAGTGGAAGAAAGACAGCCAAGAAGCGTTCGATAGGTTGAAACTTCACCTGCAAGACCCGCAGATCCTCTCGAAACCAGTCCGAGGAGAAAAACTGTTCCTCTATCTGGCAGCATCCGAGTATGCTATCAGCTCGGTCCTAGTACGGGCGGAGGATAAGCTCCACAAGCCTATCTATTACGTTAGCCAAACCCTTCAGGACGCCGAATCGAGGTATACGCCGTTGGAGAAACTGGCATACACCTTGGTAGTCAGTGTTCGGAAATTGAGGTCATATTTCTTCGATCATCCCGTCGAGGTGTTGACGACCATGCCGTTAAGGCAAGTGTTGCAACGGCCAGACACCACTGGCCGCCTATTAAAGTGGAGTTTAGAAGTGGGTCAGTATGACATTACTTATGCGCCGAGGACGGCGATCAAGGGTCAAGCTTTGGCCGATTTCATTGTGGAACTCACTTTTCCGCGGATTGATTTCTCGCTACCTATCCCACCATGGAAGCTCTATGTTGACGGGTCATCCACGAGCTCCCGCGCTGGGGCTGGAATAGTGTTGGTAGGACCGGGAAACCAATCTTTCGCGCATGCAGTGAGTTTCGAGTTTGACGCCACTAACAACGAAGTCGAGTACGAGGCGCTAATAGCAGGACTGGAACTCTCCCTGGCCGTCGGCGCCAAGCACTTGAAAATCTTCACAGACTCCTTGCTGGTGGTAAACCAAGTCAAGGGAAAATACGAGACCAGAAACGCGAGGATGGAGCAATACTACGAGCATGTGATGAAGATGATAAGCAAATTTCCCCAAGTCGAAATCGAACAAATCCCTCGAGAACTGAACACTCAGGCGGATGCTTTGTCCAAACTAGCCTCGTCGGAAGGAACGGCCGACCTGTCCAACGTAATCCTGTTAAGTCAAGGTCGGTCGGCATTGGATAGAGCAGAGATAAGTAAGGTCGAACTGATCGATCGGGGAGAGAACTGGATGGGACCCATTATGAATCACTTGCGGACAGGCGAAGTGCCCGGCGACAAGGTTGAAGCTCGACAACTCTGAATACGCGCGTCTCGATATACGTTGATCGGAGAAGCGCTGTATAGGAGGAGTTTACCCATGCCGTTGTTACGATGCATAACTCCCGCCGAGGGGAGGAGGGTGTTCGGAGAGATTCATGACGGCGTGTGCGGGAACCATGCTGGCGGGCAATCCTTGGCACACAAGACCATCAGGCAAGGTTACTATTGGCCGACTTTGCGACGGGATGCGATTGAATATGCGAGAAGATGTCATCGGTGCCAGATAACGGCGCCGATCACAAGGGCCCAACCTGAATATCTAAATTCCATATATAGCCCTTGGCCGTTTGCGACCTGGGGAATCGATCTGATCGGACCTCTCCCGACGGGGCCAGGCGGGGTCAAATACGCAGTAGTGGCTGTGGATTATTTCTCCAAGTGGGCGGAGGCTGAGCCACTAAACAAAATCGATCAGCCCCAAATTATCCGGTTCATATGGAAAAATATCATATGTCGGTTCGGGCTACCACACACCATCTCCTCGGACAACGGGAAACAGTTCGACGGGCTACAGATCATGAAGTTTTTCGACAAATGGAAGATAAGGAAAGTGTTCTCCACCCCCTATCACCCCCAAACGAACAGGCAAGTGGAGGCCGTGAACAAAATCCTGAAGCATACCCTGAAAGCTAGGATTGAAGAAAGGCAGGGAAGATGGGCTGCCGAACTGCCCGATGTGCTGTGGGCTTACCGGACGACGAGCAAAGTAGCCACAGGAGAAACACCTTTTGCCCTTGCTTTTGGATGCGAAGCAGTTGTGCCTTCCAAGGTGGAGGTACCCACCCATCGGACGACACAAGAGTTGACCGACCAGAATGATCTAACGATGCGAGTGGAACTGGACCTATTAGAAGAAAGGAGGATCAACTCGGTGTATCGAAATGCAGAAGCCAAGCAAAGAGCTGAAAGGTATTTCAATTCGAAAGTAAGGGTGAGAAAATTCAAACAGGGCGATCTGGTGCTAAAAGAAATTCTGGGGGCCAACACGGGGGCCCTAGGTCCGACATGGGAAGGACCCTTTCGAGTGAGGAAGGCCTTACAGAATGGATCGTACGAGCTGGAACACCTGAATGGAGTGGCCGACCAATATTTCTGGAACTCCACACACCTCAGGAAATACTATCAGTATGTTTTGACATGATATCGTCGTTTTACAGTTAATAAAATAAAGATTTCGGGAATCTCTCTCATAACCTCACAATAAAATAAAAAAGGGGTAAGAGTCACGACTCCCCCAGTGCCCGATACGACCGAGCACGGGCCAGGCGCCCCTCGAGTCCGGGAGATTTAAAATAAAAAAGGGGTAAGAGTCACGACCCCCCCAGTGCCCGATACGACCGAGCACGGGCCAGGCGCCCCTCGAGTCCGGGAGATTTAAAATAAAAAAGGGGTAAGAGTCACGACTCCCCCAGTGCCCGATACGACCGAGCACGGGCCAGGCGCCCCTCGAGTCCGGGAGATTTAAAATAAAAAAGGGGTAAGAGTCACGACTCCCCCAGTGCCCGATACGACCGAGCACGGGCCAGGCGCCCCTCGAGTCCGGGAGATTTAAAATAAAAAAGGGGGTAAGAGTCACGACTCCCCCAGTGCCCGATACGACCGAGCACGGGCCGGGCGCCCCTCGAGTCCAGGAGATTTAAAATAAAAAAGGGGTAAGAGTCACGACTCCCCCAGTGCCCGATACGATCGAGCACGGGCCAGGCGCCCCTCGAGTCCGGGAGATTTAAAATAAAAAAGGGGTAAGAGTCACGACTCCCCCAGTGCCCGATATGACCGAGCATGGGCCAGGCGCCCCCCGAGTCCGGGAGATTTAGAGCTTATCAAGTTTCACCAAACACACTGGGGCATTTTTGGGCGAATAACGTCCCGCCCAAAAATGAGATAAATAATTCACTAAAAGAAGACAGCGATTTATTACATGAAATGACAGTCATTCCTGAACAAAGACTGGGGCATTTTCGGCGAAGAGTGAGTATCTTCGCCGGAAATCCCGAACAATACAAGAAAAACGAACACATCAGGGCCTCGGAGGCCTAAACTGAACCGGGAGCGTCACAAGTTGATTGCTAGCATCGAACACCGCAATAGCCCACCCGCTGCTGACATTATACCGGACACGAACGGTGTTGGTAGCCTGAAGTCCGAACTGACGGACGAAACCTCTCCACCACGGACCCTCGAACAAGTACTGCCCCCGACGACGCGAGACGCACATGATCCACCGATCACCGTTCACATCCGCAACCGGGAGGAATCGGGGGAGCGCGGATTCCTGATTCAGGTCGACGGTGAACTCAATAGGCAGAGGCAGCCTGATCGTATAGCGAAGGTCATCGAACGGGAACTCGAACCATTTGGACCCGCTAGAATCAGCGTGGATACGCACCATCAGTTTGATCGCTCAGCGCAAGGCCCGGCGGGCGGATGAATTATCGGAATAAGATGGAGCTATCAAAGAGAAATGCCAGGATTACAGTGTCATATATAGGACCAGATCTGTGTACGGAAGCCTGCAAGAATTATTCCCGCATAAAAAGGCGTGCACAGCCAGAGACAAGTCGTATAGGCTTTTTTCAGGTAAGGCCACATCATCACGTGAAGATTTAACAAAACGACAAGTCCAGGCACAGGGTTGGCAGAGAAAGGAACCCGAGGGAGCCAGGTGGCTATCCCCCGAGCAGAATATGCGAACGGGGAGAAAAGCTCGGACGTGATGTGGTCGAAAATAGTATGATCGATGAACGGTATTTGAATCAAGGTCGGGCAAACGGTTTAACTAATCTGAAACAAGAACGCTTTAGCGAGCAAAAGTCAATAGTCAGGATATCCGAACAACACGAACATCCCAAACCCCCGAGAAAACAGCGAGCCGGGGATCGATGGGCCCCCACCAACAAACAAATCGATACGAGCATGCAAAAACATGCCGAAACGAAGAAGGCCTCAAACGTTAGGTACAAAAGACTGCATACGGAAACCAAACCATTAACCATTTCAAGTATTCAAGAGTACGACCTCAAAAAACGAACAGGAATACAAAAGGCAAATCCCACTGACACCAAAACGGGCAGCGTCCCATCAGTCTAAGAGGACGAACGAAATAACAATAAAAGGGTCAGGCGACCAAGCGAAAGCCCCTCTCGTCGTATACACGAATGGAGAAGCCTTCATCTTCGACCCACAAAACGCGAACGACCAGCCCGTGACAAAGCCCTTTCTCACGAACAAAACGCCTCCACGTAGGACCCCCAAGGGCGAGCTGCCGCCGATGGCGTAAGAGACCAAAGGACCAGGGATTACCTAGGGAATCCCGAACAGCAACAAAATGAACTAAGGGCGAGCGAGCAGCCCGTCGGAAAGCAGCAGGCAGGGGGAGTCGGCGACCATGCCATCTTCCGTTGAAAACCTGGTCGACATAGCAATATTGGTCCCGAACAACAAGGCGAGACATGTTCCGCTGGCCAAAGTAGGATCAAACCTGCCACGAAAAATATCAACGGACATCGAACGAGGAAATGAATTTACATTTAGAAAAAAGAAAGTGCCTAGATAAACAGTAACGCAAATAAACACGCGAATACGACAAGAGGCCAATTTAAACGATTGACGCCAATCAAACATTACAAAAAGGCGGACTCTTGAAGAGCTCGGGTACGAGGAGGAATATTCTGTTCGAAATACAATACAAACTAAAAAGTCTTAGGAATAAACAAAGTAAAATTAAAAATCAGGGTTCATTCAGCAGCTGCATGCGGGCACTCAATCCTCGACGGCAATCGGGTTCTCCACGACCGCCTCTGGCTCGGCCGCAACGAGTTGGCTCGGGTCGGGCCACCAAGCCAGGTCGACGTTGTGGACTTCGACCAGATCGAGGAAGGGGAAGAGAAAGCGAGTATCGAGGTTAACATTCAGGCGGTGGGCACGAAGATCATCCATGACCAGGTTATAAGACTGACCAGCTCGGGCCAGGCGGCGGATACAGTCAAAGTGACTCAGACAATATGAATAAGAGCTGTATTGGTCTAGGTCCTGCATAGGATCAGCCTTACGCGCCGCCTCCGCCTTCTCGATCGCCTCAGTCCGAGCATTCAGTTGCCCGATCAGGAGATCCATGCTTTCGCGGTTCTCCTCGGCTCGCCGCAGCCTCTCCTCCAACTCGAGGAGCCGATCGTGCTCGGTTGACATCTCGTTCTTCAACTTCGCCAGCTCCTCCCGACCTTGACCCCGTTCCCGGGCCATCCCCGCCGCGCTCGTCTCTGCCCCCTCGGCCCGAGCCTTCAATTTCTTCTCATCTTCCTGGTACTGGTCGATCAAGGTCCGCAGGCTAGCCAGCTCGAGTTCGAGCTCGGCCACTTTGTCAGTTGAGTTATCCGGAGAGTCGTTGACAGGGATAACTGACGGGTTTGAACCAGGGCGAGTCTTACTCAGAGACACTAAAAACATGAGAACCCGAGAAGCCATCAATATGGCCACCTGCTCGGCCTGCTCGGGCCTCTGGCTCACCATCTCGGCCTGAGTTGTCCATGAGCGAGGGATACACTCCATGGCCTCGCGCATCAAGGGTGGCAGATTGGGAAAGTCGTGCGGGCGAGCAGCTAAGAACTGGGCCAAGCTCGCTACCATGGTCGGACGCCCACCCAAGCTAAAACAGACAAGAACTTAGAAGAGAAGCCGAAGGATTAAGAAGAACAACTTTCGGAGAAGGAATTACCGAGCGAAGAGTTCTTCGTCAATAGTGGCCACCGAGCTGTAGAGGACGGTCTCGGGAGCCTCCTGCGCCGGCTCCTTGCCGCGGCGGCGTTTCGGGGCCCGACCCACCGGGGGCGCCATGCCAGAGGGGCCCTCGGAGGCCACGGCTGTGAGCAAAGGAGGAAGAGAGCTGGCCCCCGCCGAGGAAGGAAAGGTGTTGGTATCCGACTCTCCCGATCGAGCAGGATGAGCAAGCTGAAGAGGAGGAGCACCGGCTTGAGCAGCCGCCGCCACTTCGGCAGCTCGGCGATTGCGATCAGCAAGCGCAGCCATCCGAGCACGGGGGGTATTGCCAACCATGTCGATCGGAGGGTTTGGAAAAGTGGGGAACCTAACAACTGAAAAAGAAAAGTCGTAAGTAAGCCCATCAATAATAAAGGAAAACGGACTGCAAGCCGACTCACGAGGATATACATCCCGAACATGCCGGGGAATAGTGATGAATCGCGAGGATCTAACGTGGACCCTCGTAAACACGTTTTCAATGAGCAATTGGGCGTCGGGGAGAGAACGAACGCGCTCACATACGGCGGCGAAGTCCCAATTGAGCTCAGAAATCGAAGGGACGGGAGGACCTGCCGAACATGAAGTTCGAACAGGAGTAAGTCAGACTAAGTTAAAGGAGAAGAAAAACGACAGTAGTGAGCGAGAGGAAAGGAAACTAACGGCGACATTTGCTAGCAAAGGAAGTCGGAATTTGGAACGCTTCAGAGCCCCAGGCACCATCCACATAGAACCAATCGGCCCACCAGGCCGTCACCTTGCTCGGCAGCTGATCGAGGAGTTTGCTCCGGGCACGTAGATAATGATCCCCGCCTCGGAAGTGATTAATGACAAGGAGAAAAGAAATTTCAGAGGCAGAGAGATGGCGGTAGAGACCATAGTGGCCGAACAAAATGTTGAGACTTATGAGCAAGGACCAGGAGTTCACATGTAATTGCAGAGGCGCAACACCCCACGCCTGCAACACAGCTGCTATGGAGTCATGAACAGGAAATCGAAGCCCCGCCTCCATCATCGCACTAGTCACCGCGACCATGCCCGGCGGGGGACAGTTCGCCCGCTCGTCGGGAGTAGGGCAGTAGATGTGAACATCAGAGGGGATCCCCCAAACCGTCCTCATGGCCTGAAGGTCGACCTCGTTAAGTATCTTCGAGCAACGGTGGCTAGCATCTATGCCCGCTTGATTGGGTCCGGGGCGCGCACCGAAGCTCGTACGCTCTACGAAAACGTAAGGGTTTTCGTGAAGGTAGTGTGTAAAGATAAAGGGAGGAAGAGGTCCCCTGATCTCGCCCATCATATCGATGAACCGGCGATAAGAGTCTGGGACTCCGCCCTCGAAGAGCTCCAGCTTTTCTTCCTCAGAGAAGCCAACGACGGGGGCAAGATCATCCCCGGATGAGGAAGAGGTAGAAGCTCCCGAGCTCGATGACCCATCCTCCGCGGGGATGTCGGAAAGCGTAGCGGAACTATCGTGGTCGCTCATTCTCACTCGTTCGAAAAATAAGTGCGGGAATTTGTAAAGTAGCGAAAAAGCCTACCACTAAACCCCCAAATAACCGTAAAAGAGTAGAGAAGAAACATACGTGTCTGGTCGGAAAGGAAGCCGAGCACGCTTGATAGCAGCCGAGCAAGTAAATCTTGATGTCCGGAAATCAGAAGCTTGGGGGCAGAAAGTGTGAAATGAAGTATGTCAAGGACTATTTATAAGAGGAAGGAGCGGCAAAATTCAAAATTTGAATTTGAAAGGGCGGTTGACAGGAATCGAGGCGTCACATCGGAAAGGAGCCAATCAGGAAACGACAAGTGGCAGTAACCGCCGTACCGCATTTAATGACTTGCCACAACCGCCGACTCAAATCTTATGCTCGGATTGTCCGACGGCGACCCGCACGCCGAGACCGATCTATTTTCCCGAACAGAACGATCTCGGGGGGCATTTGTTGTTCGGAGAAAATTCCATTTAAATCCCGAGCATAAGACCCTCCCCCCCCCCCCCCCCCCCCCTTTCTTTTTATGAAGAGAGAGAAGCTACTCCCGTGCTCGCCCTCAGGACGGATGAATAGGCGGAAAGCTGCTCTCGCATCTCCTCTCCCTCAACACACAGGAAGCGACCAAGGAATGTATTCAGTTGAAGGCCACTGACGAGCTCGATCCGTTCAGACCAAAGAATAGACGACTACTCGGAGACATGCTCGGTCCGCTGGGAAGCGGGCAACTTTTCCCTGGGCCTGGGAAGGAAGGGATGGGCCTAATGAAGGATATATTAGTGGGCTTGGCCCATTAACTTATTTTAGTAACCCTAATTTGTATTCTCTATAAATAGTAGGTATAATATTTTATTAGGGCATCTACACATTTTCCCAAAAAATTCTTAGAGAGCATAATTGTTTTGTTCACTACTCAATCCCCAAAATATCTATCTTAGTTGACTATTGGAGAGCACGACTTTTCCACCATCAACATCCAGGAATCCGACTTTATCGCCGCTGCAAAGGAAGTAAAACAGGGGTAAGGGTAACAAGAGCTCGATACGGGTCGGGTTAACGGGTTTAAACCATGAAAAATGGACCTCACCCGGTAGAATCGCCGCCCTTGGACGGATACGAAGCCGCGGCGGAGCAGGGACGGAGGCGGATCATCCCGATCTGGGCATCCACCATCGCCCTCGCCGTCAGCCTCATCCATATGTCGACATTCTTCGTCGCCCAGGCGCACGTGATGAATCGAGCCCTAACCCCCAAACTCAGAATCCCGGCGAGTTCGATTCCGGAAATCGGCACCGTCAACGCCCTAATCTTCATCCACGTGTACGAGAGGTTGACTGTCCCGCTCCTCCGTGACAGGACCGACCATCCGCGGGGGCTCACTACGCTGCAGAGGGTGGGCGTCGGGCTGTTCCTCTCAATCTTCGGGTGCGAGGAACACTTCGCCAATAACTTTCGGTCGTAGGGTTATGTTGAAACGGGAGATGGATTTTATGCCGCTTCACAAAAAAATATTACTTTAGTTTTTTAACATCGGGTCCGGCTAATACGAACGGTGTTAAAGAAACTTATAATTTTATTAAAAAAATAGAAATATTATTAACAGCGGTCATAAGAAAAAATGGTGTTATAAATGAAAATTGAAATTTAAAATTTAACATTTAACACCAGTTTGTACAAAATCCGACGTTAAAAATAGTTTAACCTCCATTTTTTTCGTGACCGGTGTTATAAACATTTTTAACACCGTTCCCAAAAGCGCCCGGTGTCTATGAACTGGTGTCTATGAGACATTTTCCCATAGTGCGTCTATGATCAATTGAGTTAATGTTACAATTTTATTTGAATAAATTTAATATTTTTCTTCATTTAATGTCATGATTGCAATACTAATTAAATTGAACATTTGTCATGCATTGATCCGCAATGGTAGTCAACGTTAAGAATATTCAGGACTTTATCCGTAGATTTCCCCCGGCCATCAACCGAATAATTACTGGACTTTGTCCAATATGTTTCAGGAGTTTTTTCTCGTACTTCATGGCCTCGTTCACAACTCGGTTCTCATTGAATTGCTTTGTAGCTTGTTTTTTTCTATGATACAGGTCGGCTAGGCCAGGGTCTCGCGTTGGGGATCCTGGAATCCCTTCTTGAAATCGGGGCCCTGAGCACATGTAATAATCCTCTGGCCGTCCTCTCCTTCGTCTCTCCGACGAGGCTGAAGTCGACTCATCCCTCTCGTTGAGGTAAAAAAATCTATTACGTCGGCCATATAATCTTAGATTCTGGCTCAACTGCCCAAATCTCTTTCTGAATTATCACGGGCTCTCTTTCATAGGGCACCTGGGCGTGCAAGCATGCTATTTGCGTGTTTAACTAAAGTAGTGAACATAGACTTTCTTATCAGAAGCTCCACAATTGCCTCATCGATTTCTGCGGCGTGTCCAATATACAAAGGTACATGGCATCGGGGTTATCAGCGACGGTGGATCTCTCCAAGCATGAGGACACCTATTTTAGCATTTAGAATGGGGATAACGGGTTGCATGTCTTACCTCAGTGTCATTTTTTCGATCTATGGGTGCATGGTGGCCTTCCCCTTGCCCTGTGCTTGGATTTGGATCCTCGAGTTGGTGCCTGCTGGATCATGGGTTCTCCTAGAATCTGGATCTGGATCCTGGATTCTCCTGGAATCTGGATCTGGATCCTGGCTTCTGGATCAGGATTCTCTTGAATCTGCTGGATCCTGGCCTCTGGATCGGGATCCTCAAGCAAAATCAGGTTTCCCTCCTGTGCCGCCAGCATCAGGGCATTCTTTTGCAACCTCTTCTCATCTCGGAGTCTGTCGGACGTTTTGCCTCTGCAAGGTCTCCAACGAGCTCGCCGGCGTAGATCTAGTTATGTGGCATCAAAGGATCTCGCACCTCCAACTCTGGATCTAAGACTGGAACAGGTTCATCGACCTCCATTGGTGCTTTGCTTCGCACGTTGTGTCATCGCTCCGATGTCTGTGACAAGTCCGACGCCATCGCTCCGTCTCGTTCGTCCGCCATGAATCTTCTTCTAGCTTCTCTTGCAAATCGATGCTTTATACCCCCTCCTTCTAGCGACAAATCTTTTGATTCGATTTTACATCTTTGAAAATATATTAACTGGAATTGGGGGTTCTATTTTCTCGACTCAAAAGCATTAATTTTATTTTATAGAGAGAGGGAATATATCGATTTGTAGCCATTGTTGAAGATAAAGTGGCAAAAAACATGAGGTGAGAAGAAGATGGATTTGGAGGTGGAGAGTCGCTGCCTTTTTCTTTTATTTATTTTGTATTGTATTTTTGTACAATGATTTTTTTCTCCTTCAATTCTCCCAAAATCCTGACTTAAATATATAGCTGACAATAGCCTGCTATTTTTCTGTCACACGCTAGCCTTCTTATTGGACCAAATAACCCACTAAAAATTCTATTAAACCTTAATTTTCCCCTAATGATTGATTTGAATGTCTCTTGACGATTTTCTGGTATTGCCATGGAACTAATCCTGGTGATCTTCTCCTGTCCACTGGGCATTTGAATCTGTACACCCTAGGCGATTTATCCTGTCCTTTATTCTGGATGTCATGGCCTGGGTATTCCTGCTACTTATTTTGGCTTCTTCTTAGTTGACTTTCTCGATGATGACATGAACGTTGACTGTAGTACACATGTCAGTGACTGATTTTCTTGGCACAACAGAACCCAATAGAGAGGTTTATGTATTTTCGATTCATGTAAACAAAACGGAAAAAGAAAACATAAATCAATCATGAAAACCCTATAGATTTAGCGCGCACAAGGAGTAAGAACAATAAATCGAGTTAATTTTTTATAGGATTAACATACCTCTCGAAGCGTATGTATGTAGTATGCCCACGTTAGTAGATGGATCAGCCACGAACGTACCGACCTCAATTTGTTGCACACACCCTAGTTGATCAACGAACACAGAAGATCTTGAACTTGGATCGAGTCTCACTCGTTTTTCTAGCATAACCACGAATATAGTGCTTATAGAATATCTTCTTAATGTGTTGTAGCACTTAATTTCATGGTAAAGGACCCTTTTATATAGACTAAAACTTTTAAAGGTCGCAATAGAAGGAATAGAATCCAAAAAAGAGTTAAAAACACAAAATTCTATTTTGCCTCAGAATAGGGGTAACGCCCGCTACCTGCAGGTAGCGGTCGCTACCTGCAGGTAGCGGTCGTTATCTGGTCGCTACCAGGTAGCTAGCTTTTTTTTCTTCCGTTTTTTCTCTGTGTTTTCGTCCATCGTTCAATTTCAATTTTTCAACCAAAGTTTATATACTCCTTTAAGTATACATGTGACTCATTTGACTTGATTGTCAACTATTAAATTCAAGCTCTCACCTAGACACTTTTTTTTTTCTAGGTCAATTGCAATGTCTTTGGTTCGAACCATGGACCTCATGGTCTTCAATTCAAATGTTCAACCAACTGAGCTAACAACCCATAACAAACTCAGCTAAACACTTAACATCGTTCAATCTATCCATCTACATAAGACATGCCACATAGTTCGTTTCGGTATAACATACGCGAGATGAAGTAATGGGTAAGACTTTAGTCTAAAATTTTCTACACCAAGCTCAAACCTATTTAAGCGAAGTTCGGCTCGGCCCGCTCATTCCCACCCCTATTGGCGGTTGTACGATATGCAATTGGCCTAATTTAGTGCGGCTAACTACATTTGCCTAATTATATAACTAATGCTACATAAATTTGAAACAACAAGCCCTAGTCCATCGATTTTTCTTTTACTCAAATTTAACAATGTCTCATTCTTTGATTAATTTTGGCATTACTCTAACACTCCCGGCACCTTTTCCGCAGCCCGCTACCACCGTCCTTCTACCTTCTCCCTCACTGAACTTGCCGGAGAATCCTCGGCGGCATCCATGGCACAGCTGTTCCTCCTCTCGACGGAGGTCCTGCAATGCTGTTGCGCTTGACTCCAAGACCGACAAAGGGTACTCTTTTGCTTTTTTCCACTGTTGATTATCCAATTGATTATTTGGTATTCATGAATTCTTCATGGGTTTTTATAATTTATGTTGATTTTATTTATTTATTCCTAAATCCAATTTTCCAAACGACAATTTATGCAGAATTTGCGTTTTTGATTATTTCCAATGACTATTGAAATTATTAATTTACAGAACAAATAGGTTCCATGAGATTGAACTTCAAGTCCGGGACTATGAATTGGACCAATACGGTGTGGTAAATAATGCTGTTTATGCAAGCTACTGCCAACATGGTGAGAGAGTGCATTTGATGATTTTATTTTGTCAATATTAAGAATATTGACTTATGAATTTGGAGTTTTTTTTGTTCATGGTGTGTGTAAATAGGCCGTCATGAACTTTTAGCGAGCGTAGGTGTAAGTGCGGATGCAGTTGCTCAAGCGGGTGATGCGTTAGCTTTGACTGATTTATCGCTCAAGTTTATTGCACCCTTACGGGTAAGCTCACTTTCTTTATTTTCTCATTCTTGAATGATTATGCATTTTGTGAGGGTTTTTATTGGTTTATTTTTGGTCTTAATAGAGTGGAGACAGGTTTCTCTTGAGGGTGAGGGTATCCGACTTTTCTGCTGTTCGGATTATCTTTGAACACTTCATCTACAAGACTCCTGGCTTAGAGGTCTCTCTTATACTTTCACCCTTGTTATTAATCCATACGGACTAATTTCACATAAACTACCGTTAATGTTTAGCCTATTCGATACAAGAAAAAAACTTGGATCTTTCAAAGTTTCTAATATGCACCTTAAGGGTATTTGTAATTTCGAAAGAACTATTTTTTCTTAAAATCTTAACGAGATTTAACATCTAATTCATGTTGTTCTCTGACCAGCCCATCTTGGAGGCAAGAGGTACAGCAGTTTGGCTGAACAAAAACTATCGGCCAGTCCGTATTCCTACGGATGTTAAATCCAAGTTAAGTTATTTCCTAGGACATGAAGAGTCGAACTGATGCCTAATTTCTTGTACTAGGGCTTTTATAAATGTAAGCTTCTTTCGTACATGTAACAAATAAATAATTAAAATTTGTAATAAACCCTTATGCCTTCTGTATTCGATACAATAACTTTAATAGATGCATCTGCCCCTCTTTATTATTGTCTACTATACTAATAGTGACGAATGCAAGAAAATACACTAGCTACTTAAATTCATATATGGAATTACAAATTATCAGAAGATCGAAAATATTTGACAAATAGGCATAGGAGGGACTTGTTGCTTTGAAATGTGATCATCCAAATATGCGGTTAAGGGTAGCTGCCAATCGGACCCCACCCTGAGCTAGCCTCAGATTAACAATCGGTCTCCGGGTCAAGAAATAGTCATCTGCAAATTGTTGTGTACCGCATGAATATTATTTTATGCTCTCTTATAAGAGAGTATATGTAATCATTCATTCATCACAGATTGAGTTTTAATCATAGGAAAAATAGAAACATACCATCAAGAACAGAGTTTTCTTCGACACCTTTATAAGCCCAATCACATGCTGCTTTGATACCTTCAGAAGCATATCTTCAGACATAGAGTATGTTCTCTTTTAGTACGTGTAGGATTAGTTTAAAAAAGCACACTCGTAAATTATGTGGATGTTTGTTTAGCTTACATATCGGGGCAAGCTGTCTTGTTGCAGGCCTCCCATGCCTTAACTTGTCCGGACCACACACTCTATTAAGTGTCCAGAAAACAAAATGTCAATTCTTTATAACATGGAAAAGAACTTCCAGATTTTTTTTTTTTGTTGAAGGTTCTAGGACTTGAGGTGTACCGATATGTTGGTCTGGAGAGCATTGATTAGTTCGTCGACATTGGATTCGTAAAACTTTTTTTCTGCTGTTTCTATAATGTTACTGTCCCATACCTGCAGATGGATTACTTTACTTTCTGTTGTCTATTAAAAAAGAATGTGTGTGCGGGGCATTTTATTTGCTCACATGATGAAGAACTGATTTTCTGGTGTACCAATGGACGTCAATCGTGTTTGCTCCCCTGTCTGAAGTGAATCCTACATGCAGAGGCTGCACACACACATATGTATATGTGTGTGTATACATTAACAAGTATATAGTTGAAGTGAACAAATAATCTTGAGATATAAGGTGTGTAATTGTGTTGGTAACTTAATAGGAATGGATTATAGTGCATACCTGATGAATGTCTCCAATGAAGTGTGATAGGAAGAAAAGTGCTTCTGTCAGATTATCTGTAGAGAAGAAAACTATCTTTATTTATTTAAAAATAGTACCCCTCTGTCACAGCCAGAGGGATAAAATAACTATTGATTTTTTGATTAAAAAGTAAAAAATGTATTTGTATCAAAATACAAAGTGTGACTATAAATACGATGAAGTAAAATGCAGTAATAAATTACAAAATTCACATTTTATTTATTTTTTCAAAAAAAAAAAAAAAACGAAACACCGTACATTGAGTCGCAGAGGTTTCACCATAGGTGAGAAGCTGAGTGGTGTAGTTGTTGATAGCCCCTGCAACACACCTCTCTTGTATTCCATTTTCATCTTTGCAATCACCTACCAACATATAGAGTATATATCAAAAACATTCTTTATGCAGATAAAAAAAAATCTAGATTTAAGTAGTATATTTGTATGAATATATGTGCTCACGGTTGTGCTGATAGGTGCATAGATTATCCGGAGTGTCGATAAAATGAAGAGGGGCTGACCAGTGATAACGGAAACGGATTCGATCGGCCCACAAACAAACGGTGCTTAGATCATTCTGAGCATAGGCTGGCAAAAGATCCGATACAGCATCTGCAGCGGCTTTTGTCAACCTCGACTACAACATATAAAATGTAAAAAAAAAATCACACAGGAAAGGAGAGGTTAATTATAAGTAAGTATTTTGAATTTTGTTAGTTTAAAAGAAAAACCTGAGCGAGTTTACAGACAATGTGATGCCCATCAATGCCCCAGCCATAGGAGACGATAGGAATACTGCAGAAAAGAACTGCAAAAGCTAGTGTGTGAAATTTTTGTGACTCCATTTTTTATTTTTGCAATTATTTTGTGAGAAAATATGTTGTGGGGAATATATATACTAGCAGGATATGGAATTAAATGTGTTGAAACCAATATTGATTATTTTGTGGAATTAAATGTGTTGAAACCAATATTGATTTTTTTTCTAATTAAGGAATAATTAATCAAATGGAAATGAAGGTTTTTAAAAGTGTGAATCTTGGGGCAGTTATGATGAAGAGATTTTATGATAATTAACGTTGTGATCCCATGATTGAAGTAAATTATTTGGACAATCGAACATTGGAAAGATCTTTAAATATTTATGACCAGTAGCAGTGAGATGATATATACTATCTTATATGCTCATTCAAGGACTTGTTACAAGAACACTTTAAGCACAAAGATCATTGTGCCCCTAAGTATTTCCTTGGCTCAGAAGTGGCCAAAAGTTATAAGGGGATATTCTATGGACTTGATCATGTATATTTCAATTGGCAAGCTAGGACCAATTTGATACTTGTAAATAGAAATTACACATGTGAATGCTTTTATTTAACACGGGTTATATTGGATGCACCACAATTACTCATCGATCACGTGAATATTCGATTGAGAGTTGCCGCAAGGCGAATCCCTGCTTGTGCTACTCGCAGCTCCACTATAGGCAATCGTGTCCGATAATATTTATCTGCGTCGACCGATAATGTTAACCTAACCTTTTCATTTTACTTAAAAAAACAGAACCAAAAACCAGTCAAAATAAAACCTTACCATTGAGTAATGAACCCTCGTGCACCCCCTTATAGGCCCACTGGCAAGCTGCTTTTGTACTCTCTGATGCATACCTACAATCCCATAATTTTATATATATAAATAGATAGATTTATGACGTCATTTATATTATCAACATTTAGTTGCAATTATTTATATTTATATACATACACGTTTGGGCATGTTTTCTGATAGCCACTGCAAACCCCCCATCCATATATTTGCCTTTTCCATTTGCCCTGCATCTCCATTCAAAAACATAGTATATGGTATGATTATTTAATGTACGTGAACACAAAAACAAAACTATAGTATATATTTTCTGCATTGCTACTTACATTTATTTTCTGTTGAATTCTTTTGGTGAATTCATCTACACTTGTTGCATTCAATCCTGCTTTCCCTTTTCGGATTATATCGGTATCCCATATCTGCATTATAATTTCAAAGTTGTAGACGTACAAAACAATAATACTCCTTCCGTTTAGACATATGTTTTACATTCCATCTCAGGTAGTATTAATTAACATTTCAACAAAACTTGGGACTTACATGGTGCAAGGATTGTTTTCTGGTAAACCATGTAACCGTAATAGTGTTACCTCCCCTATCCGATGTAAATCCAACGTGCAACGGCTACTCCAATTATTTTGACATATAAATTATTCCCTTTATAAATATACAAGTGTGATCGAATTTGGACATGAGAATTGTGTACCTGATGAATGTCCCCTATAAAATGGGATAGGAATAGCAATGCTTCTGTGAGATTATCTAATTATCATTGGAAGAACACAAATCATGAAACAATTGTTTATGTAATTAAAAATTAAATGAATTTTAAATGAATTTACAATAATTATATTACATTGCGGTTTCTTATAGTTCAGAAGCTGAGATGTGTAATTGTTGACTGCCCCTGCTAAGCATCTGCCCTTCACGCCATTTCTTCCTGTGCAATCCCCTGACAAATCCAAGATTATTAATTTCTTGATGATTTTACCCTTCACCAATGTAACTTTTATAAGGCCGGTTCCATAATTAATAATTCTTTAATTTTGGATCTCTGATTATCAGATATAGATATAGTTACTTGACCTGAAAAAAATGATGTGACATGCCTGAAATCAGACGTGACATCGATCAAACTTGAAGATCAATGTCACATGTGTCATTTTTGGCATGTCACATCATCTTTTTCAGGTCAAAAGACTATGTTTGATAATCAAAAATTAAAAAAAGACTACTTATGTAATCGGCCTTACTATGAAAATGACCATTCTTGATATTATCCCTCTTTAATATTCACAAGAGTTAAGTACTAATAATGTAACTGATGTAGTTGTAGGTGCAAAGATTATCAGGGGTGTTGATAAAGTGCAATTCCGATGACCAGGGATACCGCCTCCGTATTGTGTCGGCCCACGGGCATGAAATTCCTAAATCGCCCTTTGCATAGTCCGGCAACAGTCCCCTCACGACGTGCGCTGCCACTTTGCTTAGATGTGCCTGTTCATAAATCAATGAAACATATATCATGATATATACAAATTTAATGCTGCGATATGATTACATTTTTATTTAAGTTGAAGAAATACAAGCCTGGGCAATCCTGCAAATGGCGATATGACCATCGTGCCCCCAACCCCAAGCAAATGGAATTACAACTAAAAGTGACATCATCATGAATGGAGAAACTAATCTGTCATTTCCCATCATGCTTAATTCCTATTTGTTCCCTACAAGGGAGTCTTGTGTGTTTCTAATCTTCTTGCAGAAATAATGTTTCGGGACATAATTTTTTTTTTTATCCTTTTCAGAGGAGGGAAATTGCAATGAATTTTTATTTTCATCTAAATAATGAGGCTAATGTTCAGATCATTTCCATTTGAGTAACATTTTTCTTCTGTTCAACTATAACCAATTTTAGATGCTCGTTCGACGCATATTGAAATTCGTCATCATTACATATAAGAGAACTTGTGAGTAAACAAGAAATTCCATTGAAGTTTGTCAACACAAAAGAGGAGCTTGCAGAAAGTCTTACAAAGGCAACAAGTGTGGAGATTCTTGCACAATTTCGAGACCAGTTTAGAATTACATATTAAGAAGGGGTGTTAAGGAAATAAATTTGTAATTAATTACGTACTGAGAGTTGAAAAGTCTATAGCATATGTAAACAAAGTCAGTGATCTCATGAACTCTACTCTTTCTGTTTCAACTATTTACGTATTTTTCCTTTGTAAATTAAAAGGAAATAGTGCATAAATAAATGAGATAGAAGGAGAGAGTATTAAGTATAATCAAGTTTTCAAAAATTCAAATAATCGATAGATCTAATAGCAATAAAAATGAGATGGTGTTGCAAAATCTAGTTATTTTGATGTGACAACGAGGTGAACATCACAGCTTTAATTTATGGGAGCTGATAATAAGACACTACTCGAGAAACTGCAGAGACAACAGATGTAGCTAACATTGGTAAATATAGGACAATGTACGTCCGTACTATTTCCTGCTGTATAAATATTTATTGATGTTACAGAGCACATTCATTCAACCTGCAATTCGTGCAATCTACCTATTGCAAACAGTAATGCATTAATAATATTAGTGGATCTCGAGTTGTATAAAAAAGAAACCGATCGAGATGTATTATATTTTTTAACCTAAAAAATAAAAAAAAAACCCAACAAAGCAGGAGTCTTTGATGAAGACCATATTTATCTTCTTGCACTTGCAAGACTCCGGTAACAATGTATTTTAGGTGTTATTAACTCAATTTTGACAGGATATCAGAGCAGACCCAATATGATATGGAATATCCGGCCATGAGTAATTCAGATGGAATGTTCGGCTTACTTGTGAGGGGAGTTTTAGATATATATATACCACATTTTTGGTAAAGTGACATTGAGTTCACATAAAAGTTGAACAATTTTATCAATTTAAAACAAACTCTTTAAAAATATTATTGTCTCAACTTTGACATATACTATTACTACGTAACTCTACTCTTCTTCTTTCTTACGTTTTGGTACTAGTAAACAAGAACAAGAAGCAATTGGAGTGCATGTTGGCTATTTTTGAGGATGTGATAGCATGGTTGTACCTCTTTTTCTTTTATGATGTTATTAGGAAAATTAAAAAAAAAAATGACACTAATTTTAGATATTTAATGTCAGTCTATGTGTTGAGTCGAAATTAATTAATTTAATTAATTTTAACTTTGACTAATTTTGACTTTCTTTGGTGGAATATTTATTTTGGGAATATTTAAATATTGGGAGGAGAATCCAATATAAAGAGGAAAAGATATTCAAGATCTACAAGATAAGATACAAGATCTTCTAATTATGGAAGAAGTCTTTTTACCATAGAAGACTTATTACTTGGAGGAGAAGACTTGTGTCTTATAAATAGAAGACTCGCGTGATTGAAGAAAAAGAGGAGCTGGAGCGCCATATTTCTGAGAGAGAAAAATTTCCAGCACATGTTTTTTTTTTTTTAAATATTTATCCGAGTACTAACTACTCAGTCTCGTGACTGTTTAGTCTTTTATTCTTTTTCTCGGATTATTTTGTATTCACGATTATAGTGAAAGTTTATTGCTTTTGAAGCAGCTTGGTAGGTTGTATTGATTAATACAACTTACGAAGATTATATCCTTGTTCTTTACGATTTCCAGTTGCTGTACTTTTTACTATTTCCGCTGCATAACTGAATCTGCTGTTCTGTGACAGCAGTACTCAATCTGTTGTTCTCTGACAGCAGAACTTAAACTCGTTACAGCGACTGACTTTTCTGTTTTCAGCACGTGGACTGCGAGTCGACCTCTTTTTCAATTGGTATCAGAGCAGGTCACTTGACATACGAAGTGAGATCCGTCCAGTCGACTCAACATGGATTCAAGCTACTTGATTCGTACTATTGTGCTTGATGGAACCAACTACTCCCACTGGAAGGTACGTACTCGTTCCAAAATTAAATCTATTGACACACGTATGTGGGATGCAGTTGAAGACGGATGGGAACATCCGATGCATGATGACCGTGGAGATCTAGTTCACAAGCCCTCGAAGCTATGGACGAAGGATGAACGAGAAGCTGCTTCCGCAAACGAAAAGGCGTTGACGGAACTCTACGGTTCTGTCGACACAAATATGTTCAGACTAATCAAGAACTCAAAATCAGCAAAGGAGGCTTGGGACACGTTGCAAATCCACTGTGAAGGAAACAAGTCCGTGAGGGAGTCTCGACTGAGGGTTCTCGCAACTAAGTTCGAGAACATGAGGATGAGAGAAGATGAAACCGCAACAAGCTACTTCAATGCGTTGTATGACATTGCCAACGAATGTGCAGAACTTGGAGAGCCCATGCTCAACAAGACACTCGTATCCAAAGCCTTAAGAACACTGTCCTCTAAATTTCTCATAAAGGTAACGGCTATTGAAACGGCAAAAGTTGCAGGTGACATCGAATTTTCAGAGTTAATGAACGATATCAAGACGTATGAGATGACGATGCTTGAGCGAGATCAGCGTGGTTCCAGTACTCTGAACGTCACATCACTCTGGTCCAAAGGTCAACCAACTGACAGTACACCACAAGCTAGCAGTTCCAGACTTCTATCCAGTCAGGAGACTGAAGATGAAGATGAAGAGGCTGACCTGATGGAGCTCCTGAATGCAAATGATGAAGACAAGGTACCATTGTTGACCAGACAAATGAAGCATCTGTACAAGAAACGTTTCAGTCCAGAGACCAAGAAGAAAACATTTGAAAAACACAACGAGAGTACTCCAACTAGCCAAAGACGTGCATATTCTAACACCAGATCGAAGAATTTGTCAACCATACAATGTCACGAATACAAGGGGTTCGGTCACATCGCCAATGAGTGCGCAAACACACTAAGAAGGTTGGGAAGAAAAGTCAACTATGTTGCCTTAGATGATGTCAATTTGAGTGAAGACGAAGGTGACATGAGTACCCTAACACATGATCAAAGTGCCTTGTTCGTGGACTTGGATGAGAGAACACTTTCAGACTATGAGCTTCAAGAAACAACAGATTCTGATGTTATGACAACAAGGTATGATTCTGAGAACTCAAAATTATTTTGTCTAAACTCTGTTGTTTATGATACAGATGATGAACCCGAGTATGCATCTGAGAAAGATCCAATGAAGTTATTCTTTGAACTCAAGTCATTATATGACATCCTAAATGTCAAGTACAAGGACCAGTGCAGTATAGTAAAACAACTGCAGATTGAGAACAAGTCTCATAAAGCTGATTTGACACGACTTGAAAGGATGCTGACTAAGAAGGACATTGAACTGAACAAGACTAAAAACAAGTTGGAGGAAGCAAACGCAACATTCAAGAAGATGAACAAAGGTAAAATCACTCTTGATGAATTGTTAGTTATGGGACATGTTGATAAATGTGGTTTAGGTTTTCAAAATAATGATGATGAAGTACAAAACCGAAAAAATTCAAATGTTGTTTTCTCAAAAGTTGTCTCTGCAAATGGAAAATCTTTTGTAAAAGCTGGTACTAGTACTTCGTCTGACATATCTAGTCTCAGTACTTCTGAACTTGTTAGTGAACATCAAGTTGTTACTGTTGTCTCAGCAAATGAAAATTCTTTTGTAAAAGCTGTTACTAGTACTTTGACTGACATAACTAGTTCCAATACTTCGGAACTTGTTACTGAACTTCAAGTTGTTACTGTAGCACCCGAGTCTCGGTTTTACTATTGGTAGTTACTAATCCCCTAAGCTCGTTTTAAAAACTTCACTAATCATAATTAATTAAATAACAACCACTCTCTAATAATATTATTATTACCCATTTGAAACTATTTAAATAAATTTAATACTCTAATAATATAATATAAGTATTGATCTTAACAAATAAAAATAAATTGTTAATCTTATTAAGTTAAAGCTAAATAAAAATGAAATAAAAACAAAACCAAAATAAAAAGAAATGCTATGTTTATACAATTTCTAAGAATTAAAAAAAAATAAATATATTTTCGGTTGTCTTTGGTTCCTACCATCACATTGCTATGTTTGACCTTTTCTTCATCCTAGCTTACTGCAGCAACAAAACAAACAAGACACACAAATACATCCTTTCACTTTCTTACACAAAATCAATGTTTGAATTCATGCCAAAAATAAGAAAAGTAAACCCCTTTTCAAAACACACCTCACAACACTCACACTCACATCTCACATTTTCACAGAAGGTATCGTACCCATCTTCTCCCTCTCCATGTCTTCTTTTTCTCCACACAAACACACACGGTACACACATATTACTCACATACATATGCATATATTACACCATGAATTTCAACCCCATATACCAACCTAAATCCCAACCCAAAGGCAGCCCGTTCGACCCCTTTTTGTTCGAGCTCGATTCAGCCCGTTTTCCGAACCTCACGACAAAGCCGAACAAAGAAGCCCGCTTCACTTTCCTTTCCGAAGACCTCCGACCCACAACCTCAACGTCACCACCGCAGACGCCGTTCACGGAGCCGAAGCCACCGGAGACCCACCATTGAAGCCACCTCCTTGCCGTATCCGAACGTCGTCGCCTAGATCCACCCGATATCGGTCTCCCTCCTTCAAGAAATAGGTGTTGAAACCGCCGAATCTCCACCGGAAAAGACTCGCTGTCGAGACGAGCCACGCCACCGTGCATCGCCGGAGAAGACGAGCCAAGCCGCCTGTCGAACCGTCGTCGGCGTGCATATCCCGCCAAAGAGTCGACGCTACTGAAGCGTGAAGTCCCAGGCCGTTGTTCCTAGCGTGACCGCCGCCATCGTCTTCGATGCCTCTCTCTTTCCACCAGATTACTCCCTCCTGCCGCCGCCTAGAGCCCACTCTCTTCTCTCGTTGAAGAAGATGAAATGAGGATTTAGGGCTTCTCCCCTGGCCCCTCTAATTGTTCAGTTGGGCCAGCATCTTTATTCTTCGGCCCAACTTCTTTTAAGCCCCTCACATAAAAAGCCCATATCCAAATATATTATTTCAAGCCCGTCCTCCTATAACAAATATTTCCAGCCCACTCTTAATATTTATTTCAGTTCATATTCTTAGTCATGCATTTTTATATATATATATATATATACATTAACTATAAATATATTACCCAAATTATAATTATTAATTATATTTACTATATATATATTAATATAATTTATTTACACAATATTCGTACACTCAGACAAATATTCATAAACTTCATGTACTAATTTATTAGACGTGCCTTGGTAGGAGTCGAGCATTTGGGGATAGGACGAGCATAGGAGCTTAGGAGTCGAGTTGAGCTAGGGTCGCACACGCTTCAAGAGGTAGGGGTTTCTTCATCTCTTTTATAACATTGTATTTCAATGTATGTTGCACGTGATTGTATGCTTGAATTTACAAATGATTAAATGTTTTAGCCTGTGATCCTCTTAAGGGTCTGTGATCTATTATTTGGTCATCGGACTTGTTCCGCGTTTGGGTTGAAACTTATTACATAGCCTGTGATCCTCTTAAGGGTCTGTGATCTTCACCGGTCATCGGACTTGTTCCGCACAAGGGTTGTGTAATACATGCTATGATATGACTATGTGTTTATTCATGCTATGCCGATTATATGTTCGTACAATGATTATTTTGTTATTTTTGAGATGAATATTTCCCTGCTGAGCACGTTGAGCTCACCCCAATCAACGACATGTTTTTAGGTACGGTTGGAGACTTGGAGGAGTGTGACGGGCATGGCACAGTGTGACATCACTTTTTATCGTTTATTGGCTTTCTTAAAACTTGATTTTCGCTTTTGTAATGTCTTTGATTTAGACTGTTATGTGTCAACTTTTATGCTCTACTTTTGAAACATATTTTCATGTTTGAATGACTAGTTTTATTTCGAAGAAAATACTTGCTTTGACGACTTAGTTTATTTATTTTTTATTTTTTTTTCTTCATAACCCCCCGCACTTTACCAAAAACCTTTTTGAAATTAATTTTTATTTATTTATTTTAAATACTTTCCGCTGCGATTTTACAAAACGAAAACGGGGCGTTACAAGGTGGTATCAGAGCAGGCTTTAGATTCTGTAGACTTTAAAACTTTTTAAAAATAAAATAAAATAAAAGCTTTCATGTTTTAAAATAAAAGAAAGAGATGTCACTATTGCCTCCGTCATTCCTCGCCGAGCTCTCCTAAAGGTACGTTTTTAGATTTTGCGATCCTAGACTTAGAACTCTGAGCTTAGCTTTTGCACGTTATGTTTGCCTTGAGTACTTAGATGGCACGCACTATGAGGACTTGTACTAGGAGGGATCTGAGGCCAGACAGTTCGCTACGGCGCAAGATTCATCGGTATAGCACGTACGTTAAGGATGTTAGTCACACGCTAGGAGAGCATCTGCTGACGATGCATAGGATGTGGCAGGAGCTACGGGACTTGGGTTATCACCACGTCAGTCACAGAGATGGAGCCAGGAGGTGCATTGGTTCGTTGCCGAAGAGGATGCAGAAGTTTCCTCGAGAGTTCTACCACGGCTATCGGACGCCAGGGACGTCTCGATTCCTTTACGACGAGTTCACCCGAACTCTCTACTATCACTTGATGTTCTTTGGGATACCAGAGGAAGGGGAAATCCCGCCCAGATGCAGTAGGTGTGGGAAGAACCACGGAGGACCCTGTCTACTAGGGCTGCGCTTTTGCTACACGTGTCGCAAGCGAGGACACCAGGCTCGTCAGTGCCCACGACGTGACCAGATTTGAGCACGGAGGATTATGAGATCCATTTCGATTTTCCAGATTTACGATGTAGTACTTTAGTCTTCATGTTTAGTAGAAAACGTGACATGTATTATGACTGTGTATTTCTGGACGAATATGAATCGAATGATATGTTTTGAAATGTTATCTTGTTCATGCTTACGTGGCAATATGTTTCTGAATTTGAATATTTTAATTTTTCGACTAAATTGATGAAGATGTTTAAATCGAAAAGCTAAATGTTCTTACGACTGACAGAGATGACAACACGAAGGAACGGTAACGCAGCTAACAATGCTTGCCCTAACGGAGCAGACCAACCGCCCCTTGCTCAGGCTACTGCTGATGCCATGGGAATGGCTTTCACGCATTTCCTTCAGAACTTTCAGGCCAACGGAGGCGGAAATGCTAATAACAGTGTGGAAAAGTTCCGCAGCTTTGGACCGCCGACCTTCAATGGCAAAGATGGTCCTGCAGTCGTTGAAGAATGGTTCCGCTCACTAGAGCGCATTTTCCGCACGATGAACTGTGGAGATGCCCAGAAGATAGCTTGTGCCACGTTTCAGCTGGTGGAGGATGCTGATCATTGGTGGGAAGGGTTTTACCGCAGTCAGACAGATGCAGAGCGTAATGCTATGACCTGGGTTGACTTCAAGACTGAGGTCATGAATCAGTACTTTCCACAGTCGTTCCGTAACCAGAAGGAGACAGAGTTCCTGAACCTCAAGCAGGGAAGCACGACCGTCACTGAGTATGAGAGGAGATTCAACGAGCTGAGCAGGTTTGCCCCACATCTGGTGGACACTGATGCGAAGAGGTCTTCTAGATTTGAACGAGGACTAAGGCCCCAACTAGCCGGTATCCTAGCAGCACAGGGTGATCTGGGGTATTATGAGCTGGTCAAAAGGGCTCACAAAGTCGAGGCGGGACTGAGAGGAGATGAGGTGAAATCGAAGCCTTTTGTGGTCAATGAGAAGCGCAAGTGGAACGGTGGTAACAACAATGGCAACCATCAGAACAAGCAGATGAAGACTGGAGGAAACAACAAGCCATGGTGTCGTGAGTGCGGGAAACAGCATAATGGAGCTTGCATGCTAGGACAGAACAAGTGTTTCCGATGCCGCCAACCAGGTCACATGACTCGTGATTGCCCTCGGAACAACCAGAACTTTGGTGCGCCTCAAGCACCGAGACAGAATGGAGGTGGACAGCGTCCAGGAGGACAGGCTCGCATGTATGCGATGGCTCGTGATGATACTGAGAATGACCATGGGGTGATGACAGGTATGTTAACCATTTCTGGAGTTCCTGCTTTTGTACTTTTTGATACGGGTGCTTCACACTCATTCGTGTCTAGAAAGTTTCACAACTTGATAAGAGAACACAGTACTAGAGTAGATAACTCGTTAGAGGTAAGTTTACCCTCGGGTGGAGTGATCGCTACGAATGATATGGACAAGGATTTGAAAGTCGACATTGGAGGAAGACACCTTTCTGCAGACGTGTATGTGATCGAGATGACGGACTTTGATCTTATTTTGGGGATGGATTGGCTCACTAAATACCAGACCAAGATTCAGTGTCGTGAACGACAGATTACGTTCAGACTTTTTGAAGGAGATGAGTTCACTTTCTCTGGGTCAAAGACGAAGACAGTGCCCCAAGTGATATCCGCGATGAAAGCTGTGAAGTTACTAAAGAAGAAGAGTTGTCAGGGTTTCCTTGTGAATTTGGTCAACCAACCGACACCAGAAGTGATGCCCACTGACGTACCAGTTGTACAAGATTTTGTGGATGTATTTCCGAAGGAGTTGCCGGGACTACCTCCTAACAGACAGGTAGAGTTTACGATCGACTTAGTGCCAGGAGCATCACCCATGTCCAAAGCACCCTACCGCATGGCACCGAAGGAGTTGGAAGAACTGAAAGCGCAAATCCAAGAGTTGTTGGACATTGGCTACATTCGGCCGAGTGTGTCACCATGGGGAGCCCCCGTTCTGTTTGTGAAGAAGAAGGACGGATCACTCAGGATGTGTATCGATTACAGAGAATTGAATAGGCTCACTGTGAAGAACAAGTACCCGTTGCCGAGGATCGAGGATTTGTTTGACCAACTGAGAGGAGCTACCACATTCTCGAAGATTGACTTGAGGTCAGGCTATCATCAGTTGAGAATCAAGGAGAGCGACATACCGAGAACAGCGTTTAGGACGCGATATGGACATTACGAGTTTGTGGTCATGCCGTTTGGTTTGAGCAATGCGCCAGCTGTTTTCATGGATCTGATGAATAGAGTTTTTCATCCGTTCTTGGACCAGTTTGTCATAGTCTTCATCGACGACATTCTGATTTATTCGAAGAGTCCAGAAGAGCATGTAGTACATTTGAAGTCTGTACTAGAGATACTTCGTGCAGAGAAGTTGTACGCAAAATTCGAGAAGTGCGAGTTTTGGATTGAACGTGTTGTGTTTTTGGGACACATTGTTACCGCGAAGGGTATTGAAGTGGATCCGACTAAGGTGGAAGCTGTGAAGGAATGGGTTACGCCCAAGAACGCCAGTGAAGTTCGTAGTTTCTTGGGTCTAGCAGGTTACTACAGAAGGTTCATCGAGGATTTTTCTAAGATAGCTACTCCGATGACACGCTTGACCAGGAAGGGAGAGAAGTTTGTTTGGAATGAGAAGTGTGAAGGGAGTTTTGCAGAACTGAAGAAGAGGTTAACCACGGCCCCTGTTTTGACGATTCCGGACCCCACCAAGGATTTCGTGATCTATAGTGATGCGTCGAAGCTTGGGTTAGGGTGTGTCTTAATGCAAGAAGGGAAGGTTGTTGCTTACGCTTCAAGGCAACTAAAGCCGCATGAGACGAATTACCCCACGCACGATCTTGAGTTAGCTGCGGTAGTTCACGCGCTGAAGATCTGGAGACACTATTTGTATGGAGGTAAATGTGAGATTTTCACCGACCACAAGAGTCTTAAGTACATATTTACCCAGAAGGAGTTGAATATGAGGCAACGAAGATGGTTGGAATTGGTGAAGGACTATGATTGCACAATTAGCTATCATCCGGGAAAAGCTAATGTGGTTGCCGATGCCTTGAGTCGGAAAGGGAAGTTAGCAAGCTTACTTTCTGACGATGAACTGTTGGTAAGAGAATTCGACAGGATGAGGATTGAAGTGGTTGTACCACCGAGCAGTACAAGTGCGACTCTAGCAGCGTTAACCTTACAACCGACGTTGAGAGACCGAGTTAAGAGTGCTCAAACTCAAGATGGATTTTTGAGGAAGATGCGAGACAGAGTTCAGAAGGGAAACATCAAGGGTTTCACGATCGGAAGCGATGATGTTTTGATGTACGAGGGAAGATTGTGCATCCCTAAGGACGACGAGCTAAGGAAGGAGCTTTTGACTGAAGCTCATTGCACGCCTTATACAGCACATCCTGGTGGGACCAAGATGTATCGAGACTTACGAACGATGTTTTGGTGGCGAGCAATGAAAAGAGACATTGCTTTATTCGTAGAACGATGTTTGGTATGTCAACAAGTTAAAGCCGAACACCAAAGACCCTCGGGATTGCTACGACCGATGGATATACCAGAATGGAAGTGGGAACATATCACAATGGACTTCGTTTTGGGTTTACCGCCTTCCACAAGGGGTAATAAAGCTGTGTGGGTCATAGTTGACCGGTTAACGAAGTCAGCTCACTTTCTACCGATCAAGATGACTTTCACTATGGAGCAGTATGCTCAGATCTACATTCGGGAGATTGTCAAGTTGCATGGAGTTCCAGTTTCTATAGTGTCAGACAGAGATACGAGGTTTACCTCGAACTTTTGGAAGAGTTTGCAGAGTGCCCTGGGGACGAAACTGAAGTTCAGTACGGCATATCACCCACAGACCGATGGACAGTCGGAGAGGACGATCCAGATTTTGGAGGATATGCTACGAACATGTGTACTTGATCTTGGAACTCAATGGGAGACGCTTTTACCGTTAGTCGAGTTTGCTTACAACAACAGTTTCCAAGCTACGATTGGTATGGCACCGTATGAAGCTTTGTACGGGAGGAAATGCAGATCCCCGTTATACTGGAATGAAGTGGGTGAGAAGAAAATTTTGGGACCTGAGTTAGTTCAGCAAACAGTTGAGCATATTGCAACGATTCAGAGTCGAATCAAGATGGCTCAGGATAGACAGAAGGCGTATGCTGATCGGAGGAGGAAGGAGTTACACTTTGAAGTTGGTGATAACGTGTTTCTAAAGGTAGCGCCAGTCAAGGGAATAGTAAGGTTCGGAGAGAAAGGAAAGTTGAAACCGCGTTTCATCGGGCCTTTTGAGATTCTCAAGAGGATTGGAGAACTTGCTTATGAGTTGGCTTTGCCGCCAAACCTGTCTGGAGTGCACAATGTGTTCCACATTTCGATGCTTCGAAAGTATGTGCACGATCCAAGTCATGTCGTGAGTTATGGTGAATTGGATGTCAGGAAGGATTTGACTTACGAGGAGACTCCTGAAGCAATATTGGACCGAAGGGTTCATCACTTGAGAAACAAGGACGTAACTCTCGTCAAAGTACAATGGAAGCGTCACGGAAAGAGTGAGGCCACGTGGGAGAACGAGGAAGAATTTCGCGCTAAGTACCCAACTTTCGTTATTACAGGTACGATTTCGAATTTCGAGGACGAAATTTCTTTTAAGAGGGGTAGTGTTGTAGCACCCGAGTCTCGGTTTTACTATTGGTAGTTACTAATCCCCTAAGCTCGTTTTAAAAACTTCACTAATCATAATTAATTAAATAACAACCACTCTCTAATAATATTATTATTACCCATTTGAAACTATTTAAATAAATTTAATACTCTAATAATATAATATAAGTATTGATCTTAACAAATAAAAATAAATTGTTAATCTTATTAAGTTAAAGCTAAATAAAAATGAAATAAAAACAAAACCAAAATAAAAAGAAATGCTATGTTTATACAATTTCTAAGAATTAAAAAAAAATAAATATATTTTCGGTTGTCTTTGGTTCCTACCATCACATTGCTATGTTTGACCTTTTCTTCATCCTAGCTTACTGCAGCAACAAAACAAACAAGACACACAAATACATCCTTTCACTTTCTTACACAAAATCAATGTTTGAATTCATGCCAAAAATAAGAAAAGTAAACCCCTTTTCAAAACACACCTCACAACACTCACACTCACATCTCACATTTTCACAGAAGGTATCGTACCCATCTTCTCCCTCTCCATGTCTTCTTTTTCTCCACACAAACACACACGGTACACACATATTACTCACATACATATGCATATATTACACCATGAATTTCAACCCCATATACCAACCTAAATCCCAACCCAAAGGCAGCCCGTTCGACCCCTTTTTGTTCGAGCTCGATTCAGCCCGTTTTCCGAACCTCACGACAAAGCCGAACAAAGAAGCCCGCTTCACTTTCCTTTCCGAAGACCTCCGACCCACAACCTCAACGTCACCACCGCAGACGCCGTTCACGGAGCCGAAGCCACCGGAGACCCACCATTGAAGCCACCTCCTTGCCGTATCCGAACGTCGTCGCCTAGATCCACCCGATATCGGTCTCCCTCCTTCAAGAAATAGGTGTTGAAACCGCCGAATCTCCACCGGAAAAGACTCGCTGTCGAGACGAGCCACGCCACCGTGCATCGCCGGAGAAGACGAGCCAAGCCGCCTGTCGAACCGTCGTCGGCGTGCATATCCCGCCAAAGAGTCGACGCTACTGAAGCGTGAAGTCCCAGGCCGTTGTTCCTAGCGTGACCGCCGCCATCGTCTTCGATGCCTCTCTCTTTCCACCAGATTACTCCCTCCTGCCGCCGCCTAGAGCCCACTCTCTTCTCTCGTTGAAGAAGATGAAATGAGGATTTAGGGCTTCTCCCCTGGCCCCTCTAATTGTTCAGTTGGGCCAGCATCTTTATTCTTCGGCCCAACTTCTTTTAAGCCCCTCACATAAAAAGCCCATATCCAAATATATTATTTCAAGCCCGTCCTCCTATAACAAATATTTCCAGCCCACTCTTAATATTTATTTCAGTTCATATTCTTAGTCATGCATTTTTATATATATATATATATATACATTAACTATAAATATATTACCCAAATTATAATTATTAATTATATTTACTATATATATATTAATATAATTTATTTACACAATATTCGTACACTCAGACAAATATTCATAAACTTCATGTACTAATTTATTAGACGTGCCTTGGTAGGAGTCGAGCATTTGGGGATAGGACGAGCATAGGAGCTTAGGAGTCGAGTTGAGCTAGGGTCGCACACGCTTCAAGAGGTAGGGGTTTCTTCATCTCTTTTATAACATTGTATTTCAATGTATGTTGCACGTGATTGTATGCTTGAATTTACAAATGATTAAATGTTTTAGCCTGTGATCCTCTTAAGGGTCTGTGATCTATTATTTGGTCATCGGACTTGTTCCGCGTTTGGGTTGAAACTTATTACATAGCCTGTGATCCTCTTAAGGGTCTGTGATCTTCACCGGTCATCGGACTTGTTCCGCACAAGGGTTGTGTAATACATGCTATGATATGACTATGTGTTTATTCATGCTATGCCGATTATATGTTCGTACAATGATTATTTTGTTATTTTTGAGATGAATATTTCCCTGCTGAGCACGTTGAGCTCACCCCAATCAACGACATGTTTTTAGGTACGGTTGGAGACTTGGAGGAGTGTGACGGGCATGGCACAGTGTGACATCACTTTTTATCGTTTATTGGCTTTCTTAAAACTTGATTTTCGCTTTTGTAATGTCTTTGATTTAGACTGTTATGTGTCAACTTTTATGCTCTACTTTTGAAACATATTTTCATGTTTGAATGACTAGTTTTATTTCGAAGAAAATACTTGCTTTGACGACTTAGTTTATTTATTTTTTATTTTTTTTTCTTCATAACCCCCCGCACTTTACCAAAAACCTTTTTGAAATTAATTTTTATTTATTTATTTTAAATACTTTCCGCTGCGATTTTACAAAACGAAAACGGGGCGTTACAGTTACTGAAAAACAACAACTTGGTACTAAACAAACCATAAAGAAAAAGAAGTATATTTGTCATTACTGTTTTGTACCAGGACATATTAAGCCTTTTTGCAGGATAAGAATGAGAGATAGTAGAAAAGGAATTTTGAACAATTCTTGTTCAGGTACTAAGACTGAGATGAGTATAGGACATGCCAACAAAGCCTCAAACCTTGTTCAGTCACCAAAGGTTGTTTGGGTACCAAAGTCTGTTTTATGTAATAGTGCACTAACAATTTCTAAATCAAAGTTTGCAGGTGCATGGTACTTTGACAGTGGTTGTTCAAGTCACATGACTGGTAACAAAACCTGTTTAGTGGACTACACTCCTTACAACGGAGGTTATGTAACTTACGGTAGTGGTGGTAAGGGTAAGATTGTTGGTAAAGGAGTTTTGAATATTCATGGTTTACCTAACTTGACCAATGTATTTCATGTCAAAGGATTAAAATCAAATCTTATAAGTGTTGGTCAACTTTGTCAAAATGGTTTAAATTTGAAGTTCAACGAAAAGTCTTGTGAAGTGTTTGATGAAAATGCTAAGTGCATTATGAAAGGTGCTAGGTCACTGAATAATTGCTATTATGCTGGAAACACCATGTCTACTGTTTTGCAGGTAGTTGATGCAACAGTTGGAGAAACTGTTCCAGTACCTGTTGCAGAACATGTTCCAGTACCTGTTGAAGAACATGTTCCAGAACCTGTTGCAGAACCAGCTGATGACTTACCTAATGCAGTACACGACGCTTCATATGATGACTACACTGATGATGAACCAAGATCAATGTCTGAAGAACCTGATGCTGCTGATGGTCACTTAACTGCAGATTTTGTGTGTGGAGATTGTCTGAAAGGAAAACAAGTACGAGTACCACACACTGTAAACTCAACAAGGAGGACAATGCTGATGTGTACCAGTGAAAATCTAACAAGACACGATGGTGGTACAAACACTGACAGAACACTGTGCAGACAGAAGACTAGAACGGACACTGAATTCCTGAAGATCAAATCAAGTCCCAGGACAGAACATTTGAAAGATGTCAACCGAACAAACCACTATAGTACTTCAGAAGTCAACAACCGACGTCACTTCAGCAGAGATAGTGTTGAGAAAAAGGTAATCAAATTAGAATATGTCAATACGGAAAAACAACTTGCTGATATTCTAACAAAGCCTTTAAGTTTTGAGAGGTTTTCGACACTAAGGAAATCTCTTTGTCTTTGCACCGCATGAAGTGATCGGGAAGGTTGAGTCAACATGAGTACTGACTGGTATGTATACTGGTCTAGTGACTAATCAATTTTTATGTTCAGTTCAGTTGAGAATTCGAGGTCTTAAAAATTTCGCAAAGAAATGAAAGTGTTATTATTTCACTCCTGATGTATAACTTGCTTGCATATCATATTTCTACACCGTTCGGTACCAGAGACAAAAAAAAAAAAAAAAAATCAAAAAAAAAAAAAAATCAAAAAAAAGAAAAGTCTCTGAAAAACCGAGTGTAGAATTAAATTTATGTATTGACGAGCATCGGAGTTGATTTTCTCGCTTATTGGACTATTCACCATTCAATATGCTGAACTCGGCATAACTATTGTTTAGTTGCTGAACTAGCATCATTTGGTTTTCGGCCATTGTTGACTCGACATGGAATGTGGTGTGTTGTGTGTGCTCTGATAACTGAGTTCTCTCTAAGTGTTTAAAACTCTTGATCTTCTTGATTGCCACGTTAGTTGTCTTCAATTTTATTTCTGTTTGGTATATTTGATATTTGATTATTCGATTTCTCTTCATTATCTCCTAACCAATGTTTTGTGGAGTGTGGTTCTTATACGTGTTCGACCAGTCTCACATCAAGGGGGAGTTTGTTTTCATGAGTTTTGTGACTGGTTTCTCAGTTCCTGTTTTTCATGTGTTGTGCGACTGGTCTGCCACCAGTTCCTGTTCTGACTCACCTGATGAGAGCACTGTTCCTGTTGAGTACAGAGACCGCAGTTCGTACAGAGTTCAAGTTCCAGTACTCAGTTCCCAGTTCCCTGTTCCCAGTTCAAGACCTGCTGCAAGAGTTCCCAGTTCCGAGTACCAGTACTTAGTACTATGCCAGCTTTGCAGGGGGAGTTTTACGACTTCATATGAAGTTTATATTCGTAGGGGGAGCATTTGCCAAGAGAGTTCATATCTGTAGGGGGAGTCGTCTCGACAGTACTTCAAGAGGAGAATTGACATCGAAGAGTTGACGACACCTTCAGAAAGACAAAAAGGGGGAGTTTGTTGAGTCGAAATTAATTAATTTAATTAATTTTGACTTTGACTAATTTTGACTTTCTTTGGTGGAATATTTATTTTGGGAATATTTAAATATTGGGAGGAGAATCCAATATAAAGAGGAAAAGATATTCAAGATCTACAAGATAAGGTACAAGATCTTCTAATTATGGAAGAAGTCTTTTTACCATAGAAGACTTATTACTTGGAGGAGAAGACTTGTGTCTTATAAATAGAAGACTCGCGTGATTGAAGAAAAAGAGGAGCTGGAGCGCCATATTTCTGAGAGAGAAAAATTTCCAGCACATGTTTTTTTTTTTTTAAATATTTATCCGAGTACTAACTACTCAGTCTCGTGACTGTTTAGTCTTTTATTCTTTTTCTCGGATTATTTTGTATTCACGATTATAGTGAAAGTTTATTGCTTTTGAAGCAGCTTGGTAGGTTGTATTGATTAATACAACTTACGAAGATTATATCCTTGTTCTTTACGATTTCCAGTTGCTGTACTTTTTACTATTTCCGCTGCATAACTGAATCTGCTGTTCTGTGACAGCAGTACTCAATCTGTTGTTCTCTGACAGCAGAACTTAAACTCGTTACAGCGACTGACTTTTCTGTTTTCAGCACGTGGACTGCGAGTCGACCTCTTTTTCACTATGTAGTTATATTATATGCAAATTTCTTAGATATACAAACAGTAGAAAATGAATTTAAATTCAAAGTAAACAAACAAAGAGTAAAGCATATATAGAGTAGAGTAGGGTATACATATAATTTTGATTTATTCTTATTAAAATAGAAATTACAATATGCATCCACGTAAAAGTAGCCGTAATTAAAAAAAAAAAAAAAGTAGAAAATGATGTTAATTATTTAGTTAGTAATAATGGGCAGCCTCCGGTGTAACAAAAAACACGGGATCGAGACCTGATGATGAGTCAAAGGCTGAGTCAATTCATTCAGTCAGTCAAGAATCTCTTGACAATGTTGACGCTTGGTTCCAACACATCCCTCTCCCACATCTCCGCCATCCTCCTCCTTCCCCCGCTCTCCATGGCCGCCCTCATCGCCTCCGTAGCATCCACCCTCTTCAGGTCCCACCCGACCCCATCCTTCAGCCGCACGATCTTCCCCAGCTGCCTCTTTGCCAGCTGGCACGTGTTCTCCTTCATCGCTCTCACCGCCTCCTCGCACGCCCTCTCTCTCTCCTCCTCGTTTCCTTCTCCCTCTCCAAACCTCTCGAAATAGCTCTCGAACTCCGGCACTCCGATCGTCTTCTCGAGCCCTCCTCCCTCGCTCGTCGATCGTGACGAGAAATAGTCCGCCAGCTCATCCACCATCCCCGACTCCACCATCTCGTCGACTCGCTTCGACAGGTACTCGTTGAGGACAGGTGGCGACACGTCAACCCATATGAAGCAGCAGTTGTACCTGTCGAAATCGGAAGTGTGTGAGTGAGGTTCCATCCTAAAAAGTAAACGTTGACCAGTTTTGCCTATAGCTCTGGGACAGAGCTAGGTAGTATTTAATTTGATCTTTTTTTCTCAAATATTCAATGTGGGACGACTCACAAGTGACCACAACACACACAATTTTAACAGTACCTCAGCTCCTTGCAAACGGAAGAAGAAGACGAAGACGAGAACTCCTTCCGGAAGACGTCTTCGTCTTCCGGGGAGAACTTCTTCGCCAGGAGGGCGTAGACGAAGGAGTTGGAACCTCCGACGAGGAAAGGGGTGTTCCGGCGGGAGGAGATTTGGGAGATTGCCAGAGAGGCGGCTGACCGGAAGTCGGAGGCGGTGAGCTCCGGGGAAGGGTGGAAGTCTCCGAGGAGGTGGTGGGGGACGTTTTTGCGGTCGGAGAAGGGAGTCTTGTTGCTGGTGATGTCGAGGCCGCGGTAGAGTTGGATCTTGTCGGAGTTTACGATCTCGGAGTTGGGGAAGAAACGGGAGGCAAGGTCGACGGAGAGCTTCGACTTGCCGCATCCAGTGGGGCCCATGATCACCACCACCTTCTTTTGTCGGCGGGGGGCGGAGGGGGCTGTGGACGCCATGTTTTTTTTGTTTTTTTTGTGTGTGTGTTTTTGATTTGGAGATGGAAGTGATGAGTGATGAGTGATGTTAATGTTATGGTTAGTGAGGAGTTTATATAGAATTAGCAATGGGTGTATATGTATGTGCGTATGGGTGTAGGTTAATCATAACGGTTAGTGGGTGGTTACTGGTTTGTTTTGTTAATGTTTTTGCAACGTTTTTCTATTTTTTTCTACTGTACGTTTCCGGAAACTTACTGATTGCTTTGTTTGATTTATTGTACTATCTTTAGAGTAGAAATTAATAAAAAAATTATTGGTGATTTATTTAGCTTTTGGGAGACAAGGATGCCTTTGAGTTGTTGAATAAGAGTGTTGGACAGCAGGGGTTCGAGTAAATCTCGCCGTAATACCTTAACCATTACCAAAACACTGATTTTTCTAAAATTACCGTGTCTTTTAATCAAAAAAAAAAACCATCGAATTACAATATTTTGTAATACTGTTCTTTCTTTTTTTTTTTTTTTATTTATTCAACCCGACTAACTTGAATTGTTTTTTTATACTAACTATAATAAATTTTATATCTTGTATTTACAAATTATAAATAATACTATATTTTAATATTAATACCTTGTTTATATGAAAATATTTAAATTAATTATTTTTTATTTTAATTTTTTCAAGATTTTGAAATGAGCCCAATTGATTTATGATGAAAAAAATTGAATCAAACTAAAATTAAATCAAAAAAATAGGGTAGTTCAAAATATAGACTTTTCTTTGAGATGAAAGATTATGAAAATTAGATTTTGATTTTTTGACTTAAAACTCAAAGATAAAACATTTTTTTAAGTTAAAAATTAAATTAATTGTGAATAAAATTTTAAGTTAAAAATTAAAAGTAAAATTATATTTAAAATATATATATATATATATATTATTTTAAAGTAACTATTTTTGTAATCTATTAAATTAAAGAATATGCTTGTCATTAGACCCAAAGAATAATATTTTCAATCCCCATTTCCTTATTATAACTATTTCTTTTCTTTTTTTTTGATTTTTTAATGTAACTGGTTTTTTATATACATAAAAACAATCTTAGAAAGAAAAGAAGAAACAATTTAGGTTCTAGTAATTCATTTTTTCAACCAGAGAGGAAAAAACAAGGAAAATAAATAAAATAACAGTCTTTTATTTATCTGTATAATGACTACTGACCACCGGCCTGTCTATTAATCAATCTATCTCTTAAACCACAACAAAAAAGTAGAAATTTGGAGTCATGCGTAATTTGTAAAGCGAAATGAAGAAAACATGTTGTCGTAAAACTCAGCAATTGCTAGCTGGTCAATCAACACACAAGTTTCCGGGGGAGAAACAAATATTGCCGATATATTGAAAATTTAGTCTTGTTGATTGGATGATATTTCATTCTTGAATGTATTAATTATACAGTAGCTATTAATAGTTACACCTCCAAATTAAATTTAAAGATTTTTTTAGATAATTGTGAAATATATCTATATTACCATTCTCTATAAATTTTTATTAGTATATGTACACCCCTTCTTATATAATTCTTATACTATTATATTTAATTATTTTAATTTATCTATTAATTTTTTATCTCTTCGATCTATCACGGTATATGTTGGAAAGAAATCAATAATTTTCCCAATAATATCGTGTCTCAATTTTTCATAGTCGGATGGTTGGTCATGGAAAAAAAAGACGCACAACAAAGACATTGCGCATAAAAAGAATGGGATCCTTGTAAAACCCCGACCCTTGCAAGCCAGCTTGGTTAACAATGTCTGCCGTCAAGAGTGATATTTTGACCTCAATATACCAACACGTGTTTTTTGCAATACATTTTGTCCTCACTCGTGTGCACTTGGGACACTTCTCAAGAGGTCATCCATCTCAAAACTAATAAAAAAAAAATACGCTTAACTTTGGAGTTCTTATAGGAATATCTCAAAAAAAAAAAAATAGATCTCATTGTTATGAATAGCATATTCAATTTTTTAAGCATTTGCATTTCTCGGGGGTGGGGGGTGGGTGGGTGGGTGGGTTACAAATTCGCGGCGTGCTCCGACGAATACAAGATCAAACAACTTCGTTGTTACCAATTCTCCAAAGTTATAAAGTTAGAAACTCATTTTTCTCGTTTTTTAGGTTTTTTTTTTTTATTATTATTTTTGTATTTTGAAAATGTTACGATTTGTTAGTAATCTTCTATTTATGTTGGATTGTGATGTACTGTTGTTATTGAACACTCTAGTTGAAAATATTATGTGGTACATGTACTGTTGTTATTGAACACTCTAGTTGAAAATATAATGTGGTATGTTGTTTTTAATATCGATGTTTGATAATTAAAATTTTGTTTTTGAACCTATTTTGAGATTTTTAATATTTTTTAAATTAAAATTTTGTTTTTGAACCTATTTTGAGATTTTTAATATTTTTTAAATATATTGAATAATATTTGATATTTGTAGGTTTTTTTGTCATTAATATATTGTTAATGTTGATAAAAGTTTTTTATCTATTGGATTTTTCGGAAAATTATTTGTTATAATATATTGGAAATATATATTTTATTAAGGAGGTTTACTCATTTTAGATTTTATTGAATTTTTTTGGACTGTAAAAAATCCATAGATTTTGAAAATTCATAGACTCTAAAGAGAGTTTGAATGATTTTTTTTATTGATTTATATGAATTTTCATAAACTGCATTGATTGCGTAATATATATTTTTTTAATTATTTTTATAGATTTTATTGATTCTTCCCTATAAGAAATTTACATGTACACATGATATAAAAATACAATTAAAAAATATTATTTATTTTTGTTTTTTATTAATAACTTTCAAATTTTATTATTTTTTAATAATAATTTTAATAACTTTTCTATAAATAATTTTCAAATTTTGTTATTTTTAATAATAATTTAATTTATTAAAAGAAAAATAAGATTATTTTTTTTATATAATTTTTTAAGTATTAATGTTTTTTATAATAATTTAATTTATTAAAAAAGAAATAAATATAAATATAATTTTTCATTTATTTTATAAAATTTTATTATGTTTAATAATGATTTATGTTATTAAAATTGAAATCCATGTAAATATCTTTCGAGAAATTTTAAATAGTGAAAAATATTCATATTTTTAAGAGACAATCCAACAAAATCAATAAAATTTTAAAATCCATAGATTTTTTTAAAATTTTAAAGACTTTTTAAAATCCTTATTGAATACCTTAAGATTCTTTTGGACTTTTCAAAATCTTGATTGAATACCGCCAGACTTTAAAAGTCTTAAAAAATCCAACAGACTCTTTAACCAATACACCCTCCTAAATGTCATGATTTTCACTTCTATTGAATATGTTGAGATATATTATAATTTAATTTGAGAGAATAATTATGTAATGATTAGTGAGTATGCGAATACTCTTATTTATAGTGTTACAATATAATTTCATAATTAAAAAAAAGATAAGCGCAAATCAAATAATATATATAATATCCTAAATACAAAGATATATTTTATTCTTATAATCAAATCAATATGATTTGATTATATTTATTTCCTTAACACTCCCCGTCAAGAGATGCGTGGGTTGAAGACAAACGCGAAGCTTGGTATGGAGTTGGCGCATTGAAGACAAACGCGAAGCTTGGTAAGGAGTTGGCGGCGGCTGCGGCACGACACGCACGGCAGGAGGATGCGTTTGGCCCTGCGGCAGGAGGAGGGAAGAGGCTGCTCTGGCGTTGCGGAAGGAGGAGGGGGGAGGAGGCTGTGGCACGACGCACGACGAAGGAGACCAATCTGGCGTGAAGGTTGTGGTTGCGGCAGATCGACGGTACGACGGAGGATACCAGTCCGACGTACAAACAAAGAACACGACGGAGGAGACCAGTCTGACGTGAGAAGAGAGGAGGCGGAAGAAAGAAAAGTGAGAGGAAAAAAGAAGACTAAACTAGGTTTAGAACCAAGTTTAAGACCGGTGCTCTGATACCATGAGAAAATAATTATGAAATCACCGATAATTGGTGAATATGTAAATATTCTTATTTATAGTGTTATAATATAATTTCAAAGATAAACGTAAATCAAATAATATATATATATATATATATATATATTATCCTAAATACAAAGATATATTTTATTTTTATAATCAAATCAATTTGATTGTATTTATTTTCTTAACATAATTTATATATGTATTATTGTATTACGAAGACGTACATTTAATGTGTACCTACATATAATGGCATTGATTTACTAAAATTTAGTCTCATTTAAGATTTAATATTGAATTCATAAATCGATATTAAATCTGAATGGCTCCATGTTTTGAACAGTAATTTCAGATAAGTGATTTTGATATATTCTTTATTAGTTGATATGCGTTTTCAATTATAGATTATTAACTTTAAAAGTTTGGTTAGTCGTTATTTCATTTCTTTCTCGGGTGCATTGAAACATATATACTTAGAGAAACTATTGGGAAGTGTTGTCGATTATTTCTTAAGTTCATTGGGAAGTGTTGTCGATTATTTCTTAAGTTCATGATTCGAGACAAATTACCCATTGTATTCGGGATTTTAAACTCATTCAAAGTTACAATATCTTTTTTTGCAATATGAATTTGAAGTTCTAGAATCACACGTCATAGAAATGTTACGACCAAGTCACATTGTTACCGAATTTTTTTTTGCCCAACGATAATTTGATCACTGACAACTTCCACAAGAGGGCAAACAATTGCTACGAGTAATAAAACACCTAATTATAAGCATACGCTGACAATGGTTTAATTCAACCCACAAATAGTCAATCAAAGATACAAATAAAACATAAATTTCAGTTTATAAAATAATTAAGGTATATTAATTATTCAGTTGCTTTATGATTTGACTTCTCATATGACGATGTTTGTCACGAAAATGGTCAACCCTAAACACTATAATTATCACTTTTTTTTCAAAGTTTGTATATTCGTAATGAAAACATCTGAAACCAATTTTTCAATGAATACGTAGAATCGTGTGCGGCTTGAACATTAAAATTTCGACAATGCATTTACGTGTTAGTATAAACGCTCTCATCTCATCGCGAGAAACGCATGGACTTTATATTGAAAGTTAATTCTTTGTGTTTGGAGTGTAAGTTAGCGTCTCTCTATATATATAATCTACATTTATGTATACATGATGTAAAATGCACGTAACTATAGAATAATAATAAAAAACATTAACATGTAGATGAAACTTAATGACTCGTATCCCTAAAAAATGATTATTTCCATGACTTTTAAGAGATATTACATCGTAAATGTAGATTTTAATTTGTATCACCGCCTTCTGCAACTATTATACACTTCACAATTCTTAAAATTGTAAAGAGGCTAGAGTCAAGTTGGACAACAAAGTACTGACTATTGTTGTAAGCTCTGAGATGGAGTTGCTCTTTATGGTATCATCCATCATGCTGACGTACAAGAGTTATAAGCGTGAGAAAATTTTAATATTTTGTTCATTTATATTCCAACTTTTGACAAAATATATTCCAACTTATTGTTCTTTAACATTCGTTAAGGTATTTTACAGCATTTGTCTCGGAGAATTATGCACTGATTCTTTGTAAATAACAAAAAATCACCGCGTAATTATCTGAAATAGAGAGAGTACTATATTTAATTACCGATGAAGCCATTTTTTATTTTTGAGATTTCTCTATTTTGTCTAGACAAAACATATAATTTCCCATAAGTTAATTAGGTATTAAATGTTACTTCGTACTAGCTACTTGGTTTAATTAAGAGTAATATTAATTTGGACAAACTACATAGTGCATTTGGTTTAATTAAGAGTAATATTTGGACAAACTACATAGTGCATGATGGTATATCAATTTTCTTGCATGACGCGACTTCAGGCCGTCTTTAATTCATTGTGGGGCATCATAAATTTGGACTTTTAGGGTTTTATTAAGCATTAAATTCCTTGTAATTAAAGCTCTAATAATATTTCTTGAAACATTAATTACGTCTTCATTAGAGGTGTACTTGGAGGTTTGTCTACTGAAAGCGAGGAAATGGAATTATCATAACAATGAAATTAGTGAACAAATATTAAACACACATACTATTTCAATGTGGAAGTTTTTTTAAGCTAAGTAATAATTTGGTCCGATGCATTTAGTATGTATGTGATTGAATAATTACACAAATTTAATACATTAATTAAACAATATAGTACTATTGCAATGAGGAAGTTTTGTGAGCTAATAATACAAATTAAAGCTATGTTATGATTTGGTCCGATGCATTTAGTATCCGACTGAATAATTACAAATAATATTTTCAACGAGGGTACAAATTACACACAAGAGAATTGGTACGACCTAATACTTAGTTTAAACAAATATAAATGTTGCATGCATACTTTGCGACGAGCTTTCACATCATAAAAAAAGTGTAGTAATTATATTGTTTTTAGAAAAATTCAAATTTAGTCTCATTATCAAAGGTAGTATCATTAAACAAAATTTGTCAAGTTAGTAATTATGATTTAAGGGTACATATTAGCATTTTCGCGGCGATTAATATTACTATCGGTTTGATATTTCACGTCAATTGAATTCAAATATAACATTACTATACAATAATTGAATAGTTTTATCACGTTAAACATATATTTTAAATTAAAGTATATATGTTTGACACAACTTCAATGTGATATCAAAATCATACAAAGATAAGATAAGTGCCTTGACCAATGAATATTTTTGGCTTGCCCAAAGGCATACAGTGGCTGAACCACTTGAAGCATTCTTGGGGGCTGAACATTTTTGGCTTGCCCAAAGGCATACAGTGGCTGAACCACTTGAAGCATTCTTGGGGGCTTCAGCCCCCGCCAAAAATATATTTTCTCCTTATTTTTTTATTAAAATTTTAAATAAAATAGTGTATATATATAATACCTTTTTAATTTAACCCCTACTAAAATATGTACTCTTATATATATATATATATATATATATATATATATATATATATATATATATATATATATATATGTAAATAAATTTTATAAACTAATTTAGTCCCTACAATATATTTTTTTTGACTCCACCACTGTATGCACATATGTACTTATGAGTAGAATAGACAAAACCAAATCGATCTATATTCTTTCCGTCTCACTACAAAAATATTTTAATTTTCTTTTTCGATCCTCTCACTGAAATATATCACTTTCCTTTTTTTTTATCACTTAACTAATTATTAAAAAACCACAATCACCATTTCTAATATACTTAACTAATTATTAAATAATGGAGTATAATATAAGTACAAATTATTGTATCACCATTTCTAATATACTACCACTGTCTCATAATAGTTGTCGCACTTCTTTTGTAAACAACAAAAGATGTGCGAGAACTGCTCTGGAACAAAAGAGAGTAATAAATAAACATTTACCTTATAACAACATTATAATATACAAACCCTTATAAAATCTAAAAAAAACTACAATAAGATTTTATAAACATAAAATAAGTTATTAGTAAAGTTATTAATTAGTAGTAGTAAATTTTATGATCGAAGCTAAAATAACATATTTGAAATAAATAACATGATGTGTTAATAAAAACGACACATTGTAGGTAGCTAGTAAGACCAAATGACAATGTTGTTTAAATCAAAAGATAAATAAAAATTAATTAATCATACTTTTAGGCATATCTTGCGGTTTTTGCAGACTTTATATTCCACATTTAAATGATTATATTTGATTTTTGGTTCGTTGTGTCGTCTTTATTGTTTTGATTTATTTTAATTATTATTTTGCTTTAATAATTAATAGCGTTGAAGAATAAAAACACAATATATAAATTATTGTATTTGTAAATGATTTTCAGTTGGTTGATTTAATAAAAATATTTCAGCTGCATGCTATTCTAAGTGCGAGTTACCAGTTTTCTCCCAACACGTTGACCTTGGAGATGTAATATGTTTGACCTAATTTCACTCAGATCATTAAAAAACTCATAGTGTAAGTTAATTAGTTAGTATAGTTAAAAATTTAACAAATGAATAATATTAAAAAATATATAATTAATAATAATATAATGTCCGACATGATTCCTAAATCTTACAAGCGAAGTTGACCTAGTAGTGTCGAAACATAACCTTAAAATCCTAGGAAGATTGTGTTGTCTCAATAATAACCCAATTAACCTAACTAAGCTATAATTGAATGCGCCAACTTAAGGAAGAAAGTATGTCATGTCTAGGCCGCGTTGATGTGTATTCCACTACTTCGTCAATTATGAGGTAGCTAGAACTATTAAACCTTTTTTTTTTTTAAGAAATAGTACTGTTATTTATTGGGCTCGTAGGAAAACCTGCCCTCGCTTTTATTACTTCATACGGGAAAATATATTTGACCTATATATAATATAATCTTTAAGTTGGTCAATTTTTCTAATAATTCGACCTTTTAGATGATTCGCCTTCTACCAAAGTATCAAAGCGTTAGCTTAACGCTGAGGCCCTTGATTCGACTCCCGCACCGCAAGTATTGTTCTAAACAGCGGCTTACCACCTCAGTTTGTCTGTCGGTTTGAGGGTGATAAGCAGAACTCATCTTCAATTGTGTACCTTGTAATTTGAATAATTCCCTCCAAAAAGCACTTGTAAATATTCTATCGCGATCCGACACAATAGTTTTTGGGATCCCTTGTAGTTTGATCACATGCCTGACAAACAAATCTGCCACTTCTTTAGCAATATAAGGGTGAGTCAAAGCGATGAAATGTGCATATTTTGACAATTGATCAACCACTACCATAATCACATTTTTCCCTTTCGAACGTGGTAGCCCCGTAATAAAGTCCATTGAGACGTCGACCCACACTTGCTCCAGAATAGGCAGCGGTGCTAACAAACCGGCAGGTGTCCGACCATCAGATTTATTTCGTTGCCAGACATCACATGAGCGAACAAAGTTTGTGACTTCTGTCTTCAAGCCAGGCCAAGTGAACAATTGCGAGATTCTTTTAAAAGTCCGTAGAATTCCAGAATGTCCCCCAAACACACTTGCATGAAATTCTTGTACTAAACGATTTCTGATCTCCCATTTGGGCACTAAAATGATGCCTTTTCTTGCTAAGCAGCCATGACGGATTTTCCATTCTCCATTTTTATCCGCTTCAGCCTGTTCCAGTAGTGGTCTCAACTCGGTATCCGAACGTGTAGCCTCTGCTATTTCCATCCAAATGTCAGCGATAGGGGCCGATAGCGCAGACATTGACACACATTCTTGAGCACCTGTTTGCCTAGATAAGGCATCCGCCGCATTGTTCTCCTTTCCTGGTCGGTAAATAATTTCATAATCGAACCCCACCAATTTTGATATTCACTTTTGTTGTTCTGGAGTTGTGATGCGTTGCTCTAGGAGATATCGGAGACTTCGTTGATCGGTAATAATTTTAAATCTCTGCCCCACCAAGTAAGGTCTCCAACACCGAATAACTTCAAGAATCGCTAACATTTCTTTTTCATAAATAGACCACGCGCGTTTGGACTTGGCGATTCCTTTGCTCATGTAAGCTAGTGGTCGCTTATTCTGGGAAAGGACAACCCTTATGCCGAATCATGATGCATCCGTTTCGATCACAAATTCCTCATCAAAATTTGGTAAAGCTAGCACTTAAGTCGAACACATGGCCTCCTTTAATCTTTTAAATGACTAGATCTTCAGCCTCTGTGGACCATAAAAAATTGTTTTTCTTTGTCAAATTATGTAGTGGCCTAGCTATCTCCCCAAATTTAGGACAAACTTTTCTGTAGTATCCAGCTAAGCCCAAAAATCCTCGCAATTCTGTCACTGATGTTGGTCTCGGCCAATCCCGGACTGCTTCTATTTTTCGAGGATCCACCCTCACTCCCCCGAATGATATAAAATGCCCCAAATATTCTATTTCTCTAACTCCGAAGAAACACTTCGATGGTTTTATCAGAAATTGATTGTCTCGTAATATTGTTAACACTGTTTGTAGATGACCAAGATGATCTTCCCATGATTTACTGTACACTAAAATATCATCAAAGAACACAAGTACGAACCTTCGTAGATGGGGTCGAAAAATATGGTTCATGATAGCTTGAAAAGTGGAAGGCGCATTGCTCAAGCCGAATGACATGACAAGATACTCGTAATGCCCATTGTGTGTCCGAAATGCAGCTTTGTGGATGTCGTCTGGGTGCATACGAATTTGATGGTATCCTGCTCGTAAATCCAGCTTGGAGAAATACATAGCTCCATGTAACTCGTCTAGCATATCGTCAACATTTGGTATAGGAAATCGATCCTTGATCGTCACTGCATTTAATGACCTGAAGTCTGTACAAAACCTCCAACTTGACTGGTACGAATTTGACTGGTACTGTAACGAATCAGCCCGACGTGCATCATTTCTCCAACTTGTTTTTCTATTTCTTCCTTCTGAAAGTGAGCGTATCGATAGGGTGCCACATTCACTGGTTTTGATTCATCGATTAATCGGATTCGATGGTCAAACACTCGTGAGGGTGGTATTTTTTTTGTAGCATCTGATATTTCCTTGAACTCAGATAATAGTCTAGCTATTTCATCAGAAATAGTATTCATCCCCTGCAGTGTCTCATGTACTGTTCCTAAAGAGGTAAGCAAAAAAAAAATAAAAAATCACTCCTATGTGCAATTTCCTTCTCAATTGCATTTAATTCCCGCACGTCGGGTGGTGTATAACCAATTCCTTTTAATAGCATAAGCTGATCACCCATCCAAAATTTGCATGAGCATTATTTGACGTCAAATATCAATGAACTAACACCTTCGAACCACAACCATCCAAAGATGACATCCAAATGAGGCATTGGAAGTGAGTAAAACGTCATTTGGAAACAAATTCCTTGCACCAACACTGGTACCCATTCGTACCATGTATCACATTCCATTTTTTTCCTATTTCCAGCCACAATTATGCTCTTACCACCTTGGGTCGCTTGTAAATTTAAATTCTGGGCAAGAACAGTAGATATGAAGTTGAGGCTGGCCCCACTATCAACCAAAATAGTCACTGAATGGTGATAGATTGTCTCATTAAGCCTCAATGCCTGTTTCTTATTTCCCCCATAGTTATTAAATGAAAGCCCCATTTCTTGGCTCTCAATTCCTTTGTCAGTCGCTTCATCGGTCTTCTCTTCGTCATATTTAGGAGGCTGGTCATAGTCGCTGCTGACTATCATATCATCAATGATTAAACTCATAATTTTGGCACTGCTACACACGTGGTTCCATGTATATTTCTTGCCATACATATGGTCAGCTATACTAGGAATGTTTCCATCAAGTAGCAACTTTATCAGGGCTGAAAACAACACTGACTCTAGGGGAAATGGCAGCAAATCCATCGACCACCGTATTGCCCCGAATGGAGTTGCCCTCCTTTGAGAGGTCTGGTCCGATATATCGCATATTTTTTGGTTAATCATACTCCGATCGAGGATAGAGTCTAGTTGGACCTAATCGCTATTTCAAGCAAGGCCATGTTTTGGGCACAGTGGGTACTTCGACGATCAGCCAGCATTACATGGGCTCAATTCACCCATGAATTGATTGAACGATTTGAGGATAGCTCGGCCATTATTGCTTATGAGGTCATGCACATCACTCTGCAAACGGGGACCTTGGAGGATTACCTCTCACTCTTTGAGGAGCGCGTCGCGCAATTGCCTGAGAACTGGGGTTTTACAGCATAGCTATGACAACAGAGAGAACTCAACTCTCTGTGAACCTTTTTGAGGTGTTTTGTTGGCTTCTTTTCATAAATATATTTTTTATTCTACTTTCAACTCATCTTCACTCTATGAGATAAGAGAAGTAAAAAGTTGGTCAGTTAATAAATAATATCTCAACAAGTTCATCAAAACCCTAAGATATCAGAATGTATACTTATTTTAAGATTAAACATGAGATTGGAGGATTAAGAGATCACTTATCAAGTTCATCAAAACCCTAAGATATCAGAATATATACTTATTTTAAGATTAAACATGAGATTGGAGGATTAAGAGATCACTTATCGTGCCCAACATTGAACCGTTCCTAACACAGAAGACCTGGAAGAAGAGTCAACTATATCCTTCTTTAAACTAAGGGTAATGACCAAAACTATTTGATTCTCCCTTCCCTATCATCCTAACATGAGACAACATAAAAGATCAAATCAGCAATTGAAAAACGGGGTTGATTCCAGCGGAAGCTTACAATCTTGAATAATCTTAATAGAATAAGTCACTGACTTACCAAATAAACCCTCCCATACAGAAAAGCGAATAGAGTCAGCACAGTCAACTGCACATAGATTTGAAGGACCTTGTTAATGTAATTATTAGGAACTTACAAAATGACATAATGGCATGAGATATTATGAACTTCAACTATAGAGAATCACATAAAAAAAGGTCTCTGCTCAAGCAAATTGGGAACACAGACAAAAACAAACATAAAATCTAAACCAATATTCTCAAAAACGAAGATTCTATGTCATGACAAGCCTTGCTTAGTACAAAAGTAGATCCAACATTTGTGAAGTAGATAGGCATCAACCTGAATAAATCAAAGTTCTGCCCAAACCTGTATACATCCCTACAAAGAACTTGTTCACATTACCCACAACAACTCTGCCCTGAGAAGGAGCAATCCGAACGAAACTGACAAAGCATTGACCACAATCCTTAACGAAGACATTTACAAAGATGAAGGAATACAATGTGGTGGGTTTTGTAATTTCCGGACCAAAAACCGTAACCAAGTGGGCTAATATTTGCACAACTCGGTCTGCTAAGATATTAAGAAACCTAGTTGAGTGTGCTAATTTTCAGATGTTTACAGACAAATTAAATAAATATGAATCAAAAGAGATTATCCAAAAACACCAAAAATTTATAAATCAAAACAAAATGTTCAAGAACATAATCTTATACATCAAATATAATGAGAACATCCTAAATTTATATATCCCCACAAGCGAATATGACGTGGATACTGAATATAATATATTATTATATTATTTAGAGTCTCAATATATATTATTTATTTACGTTAGGGTTTCAAGTCTATTTATATTCTGTTCTTGAAATTATAAATTATGTTACGCAATTGTTTTGATATGAAATAAAAAGGTTCCTCTATTAAGGTTTTATAATCAACGTAAGTTTGATGTTTTAATTCTCGGTATTCTGCGGAATCAACGAGTTTTAATTGTTTGTTTATAGCTTCCTGCGTCAGAATAGCACGGAAAATCCAACTCTTCTCGATGGCGACTAATCTGGTTATCTACTCTTGTATTAGGAGCAGCGAAGCCAAAGACATCGATCGACAATGAGAATTTTTCAAAGAGGTGTATTTCTTCAGTATTAAACCTCCGAAAATTTCAATATACCACAAATTCCATAATTTTCAGCATTTTTATACTTTTTTCCACCCCTAATTTCAGCACGCCACATGTGAAAATCTCTTTAATCAATTTATATGAAAAAGAAATATTATCAAATATGCCCTACCTGTTATGAATATTATTAATTAGTGAATGACTAGTTTACCCTTTTTTGGTGAACAAGACAGAAACCCTACTTTGTATCCTATATAAAGGGGTCTCCTCATATGAATGAAAGACAACAATTCATAACAATTATATTCTCCTCTCATTGTCTCTCTTTATACTCTATTATTCTCTCTCAATTTCTCTTGAGTTTATAACACGTTATCAACACGAAAGCTCAACCGCGTTCTTCATCGAAATTCTACTCATCCAAGATCCGAACTCCAAGGCAAGAATTTATATGTTTGTTTATATTCATTAATAATTATAAATATATATACTTCTCCTCCCTTCTTCTTAAATTCAATTGTTCCAGAAGAACATTATAATATGATATTCCTGAAGTAATATCATATGTTCTCGAAAAACATTATAATCCGATATTCTTGAAGTAATATCAAATTAATTATGCTTAGTAAATCGATTAAATTTTTAATGTCCTGAAGAACATTGTGGTATGATATTCCTGAATGAAATATCAAAATTAAATGTTCCTGAACAATATCATGATATGATATTCCTGCAGAAATATCAATATCAAATTGATTATAATTCAAAGTTCGATCAATAAGATAATATCATGGACTAATTATAATGAGTATGATGTTAATTTGGTTTATAGTATGTATGTGTGTAGTGACCAAAATCCTAAGTGAAGGGGAGTATTGAAAAATATTATAATTTGATATTCCTAAAGTAATATCAAATCAATTATTTTTAATATCAAATTAAATTGCTCACATAGTAGCAATAAGTTTGGAAATATCAAATTAAATTGTTCTCGTAGTAGCAATAAGTTTTAAATGTTCTCGAAGAACATTATGATATGATATTCATGAATAAATATCAAAATTAAATATTCTTGGAGAACATCATGATATGATATTCTCGCAGAAATATCAAATCAAATTGCTTCTTGTTTAACAATTAAACATTTAATATTTTAAACGGATATTTATATTCATAAGAAATAATGCAAAATATTCTTGAAATAATATTTTTATTGATTGCTCCCAAAGAAGCAAAATCAAAACATTATATGTTTTTTTAATAAAGTTACATCATGATACTCATAGTAGCTAAATTCGTTTGTTCTCGTCATATGAATTATCCATGAAAGATATCTTTTGAAAATCGAGAATAAATGTACTATGTGGGTACTCATGGAATATTGAAAAACTCGATTCCAATTAAATGTGATTTTTGAGAAAATCATACATTGAGATATATTTTGATCCCCGAAGGATCATTGGTAAATATACTATATCTCCGAAAGATCATTGGTAAAGATAATGTTATGCAAATTATGACATATTAAGAGTGGCTCCAGAACAGGTTCACTAATTATCCCCACGAGTACTACAAATGTACTTAAAAATGAAGATGATGCATATCATGACTATTATTAAGTGCGTGGAAATGAATCAAATATTTTCCATCTGCGAAAATAGAAAAAAAGTATATTAAATATCTCGAGCCCGCGATCCTGAAGATTGATTTATAGCAATTACGGTAATTTGCATATTTAACGAAAATCATTTCCCGACATTAGGGGAAGATAAGAATATAAAAGATAAATGTTGAGAAATTTCATTCAATGAAAACGATTTTCAATTCTTGGTCCACGCATCAATTAATTGAACCTGAAGTTCATTAAAATAAGTGACTTGCAATATTCAGCAAGTAATCTCCCAAATTAATGAAGGTGTGACAAAATCACATATATTTGTGATAAATGAACTATAAGAGTTCAAATACCAAAGAGATCAACTCAAATGTTGATTCTAATATACGCCTGAAGCGTAGTAGATCGATCTTAAGATATAAAATAAATCTGCGGTAAAACAATAAAATTTAGTCACCCTCAAAATCTCTTGAAGAGAGTTAGATAAAAATCCCATTGAAAAAACATGTGCGCATGATAATAGAAAATCGTGGGATTGCGGAACAACCAAATTTAATATTTTGGAAAATGATGAAAGATTTGGTTGATAGAATGAATTGTCATCAACGTGGAAAAAGTCGTCAACGACATATTTGCCTCAAGAGTTGCTCTAGAAAATTTGGATGCAAAACTTAAATCAATAATAGTGTGCCGACAAAACTCAAATAAATAGAAACGAGCAATTGAGGCAGAGCATGACTCGCTAAATAAAAGAGATATTTTGACTCTATAATACACATCTCAAAATATTATCCCAAAAGGATATAAATGGGTGTTCGTAAGAAAAACGAGTAATGATGTGGTGAGATATAAAAGCGAGGTTAGTTGCTCAAGAGTTTTTCGCAGAAACTCGATGTTAATTAAATATTTTTAAGGATGACATTAAGTTCCGCTACTTTATACTTATGGCAGCAACAACGATAAATATAGATATGCATGAATGTATATGATTTGACCATGTAAAAGTCAATAGAAAGATACATACATGAAAATCCTTGATGGATTTTAAAATTTCTGATATGAAAGGAAATGAAAATCAGAACATGTAAAATATCATATTACATATGTCATTATGGACAAAAATGATATGGAAGACAAGGTTCCGAAGACCAGTGATTGGTCCCGAAGACCAGTGATTGTTCTCTTTTTTCCTCTACTAAGTTTTTTCCACAGAGTTTTCTTAGTTAAAGGTTTTTAACGAGGCAATCACCACAATATAAATGTGAATGTCATGTACTCTTTTCCTCGAATATTTTTTCCTACAAGGTTTTATAACGAGGTTTTTAACGAGGCATGTACATCACTCGATATGAGTTTGTTTTCGAAATAAACTGAGATATTGAACCTGAAGTTCAAAAGTAAAATATAATCTTCTAGATGATTGTGAATTGAAGTTCACATTATTCATTTGTTAAGGATTGCATATTCGAAATTAGACGCTTCTAATATACTCCTGAAGAGTTACCGGCCGGTTATAGCAATTGCGAATGCTCTAGTCAATATAGATGTCTAGTAAAGGCATGTCCCAGAAGGACGAATTATATACAATAATACAAATGAATGTGAAACTCGACAATTCGAAGGTTGGGTCCTGAAGACCAAAATTTATATTTGAATAACTAAGTTTTTCCTATATGGTTTTATTAGTTACAGGTTTTAATGAAACTGATTGATCACAAATAACTATTTTCAAGAAGTCAAAGATCTTCGGTGATTACAATAAGGGGAGCAAGTTGTACTCTTTTTCCTTCGCTCAGGTTTTGTCCCACTAGGTTTTCCTGGCAAGGTTTAAATAGTCATTCAAGGGGGAGTGTTATGAATATTATTAATTAGTGAATGACTAGTTTACCCTTTTTTTGTGAACAAGACAAAAACCCAACTTTGTATTCTATATAAAAGGGTCTCCCCATATGAATGAAAGACAACAATTCATAACAATTATATTCTCCTCTCCGTATTCTCTCTTACTCTAATATATTATTCTCTCTCAATTCTTTTTGAGTTTATAACACTATCTATTTTTTTTAGAAGTGACCCTGAGAGAATATTTCATTGTGTTTTATTCATGATTCGTGAAATAAAAAACCTGGTGACAATTTTTAATGTACGGCCCGCTTCAGAAAAAAATGATGCATTCCCAAAAAATGAATGTACAACTAGCCTAATCCAAGAACTGCTTTTTAGAAATGATAAATAAAATGGACAGTAACAAAATTTACTTGAATTGGATTTAATACAAAAAAGACCTAAATATTTTGGTGGTGGAACTGTATAATGGAGTTTTACATTAATATCCAATTGAAGCTCAAGCAGAAGGGGATTCGGCTGATTCCCATTCGGCTCTTTTCCTTGCAAAGTATTCTTCGGCTCGGGCAAGATTCTTGGTAACCGATGGTTTGACCCATTTTTTTCGGCCCGGTAGAACCGTTAGAGAACAACCTGCTGCCTCTAGTTTCTCCTTGGCCGATGAAGAGAAAGCCCGAGCCTTGAAACTGAGTTTCACACTCAATTCTCCATCGCCTAAGATCTGAAAGAGAATATTTATTGTTTATCAGTTTAGGATGAAAAGGCCATCAAAGATTATAACAGTCAATTAAATACCCATGAATCTAAGGTTTCACGACATCTTGTCATTCCTAACTTTTTTATTTCATACTGTATATAATTATAATTACTTAAAACTATTCTCTTTATCATTATGAAATTCAATAATCATATTTATTTTAAAAATATAACCAGATAATTAGGAATTGCAAGATGCCAGGTAGGGCCTTGGATTCATGGGTCTTTAAGTGAAATATGTTTTATCTTTTAGGTCCGAAATGATAGTTAGCCATCTTTTGAGCCTAAATTGATAATCAGAAATAATAAGTTTCGCCCAAATAATAAGTTTCGCCCACAACACGCAAAATATATTTTTATTGAGCAAGAACTCCAGGAAAGGAAATAATTACAAATTTCAATAAATTATCTTCTGCATGGGACAGTTTCATATTAACATTACCAGAATTAATATCTGAAGCCTGAGAAAATGAAGCTAACCATCGGGCAGATAAATAGCAACGCACAGATATTTGAAGCCTCAAACAAAATAAGTAATTATAAAATTTAATTGAAGATTGGGAATTCACAGAAAACAGAAGGCTCATATGTCTGAAGGGTCAAATGTCTAATGAGATCTCTGTCATTAGCTTGCTTAAAATTGGAAAAGGATTTTGTAATAATCATGAAACAAGGGAGAACGATTTTAAAAGTTAAGAATAATCATGAAACCTCAACTGAGGAGTCTCTGATTACAAAAAAGCTCACAGAATTTTGAAAATTGCCAAAACTACACTTGACTACATTGTGCCAAACCATTAGTTGACATGACAGTGGCGGTTATCAACAAATATTTTTACAATAACAGCCTTCAAGTTTTTCTACATAATATGCATAGCTATTTGAAACATATGGATTTTTTTTACATTTGTAATAATTAGAAAAGTTGAGAGTTTTGACTATAAAATAGTTTGATGACATCAAAATAATTCCACTAGCTCCACAAATTGTAATTGCATAAACTAAGCCAGATGTAATTCGCAAAGGTACATTTTGTAATTTTCATATTTATTGGGTTTCTTAGTAACAGGTCGAAGCTCAAGCTTATTTCTGCAATATCCCTAAACGATATTTACTTTATACAGTATGTGAAAAGGACCGCAAAGGTGGTTTGTAATCTTATTACAGCTGCAAGACAATTGGTGAACTAAAGTGATATGGGTCACCTACTCTGTAAACCTGCCAATTCAAATACTACTATAATACAATATAAATCACACAAGAAATATAGAAACCTCAATATTTCATACAATTATTATATTGTACCAAATCTCTCTCTTTCATAATAGGTAACATTAGCCAAATCATCCCAAAGATGTGTTCGACTAATCAAACCAAACTTTAAATTTAAATACTGGGAAAACGGCAACAAGTTTAGCATAGACTAATTTACCTTTAGAGGGAGTTTCCTTTCTCTTCCGGATGGATTGATAAGACCTTTGGTCTTCAAGGATTCCAATGAAACCTCCTCCCCTTCTTGGAAGCCTGCCTCTGCTATATCTTTCAAGTTCACAGGTACATACTTTGGTAATCCAGCACGCATACCTTCAATTATTAAAACAAAATCATCCACATCAGCTTCACTTAATGGTCCAATTCATTAAAAGAAAAGGAACATGGCCAAATGAATCCCAGGCCAAGAATTGACAAGGAGTTAGGATATTGAGAATGTCAGACAATCTATAATTTATGAAACCATAAATCTCGAGAGATACATGAACTGTATAATATCATACCAGCAAACTTTTCTCACATGAATTTTGAATAAGAGTACAACTGGTATGGTAGGTTGTTTGCAGAATCAGAAGATTACGAGGGGCGAACAATGTGATTTCAAACAAGCAAATCATGCTTTCAAGAAGCTGGCTACCAAGGAAAAATGAAAAATATGAAAATCCCTTGTATGAACAATCGGGACCGAGATGAACAAACAAAAACATACAAAGTTACTAAATACCAACAGCAAAAAAGCAAATCTCGGTTAAGCAATTCAGAAATAAATCCATTGTTTTTCTTCTCTAACTACCTATAAACTTAATTAGGCAATGCAAATAACAGAAAATCCACAGAATTAATTATTTATGATCATGGATTTATTTTACCTCCTGCAATCCCTTTCAGTTTGGGAAGCCTTCTATATAGGGGCATCTGCCCCCCCTCGAATCCCTTGCGCACACCCGGCCCCGATCGGGACTTCTGACCCCTCATTCCGAACCCACAGCTGCCCCCCTGCCCGGCAGCGTGCCCTCTTCCCTTTCTCTTTGAATTCTTGCGGGACCCGGGCTGCGGGCCCAGATTGTCGAGCCTGAAACGCGATTTCTGGCTGGTACCGAGAGATTCCTGGACGCCGGGAGCCGCTGAATTGAGAACCGTGAATGGTTGTCTCTTGTTCGCTCTGTGGTGGATGAGTTTGATGGGTTGGAACAGAGACGGATTCGGCTTCAGAACTCTAACATTGCCCTATTAATTTGAAGAATACGCAACACTTAAAAAATTAAAAAAAAAAAAAGCAAAACAGAAATAATTGGGGATTGTTAGTTCGAGATGGAATACCTTGAAATGAGAGTAGAAGCGGTGAAGATGAGGCGGGGATAAGGAAGTGGTGGTGGGGGAGGAGAGGGAGAGTAGCGAAGTAGCCATGGCGCTATGGATAATGTTACGAGGCGAGCCCTCTCTTTTCTTCTCTTACTGTAAGTTGTGTAAAATACCAACGGATAGGATAATGTTTGCTCATTTGACTCGACCTCTTATTTCTAACCGTTCGATCCACTATTCTTTTCGGAATTTCATTAAGCTCTTCATTCTCAATCCTTCTATCAAACGCTTCATACATTCTACATATATAAAAGATATTCATGTTAAAAATGAATAATTATGTTGAACAATGAAAAGATCATCATTCTTAAAATCATAAATATATTATAAACTCAAGAGAATCATTCTTAAAATCATAATTATGTTATAAACTTAAAAGAAAATAATAGAGTAGAAAGAGAGAGACAATACGAGAGAAGAATAGAATTGTTATTTAATTCATATGGGGAGACCCTTTTACTACCTGTGTTGCAAAACAATAGTCACACTTTCTTCACAAATAACAAAGAAAATAACTATAAAAATGGGACATAAGTATTATATAGGATACAAAGTAGGGTTTGTGTGTTGTTCACAAAGAAAGTGTAAACTAGTCATTCACTAATTACAATATTTATAATACTCCCCCTTGAATGACTATTTACAGGAATGATGTCTCGTTAAAACATTGCCAGGAAAACTCAGTGGGACAAAACATTGGCGAAGGAAAAAGAGTACAGATTGCTCCCCCTGATTGTAATCACCGAAGATCTTTGACTTCTTCAAAGTAGTTATTGATGATCAATCAATCTCATTAAAATCTGTAACTAATAAAACCATATAAGAAAAACTTAGTTATTCAAATATAAATTTTGGTCTTCAGGACCCAACCTTCGAATTGTCGAGTCTCGCATGCATTTGTATTATTGTATATTTTTCGTCCTTCTGAGACATGCTTTTACCAGACATCTATATTGACTAGAGCATTCGCAATTGCTATAACCGGTCGGTAACTCTTCTGGAGTATATTAGATGCGTCTAGTGTTCAATATACATTTTTTTGACAATTAAACAATAATGTGAACTTCAATTCACAATCATTTATATGAGGATCAATGTTGTAGAATGTAGTTTTTTAAGAGATTATATTTTGTTTTGAACTTCAGGTTCAATATCTCAATTTATCTCGAAAACAAACTCATATGAAACATTCTAATGTCCTCATTTATTATTATCGAGTGATGTACATACCTCGTTAAAAATCTCCTTATAAAACCTTGTAGGAAAAAATATTCGAGGAAAAGAGTTAATGGCATTCACATTTATATTATGGTGATTGTCTCGTTAAAAACCTTTAACTAAAAAAACTCTGTGGGAAAAAACTTAGTAGACGGAAAAAGAGTGCAATCACTGGTCTTCGAAACCTTGTCTTCAATATCATTTTTGTGCATAATGACATATGTAATATGAAATTGTACATGTTCTGATTTTTATTTCCTTTCATATCAAAAATTTTAAAATCCATCCAGGATTTTAAATTTTAAATTGATTTAAATTTTGGATCCAATTTTTCTAGAGCAACCCTTGAGGCAAATATGTCGTTGACGACTTTTTATTTTTCCATGTTGATGACAATTTAATATATCAACAAAATCTTTAATCATATCCCAAAATATTTAATTTGGTGTTTCCGCAATCCCACGATTTTCCATTATCACGTGCAAATACTTTTTCAATGACATTTCCTTCTAACTCTCTTGGGATATTTTGAGGGTGACTTAATTTCTTTGTTTTTCCATGGATTTATTTTATATCTTGAGATCGATCTACTACGATTCAGGCGTATATTATAATCAACATTTGAGTTGATATTTTCGGTATTTGAACTCTTATAGTTCATTTTATCACAAATATGTGATTTTAATTTGTCACGCCTTCATTAATATGTAAATGAATTTGGCAACTTACTTGTTGAATATCGCAAGTAACTTATTTTTCATTAACTCGGGTTCAAATGATTAGTGTGTGGATCTAGAATTGAAGATCGTTTTTATTCAATAAAATTTCTCGACATTTATAATATTTTATATTCTTATCTCCCCCTACTGCCGGGAAATGATCTTTCTTAAATATGCAAATCAGCGTAATTGCTATAAACCGATCTTCAGGATCGCGGACTCGAGATATTAAATATACCTTATTTTCTATTATGCCCGTTCATAAAATTAATTCGCAGATGAGAAATGTTTGATTCATTTCCACTCTTAATAATAATCATTACATGCATCATTTTCATTTTTAAGTACATTTGCAGTACTCGTGTGGATAATTAGTAAAGCTCTTCCGGAGCCCACTCTTAATATGTCATCATTTGTATAACAGTATATTTACCAATGATCTTTCGGGGATCAAAATCAAACAAAAATAAATTTCAATATATAATTTTCTCAAAATTTATATTTAATTGGGATCGACTTTTTCGATATCCCATGAGTACTTACTTAATAAGATACATTTGTTCTCGATTTTCAAGATATCCTTCAGAGATAAGATACATTTCTAACCATTGTTTCAACGAGAACAATCGAATTTGGTGTTTCACTGTGAGTATCATTATGTAACTTTTTTCAAAAACATTTAATGTTTGAATTTTGCTTTTTTGGGACCAATCAATAAAACTAATCTTTCAATTTAAAATATTTAAAGTTTAACTGCTACACTAGAAATAATTTGATTTGATATTTCTGCAGAAATATCATATCATGATGTTCTTAAAAAATATTTAAATTTAATAATGATATTTATTCATGAATATAATATCATAATGTTGAGCATTTATTACTTTAATTGATTAATAAACATAATTAATTTGATATTACTTCAAGAATATCTGATTATAATGTTCAGGAACATTGCTTCAACATGGGCCAGCAATTTATGAAGAAGGGGAGAAGAAGTAGATATATGTATAACTCACTACAAAAAAACAGTGAATTCCCTACGGCAATTCCCGTAGGGATGAACTCCTCGATTCCAAAACCGCCGGCTGCGGCTCACGCCGTGGAATCGAGCGACGATCTCCTCCGCGATATTTTCCCTCGCCTCCGCCCGAAAATTCTCGCCCGATTCAAACTAGTCAGCAAGCGCTGGAACACCCTCATCTCCGACCCGGATCTCCTGCGGAACCGCCCGGCCCGACCCACCGACGGCCTCGTCTTCCCGGCTCAGCGCATCCTCCCTTTCTTCATCTCCCCGTTCGACAAGTCGCACGCCAACCCGAAACCCCTGATCTTCTCCTGCACTCAGCCTTTTGACTCGCTCGCTTTCCTGCACGGCTCCAACGGCCTTTTACTCTGCTCCGGAAAGGAAAAATTAAACCACTTCGCCCAGGCGTACTTCGTCATCAAACACACGAGGCTCCCCGATCGCCCAGTCGACTCCTCGAATACGAAAACGCTTGGCGTTCGACCCGTCCGAGTCGCACCGCTACAAAGTCGTTTGCCTCTCGGGATCCGAACTCGAGTGTAAACAGTTCTCTGTTTACTCGTCTGAGACTCTCTCTTGGAGGAAGATCGAAAATATCGAGACTACGACCCCCTTGGCAGTAGGCAAATTGGACATCGAAAACGGCGTGTACTGGAACGGGTCGATCCATTGGATACCCAAACCCGGACCCGCGGCATCTGATAGTGTTTATTTCGACCCGCATCGCGGAATGCTTCGGGTGTTCCCATCGCCTCCTGCACATTTTAGTGGTAGATACTTGACTCATTTCGGAGAGTCTTGTGGGCACTTGCATTTCGTCGTCCACAATCAGGGAAGCCTCGATGTGTACGAGATGAGTCGGGATTATTCCGGCTGGTTTCTCAAGTACTCACGTCGCCATGTCAATTTCATTAGTCCGGGAGTTCACTCTATTTACGGATTTGATATGTACATAGATGGAGTCAGCATTCACGCTCTGGTTCGGGGCGACGAGGATTGCTTTGCGATTGTCCGCTTGTTGTCGAAACGGACTACGTTACAGTACAACGTCGTCAGTGGGACGTGGCTTGCCTCGCCCGATAAGACGTTATATCCGTGGCATTATAATGGACTTCCATTGCCCTACTTTGAGTCCATGTGTCCTGTTTAGTTTTTCTAGCTAGATAGATTATTGTTTTCAATAATAAAATCATCATTAAGGAAATAATTATTTTTAATATTGTATTTTCACTTATTTTAAAAACTATTCTTTTATCTTGAAAAAAAAAAAAATAATTCCCGTAGGGAAGCCTATCCCCTACGGGATTTGGACGTAGAGGTTAGGCTCGTAGGGAGCTTCATCCCTACGGGAAATACATCCCCTACGGGAAGGTCGTAGGGGAGCTCGTAAGGAGCTTCATTTTCCCCGCCCATTCTTCCCGTAGGCCCTGTAACGCCCCAGAAAATTTACAGGCTTAAAAGGATTGAATATGCTACTCATACCAACAGATGCATCTACTTTTCTGGACATCCTCCTATAAGAACTCCAAAGTTAAGCGTGCTGGCTCTGGAGTAATTCTAGGATGGGTGACCCCCTGGGAAGTCTCCCGGGTGCGCACGAGTGAGGACAAAGTGCGATGGAAAAGACAAGTGTTGGTACAGTGGGGCCAGGGTATCACTCCCGACAGCAGTCATTAGTAACCGAGCTGGCCCATTAGGGTCGGGCTTCGACCCCTCAACGGGCCGGGGCGTTACAAATGGTATCAGAGCAGGTGCCGACCGGAATTGCGGGAACTAAGTGTCTTGCGGGGCCAAGTGCTCCACCCAGAAGTTGGTGAGAGTACCCGTAAGGGGCATTCCTGCACGGATGGTTGGTCCTGGGCAAGTAAGGCAAGTAAGGCACGCAACGAGGACGTTGCGCAGAAAAAAGGTGGGGTGATTGTAACGCCCCAGAAAATTTACAGGCTTAAAAGGATTGAATATGCTATTCATACCAACAGATGCATCTACTTTTCTGGACATCCTCCTATAAGAACTCCAAAGTTAAGCGTGCTGGCTCTGGAGTAGTTCTAGGATGGGTGACCACCTGGGAAGTCTCCCGGGTGCGCACGAGAAGTTGTAACATCCCAATTTTCATAACATAAACTAAAGAGGATTTTCTTACTTCTCAAAATAAATTTTAGTATTTAAAATAACAAAATGTCAAAACGAGTTTTCATAATAAAATCTTTAACTAAAAATAATAACCCTCAATAGTCAAATTTAAATAAAATACTAATGTGCAAAGTTTCAAAAGCGGAAAGCATAAAAAGGAAAAATAATGTCTTTAAAATAGTTGTTGCTACTACTATCGCCGCCACATCCCCGTCTCGCTCCGATTTCGCTTAACCTGAAAACTTATATTTTTCTGAATGATTTGAGAATAATTAGTAAACCAGGTGAGAGTGGGGTTAACAGTTGATTTCGAAAATATGACAGGGTGTTCACTTGATAAATTTTGGTGAGAGTACCCGTAAGGGGCATTCCTGCACGGATGGTTGGTCCTGGGCAAGTAAGGCAAGTAAGGCACGCAACGAGGACGTTGCGTAGAAAAAAGGTGGGGTGATTGTAACGCCCCAGAAAATTTACAGGCTTAAAAGGATTGGATATGCTACTCATACCAACAGATGCATCTACTTTTCTGGACATCCTCCTATAAGAACTCCAAAGTTAAGCGTGCTGGCTCTGGAGTAGTTCTAGGATGGGTGACCCCCTGGGAAGTCTCCCGGGTGCGCACGAGAAGTTGTAACATCCCAATTTTCATAACATAAACTAAAGAGGATTTTCTTACTTCTCAAAATAAATTTTAGTATTTAAAATAACAAAATGTCAAAACGAGTTTTCATAATAAAATCTTTAACTAAAAATAATAACCCTCAATAGTCAAATTTAAATAAAATACTAATGTGCAAAGTTTCAAAAGCGGAAAGCATAAAAAGGAAAAATAATGTCTTTAAAATAGTTGTTGCTACTACTATCGCCGCCACATCCCCGTCTCGCTCCGATTTCGCTTAACCTGAAAACTTATATTTTTCTGAATGATTTGAGAATAATTAGTAAACCAGGTGAGAGTGGGGTTAACAGTTGATTTCGAAAATATGACAGGGTGTTCACTTGATAAATTTTGGTGAGAGTACCCGTAAGGGGCATTCCTGCACGGATGGTTGGTCCTGGGCAAGTAAGGCAAGTAAGGCACGCAACGAGGACGTTGCGTAGAAAAAAGGTGGGGTGATTGTAACGCCCCAGAAAATTTACAGGCTTAAAAGGATTGAATATGCTACTCATACCAACAGATGCATCTACTTTTCTGGACATCCTCCTATAAGAACTCCAAAGTTAAGCGTGCTGGCTCTGGAGTAGTTCTAGGATGGGTGACCCCCTGGGAAGTCTCCCGGGTGCGCACGAGTGAGGACAAAGTGCGCTGAAAAAGACAAGTGTTGGTACAGTGGGGCCAGGATATCACTCTCGCAAGCATTCATTGGTAACCGAGCCGGCCCATTAGGGTCGGGCTTCGACCCCTCAACGGGCCGGGGCGTTTACAAATGGTATCAGAGCAGGTGCCGACCGGAATTGCGGGAACTAAGTGTCTTGCGGGGCCAAGTGCTCCACCCAGAAGTTGGTGAGAGTACCCGTAAGGGGCATTCCTGCACGGATGGTTGGTCCTGGGCAAGTAAGGCAAGTAAGGCACGCAACGAGGACGTTGCGCAGAAAAAAGGTGGGGTGATTGTAACGCCCCAGAAAATTTACAGGCTTAAAAGGATTGAATATGCTACTCATACCAACAAATGCATCTACTTTTCTGGACATCCTCCTATAAGAACTCCCAAGTTAAGCGTGCTGGCTCTGGAGTAATTCTAGGATGGGTGACCCCCTGGGAAGTCTCCCGGGTGCGCACGAGTGAAGACAAAGTGCGCTGGAAAAGACAAGTGTTGGTACAGTGGGGCCAGGGTATCACTCCCGACAGCAGTCATTGGTAACCGAGCTGGCCCATTAGGGTCGGGTTTCGACCCCTCAACGGGCCGGGGCGTTACAGGCCCGGCCGACGCCGACGCCGTAGGGGTCGGACGTAGGGGTGTCCCCTACGGCTCCTCCCGTAGGGAACTGTGGGAGGGTGTCCCCTACGGCTCCTCCCGTAGGGGACCGTGGGAGGGTGTCCCCTACGGCTCCTCCCGTAGGGGACGTCTGGCATAGGTCCCTACGGCTATGCCCGTAGGGAATTTCAAGAAAATGGGGCAGGCTAAATCCTGTTTTCCTACCCCAAACCTGCACTCAATTTTCAGAAACATACAAATTCATTCAACAAACAAAATCATTCAGAAACATACAAAATCATTCAGAAACATTCAACATCATTCAACAACATTCAAAAACATCCAAAATCATTCAAACTCATCTAAAATATGAAGTTAAACAAACAAAGCATAATAAAATACAATCAGGGAGGCGGTCGACCTAGCATCTCATCTCGCAAACGATGCTCCATCTTTCTCAAGCTCGCAGCGAACCCCTTCTGTAACTCGGCACGATCAGCAGCGCACTCAGCCTCTCGCTCTCGAGCAAGTTGTTCGCGCTCAGCCTCTCGCTCTCGAGCAAGACGTTCCTCGGTCTCCTTTTGCCTCTGCTTGAACTCCTCTCTCAAAGTCTGTCTGATGCGCTCCTCCGACTCTGACGGGCCAGACGAGGAGGACACAGAAAATGAGGAGGAGCCGCTGCTAAAGACCTGAAGCAGACGGAAGCGTAAATAAACAATTAAAACTTGTTGATTCTAATAATAAAGAAAAAATTAAAATCCAAACCTTCGCTAAGGCGCCGTTCCGAAGATCCTATTCTTCTTCTTCGGGGCGACGCTCAGGTAGACCTCGTCCACATCGGGCTCCTCCTGCGTAGAGGCTCGACGCTCCTCAATAGCCTGCTCCACCGAAGTCTAAAAGGAAAATCTTTAATTAGTTAAAAATAATTAAAACAAAAAATTTAGAAATAGTCGAAAGAATAACGTTATAAACTTACAATGAGCTGATGTGCTCGCTGAGATGTCGGGGTCCCCGTTGTATGAAGCATGAAAGTCGATCGACACGAACATGCTCTCCTTCAATGTCATTATTTGTTTCATTTCTGCCCAAACTGTTAATTCTGGTAGGCTTATGATGTTCAAAGTAAAATGACATGAATGTAGCAGTCTCTTCAATCAGGTAAGCATTCGCGATTGAACCCTCTACTCTAGCCTTGTTTCTTACATTATTTTTCAATTTTCGAAGGTACCTCTCGAATGGATACATCCATCTGTATTGGACTGGGCCACCAATTCTGGCTTCGTGTGGCAGGTGAACAGGTAAATGCTCCATCGAATCGAAGAAGCTCGGGGGAAAGATCCTTTCCAAATTTCACAATATTATCGGTATTTCGCGCTCCAATCTGATCATATCATGAGTGCCTACCGACCTAGAGCACAGTTCTTTAAAGAACAAACTCAACTCTGTTAGCGCCTTCCAGACTGGTTGCGGTAGCAAATCACGAAAAGCAATTGGAATCAATCTCTGCATAAATACGTGACAATCATGACTTTTCATACCGATCAATCTCAAACCAATCATGTCGACACATCGCCCAAGATTACTTGCATACCCATCTGGGAATTTTAGTCCCTTCAACCATTCGCACAACTGTGTTTTGGAAGCTTTATCCAAACAGTAACACGCTGCAGGATATTTTCCAGTTACAGGATCCTTTTGTAACTCAGGTCGTCTGCAATAATCATTTAACTCCTCTCTCGATTTCGGTGTGTCTTTCGTTTTCCCCTTCACATTCATGACTGTATTAAAGACATTATCGAAAACATTTTTCTTAATGTGCATTACATCAAGATTATGTCGAATGAGATTAGTGCTCCAATACGGTAAATCCCAGAAGATGCTTCTTTTTTTCCAACCGGTTGTCTTGAAAATATTAGCATTAACTAGAGCTGCATCTGGTTCAGTCACCTTCAGAAGACCTAGTCGATCAATCTCGGCAAGAATTTCAGTCCCAGATCGTGGAACAGGGGGGGATAGTAGTGACAACTTTGTTTTTCCGAAAATTTACCTTATTCCTTCGGAAAGGGTGATCGGCTTCAAGAAACTTCCGGTGGTTATCAAACCACGATTGTTTGCCACTGCATCGTAAGCTAAACGCTTCAGAACGTTCCATACAGTACGGACATGCTTCTTTACCTGCAGTACTTCTACCCGATAACATCGAGTATGCTGGAAAATCACTAATTGTCCACAACAATGCAGCCCGAAGCACGAAATTTTGTTTTTTGGATATGTCATAGGATGCAACACCGGTTTCCCACAAGTTAAGCAATTCAGCTATCAACGGCTGTAGTAACACGTCAATTTTGTCCTTTGGGTTTTTCGGTCCTGGGATCAATACCGTTAAAAACATGTATTGGTCTTTCATGCACATATGCGGTGGCAAATTGTAAGGTGTGACTATTACGGTCCATGAAGAGTACTGTTGACCGAAACTTCCAAACGGTTGAAACCCATCGGTACATAAACCTAATCTGACATTTCGAGAATCAGCTGCGAAGTCTGGATATTCTTGGTTGAAATGCTTCCAAGCCATAGAATCTGATGGATGATGCATAATATCATCTTTGACAACATGTTCGGAATGCCACCTCATGTCCGCAGCTGTGGCATTAGATGCATACAAACGTTGCAGACGGGGCGTCAAAGGAAAATAATGCATTCTCTTGTACGGTATGCTTGTCTTCTTCCGTTTGTTATTGTTCGAGTTCACTGGTTTGAATCGCGGATGATCACAAATATTACAACTCTTTCTGTCACGGTCTTCGCTTTCCCAGTATATCATACAGTTACTGATACACGTGTCAATTTTCTCAACCGGTAAACCCATGCCTCGAAGTAGTTGCTTGCTCTTGTAGAAGTTTTCAGTTACCAAGTTACCTTTGGGCAACACTTCATTGAACAACGATCCGTATAGGTCGTAACCTTTCTCTGAGATGTGACACTCTGACTTTATATTCATCGTTCTAGCAACAAAAGACAACTTCGAATGAGTTTCACATCCTTTATACAATGGGTCATTCGCTGCTTTCAACATATCGTAAAATTTTTGAGCCTCTGGATTGGGTGGTTCCTCAACTGTTTCAGACTGATTAAATGAAGGACCAGCAGCATCACGGATCATATCGATGTATGGATTTGGATCGACCGGAATGTTTGATTGGCTTGGAACAGGGATCACATTCTGATTCAGAACTTGGTCATAAAGATGGCCTTCGCCGTGGAATAACCATGTGTAATAACCCGGAACAAACCCATGCTTCAGCAGATGTCGCGTGATTGTCTCAGTGTCCAAGTAATTAATATTGCTACACCTCTTTCGACTACAAGGACATTTCAACTTATCACCGTCTTTCCATTCCGCATTTTTTCTTGCGAACTCAATGAATGACTCGATTCCATCCAAAAACTCTTTAGACAGATAACCGCCAACCCTCCGTTTGTACATCCAATTACGATCAGAGTTCATTCTATAGAATTAAAACGATAATCTTTAAACAAAATAAACAATCATACACATTTAAGAAAGTATAGTAAACAATCATACACATTTAAAAAAGTTAATGAGATTTTGACATGAATTCGACAGCACATATGCGTTGTAATTACTTTATTGGTAAGGGTCCTATCCCATTCAAGAATGTGATATGATGTTCTTTGTTAATTAGTGTCTCGAATGGACTTAAAAAATTTGGCAGCACTTCCCTACAGTTCTCTAAGTACACGTGTTTCAATGTACCCGAGAACCTAGAGAAATAACTAACCAAATCTTAAAATAAGTCCATAATCAAAACACATATCAACTAACAAAGAACATCATAATCACATTCTCAAACTGTCCAAAAATGGGACAATTCAAGATTCAATATCGAATGGTAAGTTCGATATTAAATCTCAAACGGGTCTAAGCTCTTGTACATAGAACACAAAATCAAACTTGTAACATATTTAACACATATATCTCAACATATATTAAACATAACTTGTAACCAATTTAACATATTTAACATATCTCAAATAACTTGTAACCAATTTTTCAAAAAATCAAAATATTTATAAAATCCAATTTTATATTTCAAATTATTTATACATACTCATTCCAATATTCCAAATTTTCAATATACTCATTCTAATATTTCTAAAATCCAAATATTTATCAAAAATCCCAATATTATTCAAATCCCAAATTTCTACTACTTAGAAAAAATAAATTTCAACTTAATCTATAAAACTTGTGGAACTCACCAAATCGAACTCATCAAATCTGGGGCTAGAACAATATACAAAACCAATAAAACCCAAAAAATTCCAAGAAACTCAAAATTTACGAAAACCCTAAAATGACAATTCTCAACAATTCAAGAATCAAAATCGACATATACATGATATACATAACACAACACTGCTAAATAACATTTATACGAAGATCTCTCGAACAAAAATCGCATTTTTCTAAAAACCCTAATTTTGTCAAAATATAGAAATTAAACCGGTTAAAGGGAGAAAATAGAGTTCTAGCTTGATAGCCTTGGAGAATCGAAGTGCTTGAGGTTTTGGTGGCTTCAATTCGCCGGACGTAGCTTCAATTCGCCGGAAATCGCCTTCCAAGTCGCCGCCCCTCTCTGTGTTGGATGAAAAAACGAAATGAATATGTTTCTGCTATGCCCGCTGTAATATAGACGCCCCCTACGGCTCTCCCTACGGCTCGTCGCCGTAGGGCATAAGTATACGTATCAAAACGGTGGCGTTTTGATACTCCCCGACGGGAGACATTCCCGTAGGGGTCCCTACGGGATAAACTCCGTAGGGGTAGAAGTAGTATCAAAACGCCGCCGTTTCGATACTCCCCTACGAGGGGCAGTCCCGTAGGGCCCCTACGGGCGTAGCCGTAGGGTTTTTCTAATTAATTGGAGGGAAGGCTTCGCGCCTCGTCCCCTACGGGGACAGCCGCCGTAGGGACATGTGGCCTACGTCTACCCATAGGGGAGCCCGTAGGTCCCTTTGGAGGGAAACAAGGCGCGAGCACTCCCGCCTACTGCCCTACGGGAGACCCCTACGGGACTCTACCCTACGGCGCAAGCCGTAGGGTAGCCGTAGGGGAGTTCAATATAGTACTTCCCGTAGGGGACGCCGTAAGGGCGTCCCTACAGGAGTGTAGCCGTAGGGGATCCCCGTAGGGGATCCGCGAATTTTTTGTAGTGACTATTATTAAATATAAATATAAATTCTTACCTGATGTTGAATCATTGGTAATTGGAACTTCGAATCTCGGATGAGTAGAACTTCGATTAATATTTGATGATTCGGATGAGTAGAACTTCGATTAATATTTGATGAAGAACGCGGTTGAACTTAAGCATCGTGCTGATATCGTGTTCTAAACTCAAGAGAAATTGAGAGAAAATTATAGAGTAGAAAGAGAGACAATATGTTATTTCATTGAGGGGACCTTTATATAAAATACAAAAGTAGGGTTTATGTCTTGTTCAATAATAAATGATAAACTAGTTATTCATTAATTACAATATATATAACAAAATATAAATTATCATTTACTATAATGTTAATTATATATATAAATAATCTTAATTAAAAATACACTATAATGAATACTATGTGTACACTACTCCGTACACATAAGTAGCACGATAGAAATTGCCCTTAATTTTAATATTTTTTTATAAATAATAAATAAATCTTTATGAAATTAAAAAAAAACAAATTAATTAATAAATCTATCGGGAAACGAAAAATAACGATGCGAACATGTAGAATAATTATTGATCGATTGTTCATACACATGATTATTCCTACACTAAGAACCGCCGCCCTCCACTGGAATTGCCGCCTCTGCTCATGGTCCTTCAATCTCTATGTTCTGTCACGGAAGAATAAAAAAAGGGGATCGGCAATAGGGGTGTGCACCGGTCCAAGACCGAACCGGACCGGAACCGGTTTAAACCGGGACCGGAATTTAAAAATTTCTAGGACCGGAGACCGGACCGGTATTAATCCGGTCCGGACCGGACCGATAAATTCCGGTCCGGTCCGGGTTTAGACCGGTTTGGACCGGTTTTATTTATTTAATTAAAATTTATTTTTTTTTTAAATTATTATATTTAATATTAATTTAAATTAAAATAGTAGTTCAATATATTAATAAATATATATAGGAAATATGAATAAATTTAATTGATAAATAAAAATAATTAAATTAGGCAAAATATTTCATATTAAAAAAATAAAATTTTAAATTTTTATATATTATTTGATATATAAACACATATTTATATATATTTATATATATAATATATATAAATAATAATATATATATTAAAATTCTAGGTTTCCGGTCCGGACCGGAAAATTCCGGGTTTAGACCGGACCGGACCGGAACCCGGAATCTCAAAAATACTCGGACCGGAGACCGAATGCAACCGGTCCGGTCCGATTCCGGTCCGGTCCGGACCGGTTCCGGTCTTTTTTCCGGTCCGGTCTTATTTTGCACACTCCTAATCGGCAATCCCTAACAAAATAATTCACGAATCTCACTTAGTAATTAAAGATATTTGCAAAATGGTCCCTGAAATTTGAGGTAACTATGGGTCACTTCAAAAATTAATCTAAATAATATTATTCAATCTATTCCAAGCCTTGAAAATTATATGTCCAGCCCCTCTTATTTTGGAATTTGCTAGTTCACTCTATAAATTGTTAGAGCAACCCCAATGGTTTGGCCAAAATGGCTCTTGTCATTTGCCAATTCGGCCAAAAAAATAGCTCTTGTCATTTGCCATTTTTAAAATATAACTCAATGGTATAAAAATAGCTAGGGCCATTTTTTTATTAAAAATGTATTTTTGGCTTTATAACATATTTTTAATATAAATTTTTTCCATAAATTATATATACAATATTAAAATCTAAAATAATTTATGAAATTGATCATCTACCAACTACCAACGATTATTATTGAAAATTAATCAATTATTATTATTAATAATGATATACTTAAACAAAAAACAGAGTATAATTTTATTAATTAATTTATGTTTAAGTGTAACATCTTTTTTTGTGTGTGAAATTATTGAATTTATTAAAAATTAATCATTTTTATTATTAATAATAATATACAAAATAATATATTATCATTTGTGATGACATGACATAAATGACAATGACTATTTTTCCATGTATATTTGAGCAAATATACATGGAAATTTAGCAATGGTCATTTTTTGGTAAGGGTCATTTCAACCATTGGGGTTGATTTTTTAGCTTTTTGGCAAAAAATGGCAATGTCCCTTGCCATTTCACAACCATTGGGGTTGCCCTTAGACGTGCATTCGACTCTAGCATTTCAAGCCACGACAAATCGAGGTAGTTACAATGTTGTTGGGTTACTTCGTTTAATTTCATGGCTTGTTGTATATGTGTATTCTATGTGTCCATTATATGGTTTAAATATGTATGCTAAATTTTATTGTAACACCAAGATCGGGGAAAACGGTCGACGTGTTTCAATGCAATATATACATTTTTGTTGTAACCTAAAATCGGGAAAAATGGTCGAAGGGGATCAACGCAGATCATTTCATCATTGTAACCAAAGACCGAGAAAAAGAGTTAACGAGGAGACACAATAGTTGGCCCAACTTACAATATTCACGTTAAAAAGTGAATCGAAGTAAAAATATTATTATTCATTTCATGTGATATTCATATGGTTTGTGCATGTATTCGATTCATGTGTTAAATTAAGTAATTGTCCAAAGCGTGTTGAGTTCACACCTTCAACGATCCCCTTTTTAGGTACTAATAAAGATGTCGAACCAGAAAGATGACGGGAAATGAAATAAAAGTTTTAATTACTTTTCGTTAATTAATTTCAACATTTTTATTTGAAAAATGTTTCGTTTTAAAAAAAAAATCGAATAATCATTTGATTTTGAATAAAGTTGAATAAGTTTTTGTTTAAAAATCATTTTTAAATTAGTCAATATTATTAATTTTGTATCGCCTAAGTACATCTTCCGCTGTTGTAAAAATAACGGAGCGTTACATATATAATGGCTTAAAATGTAAATGAACATTTTAATAAAATAAATAGTTTAATAATTTAATTGGATAAAAAAATTATTAATATTAAAAAAATCGTAGTGTGAACACGATAAATGTGAAAATATGTTCGAAATTCTTAGGCAGAGACACTGCCGCAGCAGCAGCAGCAGACAATTCCTTGACAGCTGACATGATCTAGGCAGGATCTACTATTTTTGGTAAGAGACCAAAAATTGAATATCTCTTTCCATACTTATCTTATTGAGGTGATTCAAAAGGCAACAGAATCTTTGGAGGACAATGAACTTATTTCTACCATTAATCGGTCTCCAAGTCGCCTATATAATCATGTCGAAGCACAACAACAATATGTGAGAGAGAGAGGCAAGGGCAGAGGTCGTTCGATGAGAGTCGGGCAAAAGTATTAAGGTTTTAATACTTGTTATTAAGCGTGAGGTTATATCGATAATCGCTTACGCCTTGTTGGCTCAGGATTATCAAGAGGATTATCAAGAGTAATTGTAATCTCGTTTTCGTTTAATAAAGAAGAAACACCCCTCCCTGTGCACGTAGGTAGCGACTGTCTTACCATAAGCTCGTAAAATCTTGTCATGTGTGTGTTGTTTATCGTGCTTTTATACTCTTAAGAGTTCACATATACGAGAGTGATTGTGGGCTGTCTCACCCTTTAAATTTATGATTTTGATATTTACAATCTCTTTCTAATACTAATTTTGCCCTTGTACATAAGTAAATTAAAAATTACCTTTTACACACTTACTATTGTTCACTCATGGTGGTCATCTTCCGTTGGCCACCGTATCTGTGCGAGATTATTAAAAAAAATGTGGTAGAGAGAAAACTTTGAGAAAATCCACGGCGAATGAAGGATGAGGAGATGAGAGACAGAGAGATGATGATGATAATGAATATTACGACATAAGTGTAATATAGATATTTTACCGATAACTAAAATATTAAAATTTAAAATTTTGGTGTGTTTAGGCCATCTCCAATAGTTAAATTTAAATTGTCATCAAAATCCTTAAATTATCATTAATTTTGAGCTAAATCATCTTCAATTATTTAACTCAAATTTTAACTTAAATAAAAAAATTAATTGAATTTTATAAAGAAGTCTATTATATAAAATATTTTTTTATAATATTACGTATCTATCTTACAATATATAAATCGAGAAGCAAATGTCCTACGTGGCGAATTCACAATCGTTGGATGATCAAAAAAAGTGTTCGCGTTCACACCTATCAACGGATGTTAATTTTCCAAAATTTTCGAATTTTCCATTATTTAAATTATAAAAAAATTAATTTATAACCGGTTACTCTAATTACGGTAATTAATTCAAAATAATTTCCTTAATTATAGGTCAACTACGCGTACGCAATTAATGGGAGAGAATCTGTATTTTTTATTAATATATTTCACCAATTCTAAATTAATTTTTTTATATTATGGTAAATCAACTCCTTAATTTAAGCAACTAAATAAATTTGATATTATCTACTATTTATATTATTCTAATCATGCCTAATTCGAATTATATTGCTATAATTACAAAATTTAAATAAAGTATTTTCAATTAATAAAATCGACAATTCAAATTATGTATATTTAAAATATAATAATAATGGTCAAACCCTAATTCAAATTCATCCCTATATAAAGGACGTCATCTTCACTCACTCCTTACCTCTCACTTTTCATTCCAGCTCTTTTTTTTTTTAAATTAATGTTCTTAATTTCTGTATTTATTTTATGAATATTAATTTATTCATGCTCACAATTATATTTTCTTTTGCAGGTTCTCTATGTAAGTTTTTTTTATTGTTTTATTTAATTTCGTATATATATATATATATATTTTTTTTTGAAATAAATTGTTTTTGTATTTTTTGCAGGCTTCAATGTAAGCATTCTTTTACTAATTCTATTTTAATTTAAATATTATTGTTTTACGATTAATGTTTTTATTTTTTGCAGGCCTCAATGTAAGCATTCTTTTACTAATTCTATTTTAATTTAAATATTATTGTTATACGATTAATGTTTTTATTTTTTGCAGGCTTCAATGTAAGTATTTTTTACTAATTCTTTTTAAATTTAAATATTATTGTTTTACTATTAATGTTTGTATTTTTTGAATATTTTTTATTAATTCGTATTTTAATTTCAATAAGTTTTTCTAATGATTAATATTTGTATTTTTTGCAGCAAATCAATGTAAGCATTTTTTACTAATTATATTTTTTATATTAAATGTTTTTTTGTCTCTTAATGTTTGTATTTTTGTTTGCAGAAAATCAATGTAAGCGATTCTTTTATTGTTTTTTTAATTGCATTCTTTTAATCAACTTTAAATTTTAATTTTCAAGTTATGAGCTTTATTGTGTTTTTTTTTCTTCTTTTGTTGGTTTGTTTATATGTGAAAGAATTGGGAAATCGAAGGAATCAAAAGTCGAAGAATAAAGATCGAAACATTAGATCGCACAAGTTTTTATAAGACTCTAGACTTCGGTTTCGATTCTTATAATAGTTTTAGATTTGTTTTTGTTATTAATTTTTTTAATGTAATTTATCAATGTACTTTGATTTGTTATTTATTTAATAAAATTTATAATCTTTCTATTTAAAAATATTGTATTTTATTTACTGTTACAAAGATCATATCGCGTTTATTTTGTTAATATAATAATTTTTATTGGTTACTCTTTTACTTAATTAATCATTTTTTAATTATATCAATTACAATTACTGTTAATAAACGTAATTAAGGAATAAAATAATATTGAAATAGATTTGTCCCAAATTTATTAAGGAATAAAATAATTCCTTAATATTCATTATTTATTAAGGAATAAAATAATTCCTTAATAGATTTGTCGTTTAGAAAATTTCAAATTATAACTCTTAATTATAGGAAGATAATAATGATGATATTTATCCCAAATTTAAATTTATATAATAATTATGTTGAAATACACTTTAAATAACAAATATTTAGTAATAAATATAATGTTAATAGTTTTACTTTTTATACCTTACCCGAGGCTTCACCATCTTCATAAGAAACTTTACCTTTTTAAAAAACAATCTAGGGTTAGTCGTTAATCTTTTTTCTCCTTCTTCAGAAGATTTAGGTTTAGTCGTTAATATTTCTTCTTCTTTTTCAGAACCGGAGGTCACAGTTAATATTACTAAACATGAATTCCAACTCTCCTAAGCCTAACTATTCCGCTGGAAGTTCGAGTATAGGTCTCGGAAAGATGAATCCTGGTGTTGTTGACTGTGAGTATTCTCTCCTTTTGTTATTGTATCGATTAGTTTGTTTTTTATACTTCTTTTAAAAATTTTGTATGTGATAAGATTTTGTTGCAAATTCTGTCTAGGGCCGAGACTGGATTATCGATTTCTTTATTTCTTAATTTAGTTTCGTTAAATTATTCTTTTAATTCTCTGTTTACAATTATTAATATTTTTATTTTTATTTTTGTATCATTAACCCAATTAACTGGGCATTATACCAATTTGTTGTCTTTGTATTTTAAAAGTTGGATACATCTAAAGTATTATCTACTGATATGCTAAATGTTTCTCAAGTAACAAGAAGAGTACCATGTCCAATGAGATTCCACATTACGATCAACGATGGAGATATTGATAGAGTTGTAAGTATATATACTATGTCTTCATGAGATTTTGTGTTTATATTTAACTCTGAATTTAACCAATTATGTCTTTTTCTAAGCAAATACCTGCATCATTCCTTGAAAAGTGCTCATACCGTATGCCGTCCTTCGCCCAAATCAATACACCTTATGGTCCTTCTCATTCTGTTGCTTTGGGTGAAGACAAACACGGTCGTCTGCATATATTCTCCGGTTGGCAGGAGTTTCGGGAAATATATGAAATTAGAATGGGGCAGTTGCTGACTTTTCATTGGATTGATCCAATCTATTTCCATGTACATATCTATGATGTCGATGGTGTTGAGATAACGTATGATGTTGACCACAAAAAAAGAGGTCGCGAAGTAGACTTAAAGAGTCTCGCGTACAAGTTTTCTGAACAACTTGATGCACATCAACACTATCGACTGGTAATTTCTACTACAAGCTATTTTACTACTTAATTTAGTTTTAAATTAATTTGAACATTATATTTTTTGCATGATTTTCAGACTATTCCGAGGATGTTTGCCACGGAGACTAAACTTGAGAACAAATCTGAGTTGACACTGTCAAATAATAGAGGAATTAAAATGGAAGTGTCCTTGCGTAGACGAACTGAATCAGAGACAAATAAAAGCATTTTTATCGGCAGCGAATGGAAGGACTTTTATGATCTGAATAAGTTTGAAGTCGGCATTAATTTGGACTTCTATTACGATTATAAGTCAAATACATTGTACGTTGTTCGACAACGTGAGTATTTGTATTTGGATTCTGACTCCGAGTGACTTCATTACCCAGATTATTTATTTAATTCTAATGAATACTCCCTCCCATCTTTTTTATTTGACGTTTTGAATTTTGGAAACTTTGTATCTTTTTTATTTGACGTTTTGAATTTTGGAAACTTTGTTTTTTAATTGACGTTTTAGCTTTTTTTCCTTGAATACTCTCAGTTTTTACTCTAATTAATTATTTCTAATTGAATAGTCATTAAAATGTGATGAGTTATACTACATTGAATGAGGTTATTAAGTTATTTATTAAGAATATAAATAAATTTTTATTTTAGTTTGGTATTTTTTTTATATAATAATTTTTATTATTCTTATATACTTAATTAATCATGTTTTAATTATATCAATTAAAATTACTGTTAATGAACGTAATTAAGGAATAAAATAATTCCTTAATAGGTTTGTCAATTATTCAACCATATTTTGATATATAAATAATATTATAAATTTATATAGAAAAAATCTTATCCTTAATTAGAGGAATCAAATAAAATTCAATGTAAATATTATATATTAATTATAATTATGGTAAATATATTCCTTATTTTATGCAACTAAATAAACTTGATATTATCTAATTATCTCTGAATTTGAATTACTATTTATAATTAGAGTTTATTTTTAATACAATTACTATAAAATTAAAAATCCATATATTATAATTTTAAATATATTAAAAATTAGGAATATTATTTTATATACTTTTAGATACATTTTAAATTAGGAATATCAAGAGTTTTTAATTTTTTGGCCGCCTCTTACTTAATTCATACTTAATTTTAAATTTCAAAACAAATCTCGGGTTACTAAATCTGCAAAATCTTAAGCTCGATTCAACGGATTTTGCACCCCTCTCTCGCTAATCAGGTTTAAATCAATAACCCTAAATATACATATATTTCAATTATTCAGATTCATATTTTTGTTTATTTGTTCCTACTTAAATTTTTGTTCGTACTACAAGAATGATTTGTTTATTACGAATTGAGTGATTACAAACTTTTGTTCGTACTACAAGAATGAATTGCAACGTATATTCCGGTAGCAGTTCGAAACAAGGTCGTGGCAATATCAATGCTGACAAAGTTTATTGTGAGTCTTCTATCCTATTGATACTGTTATCAATCATTCTTACTGTTTATGCAATTAGGGTTAGGGTTTCTAATAGCTTGAGCGATTAATTGTTTACTTACCTGTTTAGTCGACTAATTGATTAATAATCTGTTTTTGCAATTAAGTTTAGGGTTTCAAGCTTATAAATGGATTAATCTGTTTGTAGCATTTGTTATAATTACTAATTGACTATTTCTTTTTTCAAAAATTTTGAATTATTTCTTCAATTTACTCAATTAAATCCAAAATATTTTTTAAACATGTTTTTGACAAACGAAATTTATTCTCTTCCAGGTAGCGGGAAGATCAATCCCGGGGTAGTTGATTGTGAGTCTTCTCTTTTTTTTTTTCTAACGAATCGTTTGTTTCTGACTTTATTTTAGATTTTTCAAATTGTTGTCTTCATATTTTAAGACATATTTTCATCCTATGTATTATCTTCTTATATGATTATTGTTTCTCAAGTAACACGTAGAGTACCCTGTCCAATGAGATTCCACATTACGATCAAAGATGAGGATATTTATACTGTTGTAAGTGTATATATACTACTTTGTCTTCATATCTTTTGGTTTTCTTCAACTCTGATTTTGACCAATTGTGTCTTTTATAAAGCAATTGCCAACATCATTCATTGAGAAGTGCTCCTACCGTATGCCGATGTTCACCAATATCAAGACTCCTTATGCTCCAATTCATGAGATTGTGTTGGGTAAAGACGCATACGGTCGTATCCATATAGTCAGCGGTTGGCAGGAGTTCCGGCAAAAATATCAGATTAAAACTGGGCAGTTGTTGACATTCCATTGGATCGATCCATCAAAGTTCAATGTACACATTTATGACGTTGATAGGTGTGAGATAACCTATGATGCTGACCACATCCGAAGAGGCCGAGAAGTAGATTTGAAGAGTCTCGCTGATAAGTTTTCTGAACGACTTGAAAAACATCAACACTATCGTTTGGTAAGTTCTACTCCCAACACTCTTACTGTTTCAATTAATTTTACATTAATTATTTCGTTTTTTTTATCACTTTCAGACGATTCCTAGATGGTTTGCCATGGAGACTAAGCTTGAGGACAAATCAGAGGTGACCCTGTCAAATGGAAAAGGAATCAAAATGTCAGCATCTTTGCGTAAACGAAAACGAAGTGATCCAGAAAAAAATAAAAGCGTTTTTCTCGAAAAGGAATGGAAGGAATTCTATGATCAGAATAAGTATAATGTTGGAAAGAAGTTGGACTTCTACTACGATCGTACTTCCACCACGTTGTATGTTGTTCCAGAAAGAGAAATGTTCTCTGCTTCCGACTCCGAATGACAAATTAAAATATTTGTTAATTAGTATTTCTATTATTATTTTGAACTGATTAAGTTGTTCATTTGCTAAGACTTTGCTATATATACTTACCTTTAACCTCTTTATTTTTTGTGCATTTTGAGTTACATATTAATATTTATAGATCTTTGGTATATTAGAATTCATTCGGCATGTTCTTTAACAAATAATTAGATATTTTCTGTTATTTTTAATATGTACAATCACTTAATTGTATTTTTAAAAATATTTTTTGTATTTAATTATAATGAATATTACATAGGATCTCCTGTATCCAATATCGGGCTTATAAAAATATAAAAAATAATTTTTCTCATAAAATATTGTTATTAAAATTTATTAGTTTGTTTTGAAATATAAACTCTAATTTTTGTAAAACAATGTTTTATATAATGTTTAAACGATTTTATAAATTTTTTAATAAAATTTAATTTCTAATCTTATCTATATATGGATACAATATTTATAAAACTCTATTAATAATATAATTATATTATAAATTTCTTCTAACTTACCATCTTCCATTGCGTCTCTTCAAATTTTTTATATAAACTACTCAAAAATCATAATCACAATTACAATTAAAAAAATTAAATTTTGTTCTTTGTCTTCTCTTTCTATTATAAAAAACATGGATTTTCCCCATCGTATTTCTCAACTAACTTCGACTGGATTCACTGATTGGAAGATTGTTGTTCGATGCACAAGAAAGTGGATCACCAAGGACTTGAACGGTGCCGCATTGGCTATGGAAGTTATACTAATCGATAACCAGGTTATAAGAAATTTTTCTAAATAAATTTAACTAATTTCATCATATTTCTATATGTCAACATGTAATTTCTCAATATTTGTTATGCTTCTGATATAAATTTGAAATAGTAAAAATTCCATAATATGATACTGTTCGTTGCAGGGTTCGCGGATTCATGCATCAGTGACCAAATCTTTAATAAATATTTTTGACGATCAAATTAGTGAAGGTGAAACTTACATCGTGAAAAAGTTTGAGGTTATCGCTAGCCCTACTATTAGACCATTTTTGGATAATTCGCGGATGATACAATTTCTTGAAGATACGTCTATCACAAGTGCTGTAGATCTTGAAGATCCAATCTCCCCTTACAGATTTATTGATTTTGAGAAAATCACTGAAGATGCGTATCCTGATACAGGTCCATTGTTTGGTATGTAACGAATAACACACGAATCCCGACAAGAAATTTAGTATTTTTTATTTTTACTCATTTTTTGTCGTTTGATTCTTATACTGATTTTTCATGTTTAAAGACGTGATTGGTCATGTTGTTGACATCGATGTCGCCAACATGCATGGAGATATAAATGGAGGGGACCCCTACATTCGTTTTGTGATTTCTAATGTCAAGTAAGCAATTTAATTTTTTGGTGTCTTTTATAATAATTGTTCTCATTAATTTATTCTTTGATTTATTTTTTGAATTAACAGTTACACCGAAATTGTTATAATGCTCTTTGGTCCATTCTCTAATATAATCAAGGGATGTGTTGATGCATGGAATGATGATGTGTACTACAAACCCATTATTATCGTTAATATGTGTTGCACGACTAAATTCAAAGGTAATACATGAATATATTATTTTGTGAAAATAAATGTTATTGTGCTATATATTTTTTTATTACTGTCCTCATATGAAATGTACTTTTTTCAGGTCAGTTTGTTCTTCGTAACGTCTGCGAGGCTACTCGGGTGTTGCTTTATAATCATGTTGAAGAAGCTGTTGCGTATCGAAAAAAGTATGATTTATTTTCATTTTCACATATGTTGTTGTATTATTCTAATTAAAATTCGATACTGATACATTTTTTTGGTTTGTTAAATAGGTTGATGGACCACGACGAAGAAAATGTTGACCTGTTCCAAGTAGATCTTTAAGTTTTTATGTGTTTTAATATCAGTATAAAACTTACTACGGTTGTCACGAAAAAAATTATACGTTGTGATTTAAATTTTGTGTTGGATTTTATTGTATTATGTTTTCATATGTTCTGATGAACCATCTCAAAAATAGCAATTCCCATAATTTACGCAACTTATTTTAATTATTTATATAAAATAAATTGCAATTCCGTACATGATATGCATAATTAACATATAATTCTCATATACCAAATATAAATTGTTAAATTATTCATAATTAACATATAATTCTCATATACTAAATATAAATTGTTAAATTAACAATTTATATTCTTAAGGGAACTGCATAAATACAAAAATATCAATTATTTTGGTGATTATATACTTCCCTCCTATATTTACATCTCTTAAAATTCAAATAACCGACCAGTTTCCTTAATACTAAAATACTGCACAATAATCTTTTCGGTTCCCCATTAATTTTAATCATTGCTTACAGAGTTTCTCCTTCTCAAGACAATACCTTTTGATCACCGGAGAAACACAAAGAGTTCTTATAGCTTCTGCCGAAAAACTCTGTTTCAAAAAAAACAAAAACAGGAGCCCTACCTTATCTCTTTCGATGGGAAAGTATGATTCGATTTCGATTATTAATGGATCTAAAGAATCTTGGGTGTTGTGCGTTCGTTTGTGTAGGTTTTGGGTATCCGAAGAACCCGATGGTGACGAGAATCAATTGGAAGTGCTTCTGATGGATTTCCAGGTATATAATTGAATATCCTTCCATTCGTTCATGTGCATGATATTTTAGATTCTGCCTTGAATATCCTTTTTTGGTTGTATTCGGTCAGTTAGATTTAATCTCAACTTTTGTTTTTTCAATTTTTTTTCTATTTCTGAAACAAACTTTGGGCATTAAATTTTATAACTCAAATTTGTCAATATGTATATTCAAACTTTAAAGTTTCCAGTTATTGACATCATTTAATTCATGAGCTAGCTATGTTTAGATTTTTATATATTGGATTATAGTTACAGGACATTGTTAATGGTTGATTTGGATAGAACTCACTGTAAGTTATTCTTTACTTTTGATGTTCTAAACCTAGATATTAAACAATTCAATTCTCTTTTTTTTTTATTCGGTACTGATTTTGTTGTTTGAGTAATTTAGCGCTTTTTTTCTACTTAAACAAATACTCACTTCAGAAAGATGAATATTCGATTGTGTAGTATCTTCTTGGCACCGTAATGTTGGTAGTGCAACATTTGTTCTCTTATTTGAAAGGATTTTTGTTTAAATTGATATTTATTGTTCTTCAAAAATGTTTCTTTTGCAGAAAATTTTTATTCATGCTACTATTCACAACGATGTCCTTTATAAGTTTTATAAAGGGCTTATCGTGGGTCAAATTTACGAGTTGTCGAATTTTCGAGTGATTCCTTGCTTTCCCCAGCAACGCGTCACTTGGAACGATAACAGAATTCTGTTCTTGAGCAACACGTCGATGCGGCCTGTGCTTCATTCGTGTTTTCCCAAGACGATTTATAATTTCGTTGATTTGTATTATCTCCAGGACAGAGATACTAATGGACCTTATCTTGGTACGTTAGTCTTGGTTAACGTGCCATCTATTTATATTTTCTTAACATCGTAGTTTATTTAAAATGCAGATTAATCCAAATTGTTTGTTGTTAATTCTTTTGTGTTGTGTTCTATTCTTTTAATAACAGATGCTATTGGTCGTGTTCGTTCCATTGATCGATCTTTGATGCGTGTGCATCCTGATGATCAAGTGCCTGATGAAATAAGTTTATTACTCGAGGATTTTGAGTAGTTTTCTATCTCCTTATACTTCTATATTTCGTAGTAACTTAGATTCCTTTCAGAGATGAATAGCTACAACATATTTATATCCGTAACGTATATGGTTTGTGATGTTATTGCATTTTGTTCTGAGGTTGTTTTTCTTCTTATTTTATTACATAGCAGGTCTACATCTGTGCGATTTGTATTGGTCGGTCCTTTCACCGATTATATATTGAATTATGTCGGCGATGATTACTTTGTTGATTGTGGCGACCTCTATGTCGTAGTTCAACTTGGTGCCGCAGAATATACCAACGGTAATTTGTCATCAGCGTAGTATTTCTTTTTCTTTTGAAGCGAATCGGGTATTTATCGATGCTTCGAATCATCATGTTTCAGATGAAATGATTATTTACACCACCGAATATGCTACTAAGGTCACCTTCTATACTCTTATTGATAAATTCATCGACAAATTAAAAAGGTATGTTTATCTTTTTATGAATCTATTTTTTTAATGAGTAAAAAAACCTCATATCGATAAATTCATTCATTCAATTTGTTTTTAGATTATTTGGTTTGAGTCATTATCATATAAGTATTTTAAATGGTCTTCCTATTTATACATATGTGCATAAATTCATTCATTCAATTTGTTTTTAGATTATTTGGTTTGAGTCATTATCATATAAGTATTTTAAATGGTCTTCCTATTTATACATATGTGCATAAATTCATTCATTCAATTTGTTTTTAGATTATTTGGTTTGAGTCATAATCATATAAGTATTTTAAATGGTCTTCCTATTTATACATATGTGCAGGTTGCTTTGAATAAAAAAAGGAGTGGAAGGCTGCTAAGCATTGAAATGGTGAAATATGTATATTTTGATTTTAATCAACATTACAATTTTTTGATTATCTTATAACTAAGGTGTAAAAAAAAAAAAATTTTACAGAGAGTATTGTATATTAGTGTTTTGAAATTTTATACTTCCTGTCCATGACTATTTTGAATGTTAATTGTTTGGGGTATGTGTATTTATATAATTTATATTGGATGAGTTATTAATTATAGTTTTTGAAAATTATTTAAAAATAATTTACTAAGATTTTAGAAATTCAATGAAATTGTACTTACATTGTAAAATCGTATTAACATTTCGGTAAATGAAACTAATTAATGTTTAGTAATTTTAATTTTTTAAGTTGTTAAATTTTGAGAATATTAGTATACAATATTTTTTGAACTGTATTTATGAAAAACGTGATATATTTTAGTTTTAAAAATATTATATACCTAAATTATTATCAGAATCGAATTACAATCAATTGTTATTTTGGACGTGACGAAAGAAAATTTTAATTACAATAATCTTATACTAAAATAAAAAGTCAAATATATTTTAAAGATTTATTTTCGATTTTAAGTCTTATTTTTTCCTATGATAAGCATTACCTTTTACTTTTTGATTTGTTTGCATCCACAAAACGTTTTTCAAGCGTTTGTTCAAAAAAAGTAACGTGATTTTTGGAAAATAAACTGTCCATTGACATAAGAAATTCTTATAAATATTGTTTGTGTATCATTCATTTCTTACAGAACATTTCATACCAATCTGGCCATGTCGCACTGTTTTCTTAATTTTTTACCTACTGTTCGGACCAACTATGAAATTGTTGTTCGAATATGTAGGAAATGGATTGCTCCGGGGTCAAGGATGCTTCCGCGCGGGTTCGAAATCGTTATGATAGATGCACAGGTTTGAATTAAGATTGCAACTTATTCGATATATTCTTTACATAAATATTATGCCTCCATCATGTTGTCGAAAATCATCTTTGTAAGATTAAATTAGGTATATAATTTGTTCACTGTTTTAGTTGTTATATAGTAAGCGAACATGATGGGTCCATGATATCTACTTCATCTTATGTCAGTGTCAAAGATGAATTGCAGAATCCTGAAACTGTTGTTCTGAGTATAAAAGATTTGAAGACGACGGATTTGGTATTTATTATTAGTAATTTACATAATTTTGTATATTTATTCAGATTTGTTTGTCTACATTTTAGTTTGAACTCTATTATTTCGTGACGAATTTATTATTTTTTGACATGAATCATAGACTGGGAAATATTGGATTGTCGGTTCCGTATCTGAAATAATGTACGATAGAGGATGGTGCTATACCAGTTGCGTGAAGTGCAGAAAGAAAGTTACGGAGAAGGATTCCAAATTGTTTTGCGATGGTTGTGATGATTATGTTAGCGGCAATCTGAGCTACAAGATTCATGCACAATTCGTAGACGGTTCGGATAATGTTCTTTTGCTGATATGGAACGACGTTGTTAAAAAACTAATTGGAAAAGCCGCAGCTGCTATTTCTTCCAAGAAGAACGTGGTAAATAATCTGCAATTTATATATATTTTCTTATTATATTTAATGTATATTTTCATAAAAATTACTCGACTGCAGTTTTTAAGATGATAGAATAATATTACGGATGATTATTATTACATTATTATTACAAAGTTTTTATTATGTCGACAGGAAATCATTCACATCGAAGATGCTGATGGAAATAAAAAAGAAGAGAAGAAGATTGAAATCCCTCAAACAGTCGATGACCTAATTGGAAAAGAGCTGATGTTCAAAGTCACCGTTGAAACAAAGCACATCGAAGGAACGGATAATGTCTACTCCGTGGATAGATATTCCGATGATCCTAATTTTCTGAAGAGACACAAAAAAATTGATCACAGTGTGCTGCAATTTTCAGAGGCTGAGTTTATCGAAGTTGATCAAGAAACAAACTGTTCTGAGAAATATTCATCTGTCCGCGTCAAGATTGAGGATGACTTCAAATCTCCGGAATCTGTGAAGAATTCCAAAAGGAGAAAGAAGATATCGTGCGACGATGAGGAGGATAATGATGAACGGAGTTCAACTGCGGTCAGGCTCAGAATGGATGATGCTGTCGAGTGATTGGCTTTGTTATTTTGCTTTTAATTTCATTTTTATCATAATAATTCAGACATGATTGTCGCTTTTATTTTGTTTTCATCTTATTTTAATTCTGCATGATACAATTTTATTTTTTAATTAATGCTATTTCTTTTTATTCTGCTACTTGAGTAATCTTCGATGATAATTCTTATATTCATAACAATTATACTTAATTTTATTACTGCATGCAACGTTAAAACTCAATAACAAATAAATCAACGAAATAAAAATAATTTTAAAAAACATATGTGTATCTTTTATTTGAAAACTTTTATAAAACCATCTTAGTGGAGTATATATATATATATATATATATATATATATATATATATATATATATATATATATATATATATATATATATATATATATATATATATATATATAATTAATCAGAAACTAAAGTCAATGTACATAAATATCTAATTTAGAAACATATTTTTCTTTTATTTAAACATATTTGTTTCCTTATAATACGCCTCATATTCTTATCCTTTGATTACTGATGTACATTAAATAATGACATTGAACAATTCTATATAATCACGGGGAAGTCTTATACAAAGACATATAGCAAAACCATTTCAAGGAAGAAAAGCTAAGCATTTTAGTTTTTTAATGCTTTAAAAACTTTTGTTCTTTTATCTTTCTGTAGGCGTTCAATTGTTGTATTGTGTATTAGTAACCAATACAATTGCTGTCCATTATTATTTGAAATCCTTATTCATTTTTTTTGTATTATAACGTCGTGTGTTTCATTGTATCATATATGTTATAGTTTCAGAAAATACTGTAAGAGAAATAATGTCGTCGAACAAAAAGAATAGAGCTCCAGGTTTGATTGGACGTATTGTATTGTGCTCAAATGAAGACTTTTAAAATTTTTTATTTTGTAATTAGAACTCTAATATTATTATACTTCTTATGATGCAGATAAAGGGAAGGGTAAATTCAAGGTTCCGAATAGAAGAAAAGATAGTCAGGATGAAAATTTTTGTAAGTAAACTCTGAATATATAAATCGAGAAAGGGCTTCGAATTAGTAAAATACTAATGCTAACACATTTACAGGTCCATTTGTGCTCGAGTCGTATACGAATAATGTTAGCGCACCACAAGCGAGTGGAGGACGTGGAATTTCAATTTGTACCGATGCCACCAGAACACCCTGTAAGAGAGCTCCTTGACGCAGTTAACTAATATTGTTTAATTATTATACATTTATTAATAGTGTTATAATTTTCTTTTTGGTCTCATTCAAATTGAAATTCGTTTATAAACTATTACTTATGTAAATAAACGTTGTTTTAGCGGCAGTGACTCCTGCACAAGGCGGTCATTTTAGGGGGACGTCGCCGGTGATAACTCCGGTACAAGGATCTTGCGTCACGGATAAAAGGGTTTCTAAGAGAAAAGTATTATCCGATCATGCAGATAATTCAGCGAACAAGAGAAAAGATAGTTCTCTCAAAGACATAACAAATGGTTTGTTGTTTCGGATAATTTTGTTTTTGTGTCATTTGTTTCAATGTGTTCGACGTATGTCGTTGTAGGGAATAACAATAACATATCTATTCCGCATTATTATTTGGTTAATTTTTTATTTAATTGCGCAGATAACACGTTATCTGGAAAATACATGCCGATCATTCGATAGAGTCAATTTCTCCCAAGTAATTTTATTCCTGCGTCATTGAATTCATATATATTTATATCGATAGTTGTTAATTTTAAATCTTATGTGTAGCTGGTCCTTTTGGGCTGAGGAATTATTCGAATAATGTTAGTCCGTTGTCGTACGTTCAAAGCACTGGCATTTCAGTTGCACCTTCTTCCGAACGAAGACCCTGTGAGTATACTGCGCTAAACATTACGTCGATGAATTGAATTACAATTTAAATGAATTATTCACAAACGCATTTTAATCGCTCTATGGCATACCTGCAGGGATGATGACTCCTCCAATAAATGTTGGTTCAACTCAAAACAATATATCCCCTGCGCAAGGATCGTGCGTCACCGGTCCCTCGAGAAACAAAAGAATGAACAATTTGAACAATCCTCCGGCGATAAACGCAATATGCAGAGATCATATTCCTCTCAATGACATAACAAATGGTTTTTTTATATACTGCGTGCTTTATTTTACCACGGTTTCTCTATTATCCATTTTATTTTTATTGCATTATTGATAATTCACAACGTTTTTGCCTTTCAAAATAGTTATGACCCCCAATTCTGGAGAAATAAGAAATTTTCAAATTGCCAAGAACTTGGATTCGAGTAGTTTCCGGAAAAGCCATAAAGGAAAAAATATCTTGCAATCGTCGAGAAATTTGGACGTTGAATTCTCCGCTGTTCACTTAACAGGTTTGTTTGTGATTTTATTTAAAATTTCCCGAGTAACGATATAACTTTATAATTAGCACGTATTATTTAAGAAATCTATCTTTTTCATTGTGATTTTTAAAGGAAATTCTCCAATTACTCGCGGGGATGCAACTCATTCGAGTAGAAGTGTTCCTAATAATCCGACTTCGGAGAATGTTGGTGGAACTTCATGTGACGCAATTACCAATATGCCCAAAAAAACGATACCGCTCTCCGCCATTAAGTTGTCAGAAAATTATGTAAATCCGTATTTTACCAAACCTTCTCATCCACGGCAACGCAATCCGAAATATCCAAGTACGAAATTCTCAATTTCTTACGGGGGATTTATTATTCATGTTATATTCATGCGTAGAACATTAATATAGAACTACTTATGCTTTGACGTCTAATGTGATGGTAGTTATTAATTTAATAGGTTATGATGACATCGGAGATCCTATTTATAAATGTGAACATTGTTCGGCAATGTTCTGGTACGATGAAAGAATCGAGAAATCAAGAAATACAAAGGCTCCACCTTTGTTCAGTCTCTGCTGCATGCATGGTTATTCTTCTATCTTTTTATATTGAATTAATTAATTCGACGGATAATATAGGGTGCAGTTAGTATGTATATGATAATTTGTTTTCGATTTTTTTTTGCAGGTAAAATAAAATTACCCAAAGTGATGGTTCCTCCTTTGAGTTACAGTACTTTATTGTACGGAAAAGATGCGCTGAGCAGAAAATTTCAAAAAGAAATTAGATTCTACAACATGATATTTTCGTTCACTTCAATGGGCGGGAAAGTGGACAACACTTTTAACACGGGCAGATCAGCCCCCAATTTCAGAATAAATGGAGAAAATCATCATAAGGTTGGTAGCTTGGTTCCATCGGATGGTAAAAAACCAAAGTTTGCTCAGCTTTACATTTATGACACCGAGAATGAGATAAAGAATCGAATAACAATGGCGAGGTATGTTGGATTTGAATTGTAGCTAATTGTTTTTTAATGGATAATTATTTGAATTAATTAAGAATTCTGTATTTCAATCAAGTGCTATATGTGTTTTTTTAATTCTTGAATGAATTGCAACAGGAAACCCGAACCAGAATTGAGTGCTGCAGACGAGGAAAAAATTCTGAAAAAAGAATTAAAAAAGCATTCTGACATAGTCGAGAAGCTGAAGGCAATTCTCGACGAACATAATTTATACTCATTTTTGTTCCGTTATTCCGGCGAAACATGGAACGCTGATAAGAGTACTGATATTAAGCTTAGATTAGTGGGCGGAAGGAAACAAGACGGTAAACGTTATTGTTTGCCTCAAGTTTCTGAGGTTGCGGTTCTAATCGTTGGGGACGTGGAGGACTTTAGAGACCATAGAGATATAGTTGTGACGACACGCGTTGGGGAATTGAATCGCGTAGACGAGTTGCACGCCGCTTATTTGCCTCTCCAGTATCCCTTGCTGTATGTTTACGGGGAAGACGGTTTCAGAGACGACGTTCCCCACAGCGAATCAGCTAGGAGCAAAGAAAAGAATGTGAAAAAAGTAACTGCGAAAGAATACTTTTCGTTCCGACTTTGTGAGAGATTTGATGAGTCGCCGCATATTCTTTCTGGCAGAAGATTGTTGCAGCAGTTCATTGTCGATGCTTACACGATGGTTGAGTCGTATCGACTAACATACCTGAAGTTCCATCAACAAGAATTGCGCTGCGATTCGTACAGTGCATTGGGTGATGCTTTGCACAGTGGTGAGAGCGACCCGTCCAAAACTGGGAAGAGAATTATATTGCCTTCTTCTTTTGTGGGAGGCGCGCGCTACATGATACAGAATTACCACGATGCGATGGCTATATGCCGTTGGCTTGGGTATCCGAATTTGTTTATTACTTTCACGTGCAACCCGACATGTGATGAAATCGACAGTTACGTTAAAGAGCAAAATTTGACTGCAGCCGATAGGCCAGACATTGTAGCGCGGATTTTTCATACGAAGCTGGATAATATGTTGAGTGATATTCGACAAAAAAAAAATATTTGGTGAACCCAGTGCAGGTATTTTGTGTCGTGTCAATGTAGTCTGATTTGACAATGTCTCGGACTATAATTTAATTGTTGAAAATTTTTAATCTCTTTAGGATGATTAAAAAAGAATACTTAATTTATGTGTGTATGTGCAGTTGTGTACACCATTGAGTTCCAGAAGCGCGGACTGCCTCATGCTCACATCCTGCTGTTTATAAAGAATTTGGCGGATACGGCGTGCGCTAATGTCGTTGACGGTATCATATCGGCTGAGATACCCAACCCGGAAGATGACGAAGAGTATTACGACGCTGTTAAAGAGTTTATGATGCACGGTCCGTGTGGATCGGCAAATAAAAACAATCCTTGCATGGATGGAAATCGTTGCACTAAGCACTTTCCCAAAAGATTTGTCAATCGCACTACTGTTGATGACGACGGTTTTATTGTGTACAGAAGAAGGGATGACGGACGTAGCGTCGATAAGAATGGGATCGAACTTGACAATAGGTATTACGATAATATATATTCCGTGAATTGCTATTTGTACGAAGTAGAAATATTCTTTATAAAACTGTACAAGTTTTTGTTGACAATAATATATCTTACAGGCACGTCGTCCCGCATAATGCTTTCCTCCTGAAGAAGTATCGTTCACATATCAATGTCGAGTGGTGCAACAGGTCGCGCTCGATAAAGTATTTGTTCAAATATGTTCACAAAGGGAATGATCGCGTAACTGCTGTATTTTATCAGTCTCATGACAAAAGCGCCTCAAAAGAAGACGTGGATGAAATTAAACAGTACTTTGATGCACGATACGTCTCGGCTTCTGAAGCATGTTGGAGATTGTTCGGTTATGAAATTCATTTCAATTACCCGTCCGTTACCAGACTCATTTTCCATCCAGTGGACGAACAAAGTATTGTTTACAAAACCAACGCTTCTATATCTGGTGTGGTGGAGAGGAGTGCTTCGAAGGCTACCATGTTCACGGCTTGGATGGAAGCAAACCGCCAATATCCTGATCTTGCAAGTAATTTGACTTATGCAGAGTTTCCACAACAATTCGTGTGGGACGAAAGCAAAAAGGTTTGGCGACCGAGGCAGAGAGGAATAGCGTTGGAAAGGTTGTCGTACATTTATCCCGGAGCTGGTGAAAGGTATTATTTAAGGGTGCTCTTGAATGTAGTTCGTGGATGCAAATCGTACGATGATATTTCCACTTACAACGGAAAACGGTATGCAACATTCAAAGAAGCGTGCTATGCAAGAGGGCTGCTCGACGACGACAAAGAATTCATCGATGCGATCAAAGAAGCAGCGCATTGGGGATCGGAAAAGATGCTTCGCAGTTTGTTCGTTAATTTATTGACTTCGGAAACGCTTACTAGCCCGGCAGATGTTTGGGATAGTTGCAAGGAGTACCTCTCGGCCGACATCCTAAACAATTATAGGGATGAAATGAAGCGGCCAGGTATTCATCGCTTACTAATATTATTCTTTTTTATTTAAGGTATACAATTGGAACGCTTTCATTGTCAAAGAAGATTTGTCCCGTATAAAAAATACATTTGTTCGTTTATGTTGCCTAGAGATAGATGATTTATCATGTGAATTAAAATACTTTGAGTGTTTCGGCAGATCTCACTCTCACCCAGGATGAAATTATCAATCGATGCTTGCTGAAATTGGAAGATCTTATGAGACAAAAAAGTAGATCCCTCCGCGAGTACACTACTTTGCCGTATCCGACGGCCGTCGACATGTCTTACGCACAAAATCAGATGATAGCTGATGAGATGTCTTACGACAGAAATTCTCTCGCGATTGAGCATAAAAAATTACTGAACATGTTGAACGACGATCAGCGCGCTGCTTATCGTTCGATCGTTGCATCGCTCGACTCGGGCGCAGGCCGTGTATTTTTTTTGTACGGTTACGGAGGTACCGGTAAAACCTTTGTTTGGAAGACTCTTTCTGCAGCAGTGCGCTCCAAGGGTGGCATCGTGTTGAATGTCGCTTCCAGCGGAATAGCTTCTCTTCTTTTGCCAGGTGGCAGAACTGCACACTCGAAATTCTCTATTCCGATCGATTTGACCGAGGGTTCTACGTGCAACATCAAACTGAACACCGATCACTCGAATCTGATAATCAAAACGAAGCTTATTATATGGGACGAGGCACCTATGATGCACAGGTATGTTTACAACGTGCCTTTGAATACGATAAGTTGCGTGTTAATAAAAACATCGTATATTTTACGCTTAGAATTATTTTTTCATTACATATTTCTTATTTGTTTTTGTATTAGGCATTGTTTCGAAGCGCTCGATCGGACGTTGCGCGATATAATGAGAACACAACATCCTGACGCCGAGAACCAACCTTTCGGAGGAAAGGTTGTCGTTTTGGGAGGTGATTTTCGTCAGATATTGCCGGTTATACCGAAAGGGACGAGACAAGACGTTGTTCATGCCACGATTAATTCATCTAAGTTGTGGGACGAATGCAAAGTTTTGCGTCTGACGAAAAATATGCGGCTGCAAAGTGTCGGCAATGAAAATGATTACCGTGAGCTGCGAGAGTTCTCCGATTGGATGTCTGCTATTGGGGACGGTACTCTTGGCGATGAAAACGACGGGGAAACGTCTGTACGATTTCCCGATGAGTTTCTGATCACGCAGTCCGATAATTACATAGAGTCGATGGTGCAATCGACGTACCCTTCTTTTCATGAGCACATTGGCGATATTCAATTTTTGCAAGGAAGAGCGATTCTGGCGCCGACTCTTGAAGAAGTGGATGGAATAAATGATTACATGGTAAGCATACACCACACAGACGAAAGAATATATCTCAGTTCCGATTCGATTGCTCTGACCGACCGTGGAGATAGTATGTTTGAACAAATGCACACGGTTGAGTTCTTGAACACCATCAAGTGTTCCGGGTTGCCAAACCATCAGTTGAGATTGAAGGTTAGCGTCCTTTTTTATGATAATGTAATCGAAAAGTTTTTTATTGTATTATTGTTGTTTGATTATTTTTATTTATATTTTTAATACAAACAGGTTAGTGTGCCGATTATGCTTTTGCGGAACATGGATCCTTACAACGGCCTGTGCAATGGAACGCGGTTGGTTGTAACAAAACTTGGCAATTACGTCATCCAGGGTCGTGTGTTGGGAGGAAAAAATATGGGCGATCTTGTGTATATTCCTCGAATTAATATGACGCCGTCTGATCCGAGATATCCATTTGCTTTGCAAAGAAGGCAATTTCCGATCATGATATCGTATGACATGTCGATAAACAAGAGTCAAGGTCAGTCTCTGTCTAATGTTGGTATATTTTTGAAGAAGCCTGTATTTACACACTGTCAGTTGTACGTTGCTGTTTCGAGAGTGACCAACAAATCCGGCTTGAAGCTCTTACTCTGCAACGAGAACGGGAAACTCACAAACAGAACCGCCAATGTAGTGTACAAAGAGGTCTTTCAAAATTTGTAGTGTACAAGCAAGTCTTTAAAATTTTGTAACCATTGATTGCTTTGCCATTCAAACTTTTTTAGTCAATAAGTTTTTAAATCATACTTCGCCGAACATTGTGTACAAATAGCAATTTACGAATGCGCGATTGCCGAATTCGACTCCCCGTGCATCGCACGGGCATGTCACTAGTACAATATATAAATCAGTAAGAAATGTACCGTTGGATATATCCATTTTTAATTCTCCAAAAAAATCTAGATCGTTGGTGTGTTTAGGCCATCTCCAATAGTTAAATTTAAATTGTCATCAAAATCCTTAAATTATCATTAATTTTGAGCTAAATCATCTACAATTATTAAACTCAAATTTTAACTTAAATAAAAAAATTAATTGAATTTTATAAAGAAGTCTATTATATAAAATATTTTTTTATAATATTACGTATCTATACAATATATAAATCAGTAAGAAATGTACCGTTGGATATATACATTTTTAATTCTCCAAAAAAATCTAGATCGTTGGATTAACTTTTGTGTTCACACTATAAGGACTAAATAATAAATAATTATAGTTATGATTAAGAAAAAATTATTGATATGACCGGTAGTTTAATTCTCTAATTAATCAGATTTTAAAAATATTAAATTTCCTATTTAAGCTCCTTATTTTAAATAATTATATACTCTTTAATTTACATGTTGACCGATTTAAAAATATATTTTATACTAATCTATATATTTGTTTCCAAATAAATAATAGTTGTGATTAATACATTTAAATTACAGATTGATTAATGTATTTTTATAATTCGCTTATTATTTAATTATTTTTTAGTATTAATTGTTACGCGGTTACTCCTAATTAATCTCACCGATATTAATTAAAAATAATAATTTATACAAATAAATATTTTTGTTTCTATATTACACGGAACTAATTCTATTTAAACTCTTTTTCATCATCATTAATCTTTCACGCTTTTAATTTTTTTATTCTGTGCAATTCATTTTTTAAAATTGTTGTTTGTTCTTTTGCAGATCACAACGTAAGTATCTTTTATTTATTTGTGTTAATTTCTTATGCAATTATTTTAATGTTTTTCTTAATTTCTAATTTGATTGTTTATTTATTTTATTTGCAATTTTTTTATTGATATGAATTGATGTTTTATCTCTTTTGCAGATGTCAATGTAAGTTTATAATTTATTTACAATGTTTTGATCATCATATATTTTTTTTATGTTTTTTGTGTATATTTTTTTACAGCTCTCTATCCTTTTTATAACCATTTTTTTCATTGTTTTTTTGTTCTTCTATGTACATTAATAATACTTTTCATGATTTCATTTTTCTGCATATTTCAATCTAATTAGTTGTGTTTGAAATCTTTTTTGCAGGTATACATAGTAGGTGAATAAATCAAAATATTGACTTGGCATGTCGTCGAGAAGTACTTCTAAAATCCGAGGTATTTTTTTTATTCGAACTCATGTCCCCTCTCGATCTATCGATGTGCCTAGCATCACTGATATGTCTCTCTCGACATCGGTGTCTCTCTCCGGAGAAAGCAGCTCACTCCGGCCAGTGGCGGAGCCACGTGAAGGCCTCTGGGGGCTTAAGCCCCCACTGGAAAAAAAATCTTAGGCATTTTTTTATTAAAATAATGATAAAATACTATTATATTTATATTCAGCCCCCACTAATATTTGTGCATATACATATATAATTGTATATAATATATTTCAGCCCCCCCTAATATATTTTTCTGGCTCCGCCCTTGACTCCGGCGACCATTGGGACGGTTTCCCTTCCAAGGTGAGTTTTGTTTCGATTTTAATTTTCATTTTGGTGCTATATTTGGATTAAATTTTTCCTTATGTTATAATATTATGATCACCATTTTTTTTGTATTTGGTTGCAGTATAAATGTAAGTTTCTCTCTTTAAAAACTATTTTTTTAATTTATCTTTTTTGTTGTAATTGTATTTAATTATTTTATTGTTTTTTCTAAATTATTCTAACAACTTTATATGTTATTGATATTTTTCTAGGTTGGTGTTGGATTTTTTCCAAACTCATGTTGCGTCTCTATCGAAATATGAGCCCTCTCTCTCTCGGTTTCATCGGATTAGTGTCGAGTGGTGCATCATTCTACTTATCGATTGATGCTTCAATAAATCGAGTGAGTTTCTTTATTCACCACATGTATTTATTTTTGGTGTTTTGTATAATAATCTCTTCACAATTTTTTTGTGTATTTTTTCAAATCCCTAAACTTAAGTTTCTGTTTTTTTAATCTGTATTTCTTGAATTATATATCACGTAATTATATATCGATGTTGCAATCTATGAGGTGAGTTTCTATTTATGTATTTATTATTTCGTGTGTTGTATTATAATTTCTTTACAATTTCTTTATTTTTAATTTTTAATTATATTTTTGTACTAATATTTTGGTGCAGATCTAGGGTTCTTACCATAATCATATTTTCAAATTGTTAGGCTGAAATTGCGTAATGTTTTTAATGATTTTGTATATTTTTATTCATCCTTTTAAATTACCTAAGTTCTTATTTCCAAGTTATTAGTATTTTTAACGTAATATTTTGTTGTTCTCTTTTTTTTTTTAGGTTATATTGCATTATCACCGATGAAGAAAAATTGAAACTTTGCACTGTATTTAGAAGACGCAAAATTATTGTTTTCTTTTAATGTTTTCTAATATGTTTAGAGAAGTCTACGTTAGCTTATTTTATTCATGACCAAATTTATGTAATGGATATACTTAATTTTTTTTTGTTTATTAAATAAAATTTATATAATTTTTTTTCCCTAAATTAAATTTATAATATTTATATGTAATTTTTTAATGTATAATCAAGTATATTTTTTTACTGTTTTTCTTATAATTTTTTTTAACGTTTTCCTTTTCATTATTATTAATGATCTTTATGCTTATTTTATTTGTTTTCTATCAATAAGAAATAAATTTCTATAAAATAAAACAAAATACTTTACAATTAAAATAATATTAATAAGAGATAATATCAAGTTTATTTGTTTGCTATAACAAATTATTATTTCAAAATTTCATTATTTAAATATATATGGTCATTAATTAAAGTAGAATTCAAATTATTTTTAAAAATAAATTCGATCCTAAATTTTTGTAAAACAATAAAATCAATAAATATTACTTAATTATATTAATATTAAAAATTATTTTTGAAAACAACTCTAGGTTCTTTAATTGGCAATTTATATCTTGCTCCCCATTCTAAGATGTACATCTTGCTCTTGGTCAACGTTATATAATTTTCGGTCAAATTATCTTAGATTTTTTTCTCCCTTTTTTCTTTTGTTTTCTCTCCCTCTCCCTCTCTGCAGAACAACAACCCGACGCCGTTCACCTCCATCAGCACCGAGATCTACGCCGTTCACCTCCATCGATCATCACCGAGATCTACGATTCATCTGCGTTTCATCTTCTCCTCGTCCTCGTTTGCTTGACATCGTCGCCGTTCAGCGCCACCATTCATCGTCGCTGTTCACCGCGATCTACATCGTCTTCAATTTCCTTGGCGTCTACATCGTTCTCCGCATCTTCAATCCCTGAACCCACACAGAGGAATAGTTTCGCTGGACGAAATCGAACGACTCAACGCTTAGATCGAGAAGGTCGATGAACCTTGCCCTTGAGGCCGCAACCGATCCCTTGGTATGAAGGTACCGGTATACCGATCCGATCGATATACCGTGTGTGCGGAAGCGTGTAAAGCATATAAATCTATCATGCTTGGATCTTAGTGCACACATAATGTGTATAAGAACACATACAAATATATATATATACACATCCAATATATATATATATATATATATAGGGATCAACGAGTTCTTACATTTGGTGATCGTTGAAATTGGTTAAGGTGGTGTTGAGTAGATTGAACCACCTTAATGGATCAGCCACGGATTGTTAACCTCTGGAATGACCCCGTCACGCCTTTGGATCGCCCGGATGTTGAAGCCGCACAAATGGCCCGGCCTCTACGTGTTGCACACGAACCCGGATGATGACTTGCTTGATTGATCGAGTTGATTCTCCAAGAACAACCTCTTTTCTCTCTCTCTTTTGTGAATTTCGTGGCTGAATCTTGTGGTAAGAAAATCAGCATTTTCTCACCTATTAAACCATGAAATAACACCAAGTAACCTCCCCCATAATGGTGATATTGATGTAGAATCATTATCACCCATTAAGGTGTGTTAATGGTGAAGTTGAATGGTCATGTCCACATCCTCATGCCACATTGCATTGGATGTGGTCCCATTCGCTTGCATGGCATGCCGTGTCACACCATGTGACATGCATTCCATGCAAGCCATGCATCCCATGCATGTACGTAAATCACATTGAATATAAACCTAGTTTATATATATGTCGATTCCAAATCGACTCATTTTAGCAAACACTTATAGTTCGTATTTTCGGCTCGTGTGTGACCCTGTAGGTATAATTATCGATCAATATTATATTGCTCCCAGCAATAAATATTATCTAATAATTATTTAAACATCCATAGACGACCTTATGACTTTATCGATTGCACACGTAGGATCGAAGGACATATTCCAACAATCTCCCACTTGGCCTTCAGAGCCAGTGTGCTGCCAACTTCCTGTTGTCACTTTATGTCTAAGTTTGAACTTGAGGCAAGACTCGAGTCATCCTCAATCGGTTCAAACCTTTCTTGGACTTTGAGGCAGACCGTAAAACCAGATTTATCACTATGATACGAATCTGGACGTGGCCACGTATTTTCCACAGTCTCGACTCTCCAAGTGGCCGGTAAGACATATGATCCATATTAAAATGGAGGACAATCCCATCTTGTCAATCCAAGCTCTACCACTTGCTTCCTGATATACCCAATAACAAGTTTTATAACCTCCTTTTACGAAAGGCGTTTACTTGTATCAAAGTACACCATTTCACAATGGAATTACTCTGGACTACTCAGGTCAGAGGAAATTGCTCGACAGTCAATGAAATAGTATTATGACTCAAAATCTTAAATACTATTCCAGTTGGGTCTGTTCGATCATTAGCTCCCAGCTAATATCTATGTAATTGTACTTGATGTCCCACATCACTAGCCCATGAAGCGGCGCTATAGTACACATTACAATCTAGTTCATTGTATTATCAGTTTGTCCGTAATTGATAATACGAACTAGGAACAATTCTATGATTTAATTATATTAGTTCAACAATTGGGACTTCATTTATGTGGTAAATCGACCTCATAACCCAATTAATATAATTTAATCATTTGGACAATTCATACAATTTAAACCACAATTATATGAAGAAATTTATTGAATATCATAAAAGATACGTGAATGTTTACATAAACTCCAAAAGTAGATAATACAATAATAGGAATCACAATCCATCTCTAAGATATCGTATCCCTATTGCAGTCGTATGAGCATCATGCTTTGACTGCTGGAGTGGTTTAGTTAACGGGTCTGCAACATTATCATCAGTTGCAACTTTATTTATCTCGATGTCTTCACGACTAACTATCTCCCTGAGAATGTGGAACTTCCTGAGCACATGTTTGGATTTGTGGTGCTCCCTAGGCTCCTTGGCTTGCGCGATAGCTCCACTATTATCACAATAGAGAGCTATCGGATGGGCCGAACTAGGTACGACACCGAGCTCATCTAAGAACTTTCTCATCCAAACGGCCTCCTTTGCTGCTTCTGATGCAGCAATGTACTCAGCCTCTGTAGTAGAATCAGCTACGGTGGGTTGCTTGGAACTCTTCCAGCTCACCGCACCTCCATTCAGACAAAAGACAAATCCGGATTGAGACCGGAAATCATCTTTGTCTGTTTGGAAGCTTGCATCCGTATATCCTGTCACAACCAACTCTTTTTGTCCTCCAAAGACAAGAAAATACTCTTTAGTCCTTCTAAGGTACTTAAGAATATTCTTGGCCGCAGTCCAATGCGCCTCACCTGGGTTTCCTTGAAACCGACTCGTCATGCTCAAAGCATACGATACATCCGGTCGTGTACATATCATGGCGTACATAATAGACCCTATTGCCGAAGCATAAGGAATATTTGCCATCCTTATTTGCTCATCGGGTCCCGAAGGGCACTGACTCTTGCTTAAAGATGTACCATGAGTCATTGGAATGAGACCCTTCTTGGCGTCTTTCATTCTGAACCTGTCAAGCACCTTATCAATATAGGTTGCTTGACTAAGTCCAAGCATCCTTTGCGATCTGTTCCGACATATCTTGATGCCCAATATGTATTGTGCTTCTCCAAGATCCTTCATTGAAAACCATCTTCCAAGCCATTCTTTAACAGAATTAAGCATAGGAATATTGTTTCCAATAAGGAGTATGTCATCGACATACAACACAATGAATACAACGTAACTCCCACTGACCTTCTTGTAAACACAAGAGTCTTCCATGTTCTTTTGAAATCCAAACTCTTGTATGGATTCATCGAACCGAAGATTCCAGCTCCGAGATGCTTGCTTTAATCCATAGATGGATCTATTAAGCTTGCATACTCTCTCAGCCTGATTAGGATCGATAAAACCCTCTGGTTGTGTCATAAACACTTCCTCTACTAGAATCCCATTCAAGAAGGCGTTTTTAACGTCCATTTGCCATATCTCATAATCATAATGAGCAGCAATGGCTAAGAGAATCCGAATGGATTTAATCATAGCAACTGGTGAAAAGGTTTCATCATAATCCACCCCGTGAATTTGTTTATATCCTTTTGCCACCAACCTTGCTTTGAAAACACTAGGTTTTCCATTCATGTCTGTTTTTATTTTGTAAATCCATTTGCATCCAATGGGCCTAGCCCCTTTAGGCAAATCGACCAAGTTCCAAACTTGATTTTCAGACATTGATTCCATTTCGGATTTCATGGCACCCTGCCATTTCTCGGAATCTGGACTCGTCATAGCTTGGATATAGGTCGAAGGTTCATTGCTTTCTAAAAGCATGACTTCATAGCTCTCATTTGTCAGAATACCTAAGTATCTGTCAGGTTGAGATCTAATCCTTCCGGACCTTCGAGGGTTAGGTGTGGTTTCTAAAACCACTGGAGCACTCTCGACTTGGTCTTGAGTGTCCATCTCAGTTTGATCTTCTTGAACCTCGTTCAAGTCTTCTTGAACTTCGTTCAATTCAACTGAGCTCCCACTTACTTTCTTGGAAAGATATTCTTTTTCAAGAAATACACCATCTCGAGCAACAAAGACTTTGTTCTCAGATTGGTTGTAAAAGTAGTACCCTCGTGTTTCTTTTGGATAACCCACAAAGAAACATTTATCCGATTTGGGTTCAAGCTTTGTAGAGATATTTCTCTTCACATAAGCTTCACATCCCCAAATCTTGATATAAGACAAGTTAGGGACCTTCCCTTTCCATACCTCGTATGGTGTCTTATCAACAGCTTTTGACGGTGTCATATTCAGTGTATAGGCCGCTGTTAAAAGTGCGTGTCCCCAAAAAGATTTTGGAAGTTCACAAAGGCTCATCATCGATCGAACCATATCCAATAAGGTTCTATTCCTCCTTTCGGAAACACCATTCATCTGGGGTGTTCCAGGAGGAGTGAGTTGATATAGAATACCACAACTCATAAGATGATCATCGAATTCTTGGCTAAGATATTCACCACCTCGATCCGATCGAATGGCTTTTATCTTCTTACCAAGTTGATTCTCAACTTCATTTTGGAATTCTTTGAACTTTTCAAAGGCTTCCGACTTATGCCTCATTAAATAGACATAACCATATCTACTTAAGTCATCGGTAAAAGTTATGAAGTAGAAATAACCTCCACGTGCTTGTGAGCTCATTGGACCACATACATCAGTATGGATTAAACCCAATAGATCACTTGCACGTTCTCCTTTTCCTAGAAAAGGTGACTTTGTCATTTTGCCCATCAAACATCCTTCACATGTATCGAATGACTCCAAGTCAAAAGATTTGAGAATACCTTCTTTAAGAAGTTTCTCTACACGTTTAATGTTGACGTGGCCTAATCGACAATGCCAAAGGTATGTTTCATTGAATTCATTCGATTTGGCCTTTTTGGTATCAATGTTATATATATGATTGTCAAGTTGAAGTATATATAAACCATGTTCTAATCGTGCCGAACCATAGAACACTCCACTTTTTGAAATAGTAAATAAACCATTTATTATAGTGAAGGAAAATCCTTCAGTATCCAATACTGAAATAGAAATGATGTTCTTGGTAATACTTGGAACGAAATAAACATTATTCAATACTAAAACAAGGCCCGAAGGCAAACACAAATCATAAGATCCTACGGCTAATGCAGCGACCCTCGCTCCATTTCCAACCCGCAGATCGACATCTCCCTTTACCAAAGTTCTACTTCTTTGCAGTCCCTGCACATGTGAAACAATGTGAGCACCGCATCCGGTATCCAATACCCAAGAAGAAGAATTTGTAAAGTTTATGTCTATGACATAAATACCTGAAGATGAAGGAACGACACCGTTCTTCACATCCTCCTTGAACTTGGGGCAATCTCGCTTGTAGTGTCCAACACTCTTGCAGTAGAAACACTCAGATTCCCCAGGAACCTTAGAAGCTTTCAAGAACCTTTTGGAAGGAGTTGCCACAACTTTCCCTTTCCCTTTGCCTTTCACTTCTGGTTTCTTAATCCCCTTGAACTTTTTGGTACCTCCTTCCCGAATCATAAGAACTTCCCTCCTAGGGTCCTTCTTAATCGCCGGCTCAGCAGCCTTAAGCATCCCATGGAGCTCATGAAGCGATTTCTTCAGTCCATTCATGTGGAAGTTCAGCCTAAAGGCGTCATAACCATCATGAAGAGAATGGAGAATGAAATCGGTAGCCAACTCGTCATCATATGCAAAACCGAGGCGAGCACTTGAAGTAAATAATCCAATCATTTGCTGTACATGTGGTCCCACGGGTTTACCCTTTTCCAGCCTAGCTGTTGCTATAGCCCGGGTGACACCGAAGCGCTCAATCCTAGCCTGTTCCCCGAACATGCTCTTGAGCTCTTCTATGATGTCATAGGCTTCCATGAACTCGAATTGTTTTTGCAACTCGGGTACCATGGATGCCAACATCAAACATGTCACCTCATTCGAGGCTTTCTTAGCAAGGGCATATGATGCCTTTTGGGCATCCGTGCCCCCATCAGCGGGAAGCACGGGAAGGGGTTTGTCCAACACACTTTCCTTTTCCTCGTATTTGAGGACTATCCTCAAGTTACGTTGCCAATCAAGGAAATTGGTGTTGTTCAACTTTTCTTTATCCAAGATAGAGCTGAACTTGAATTGAGTTGAGACAGACATATTATACTACAGAAGAAAGATAAATTAAGTAAGTAAACATCCACAAAGCGTTTAAACAAATAAGGTTGTCTCGCATAACTACTATTATTTGTTTCATTTTCTTCATTCGATATCCAATATCGTCGTTCCCAATTATCTTAATATCAAAACCGTGATAAATCGTAAGTGAAAACTCGAGGTTTTCTAACCAGCGATCTTATCATGCAATTGAAGCCCTATCTCTCATTAAAATGAGGGAGTCAACCAGACAATCGATTCACGCCATCCAATGGCTCGAATGTCTTTAATCTGTGTCATCGACATAAGCAAGCGCTTTGGCTCCATTCCACTCCCCGGGGTGAGAATGAGTCGAGTTGAACTTAGTCTTTGAAAAACAAATTAGGCATTGGTTTTTGACATTTTAATAAATTAGAACAAAACGATCCTAAGACCCTCATCTTGCGAATCCTTAAGCCGACTGAGTCCGCACTTAAGAACTCCAAGATAGGTAGACATCCCATGTCAATGACATCTAATGTCACTCTCGGTCGATGAGAGTCTCATTCTCATCTCATGTCTCGATAGCCACGCCTGCAGTGGATCTATCGATGAGAAAACCAAACTCACGTGTAAGGGTCTAACCCTTACTCCCACTTATCCCAAGATAACAAGCAGTACCCCGCTGAGGAGGACCTACTAACTTATGATCGAGGGTTTCATGAGTGTGACGTTTTGGACAAGACATTATACTCATTATTATTGAGAACTTGCATGCATAGGTTTGTTTATATGTAAGTTGAACATTTATAACATAAAACAACCTATAACTAGCAAAGCATATAAATACGAAATCGAAAGGCCCCTAGAACCTCACAACTCTCAAACGAAAAGAATTAAAGTAATAACAAAAGCCTTGAACATCTTCTGGACTGGTCCTCGCCCTCCGTTTTAGTTCCGTGCTCGCCGATTTTGGTCAAAACAAGTCATTACCTCAAAAACCACGAACAGCGCCCGCCGTTTTACAACCAGCGGTCGCTGAACACCACCGGCGGTCGCCGTTTCCAAAACGGCGCCCGCCAAAAAGGCAAAAAACCCATCTGCCCCAAAAAAGGCCTTTCGGCGGTCGCCGTTTCCAAAACGGCGCCCGCTGAATCAAAACGGCGCCCGCCGGAGCTCAAACGGCGACCGCCGTTTGGCTCCAGCAGCCCGGTTTGCTTCGTTTTGCTTCGTTTGGCTTCGTTTTGCTTCGTTTCTTCTCGTTTTCGCCGGAGAGCCGAGATCCTCCATCGAACCATGGACCAAGTCCATTGCTTACAAGTTTGAACAATACAAATTGAAATAGAAAACCTATCTATTACAAATGATTCCAAGGGACGCAGCCCTCCAAAACTATGGCCAATCGAAACGTAAAAAACGACAATTTCATTCACCCGACCACTAACGGTGGCCGGTCTTACATCTAATCACATAATCACAATTAAACAAATAAGTCAATTATGTTGAATTAACCTTCGTGTCCAACACAAAAGTGTGCACGAGCCCTAGGCTCTGATACCAATTGAAGGTACCGGTATACCGATCCGATCGATATACCGTGTGTGCGGAAGCGTGTAAAGCATATAAATCTATCATGCTTGGATCTTAGTGCACACATAATGTGTATAAGAACACATACAAATATATATATATACACATCCAATATATATATATATATAGGGATCAACGAGTTCTTACATTTGGTGATCGTTGAAATTGGTTAAGGTGGTGTTGAGTAGATTGAACCACCTTAATGGATCAGCCACGGATTGTTAACCTATGGAATGACCCCGTCACGCCTTTGGATCGCCCGGATGTTGAAGCCGCACAAATGGCCCGGCCTCTACGTGTTGCACACGAACCCGGATGATGACTTGCTTGATTGATCGAGTTGATTCTCCAAGAACAACCTCTTTTCTCTCTCTCTTTTGTGAATTTCGTGGCTGAATCTTGTGGTAAGAAAATCAGCATTTTCTCACCTATTAAACCATGAAATAACACCAAGTAACCTCCCCCATAATGGTGATATTGATGTAAAATCATTATCACCCATTAAGGTGTGTTAATGGTGAAGTTGAATGGTCATGTCCACATCCTCATGCCACATTGCATTGGATGTGGTCCCATTCGCTTGCATGGCATGCCGTGTCACACCATGTGACATGCATTCCATGCAAGCCATGCATCCCATGCATGTACGTAAATCACATTGAATATAAACCTAGTTTATATATATGTCGATTCCAAATCGACTCATTCTAGCAAACACTTATAGTTCGTATTTTCGGCTCGTGTGTGACCCTGTAGGTATAATTATCGATCAATATTATATTGCTCCCAGCAATAAATATTATCTAATAATTATTTAAACATCCATAGACGACCTTATGACTTTATCGATTGCACACGTAGGATCGAAGGACATATTCCAACATGGTAATCTTTCACAGTCACATATTTAGATTATTTATTGTGAATTGAATATAATTCTGCAATTACAATATGTGTGTTGGTTCTCGTATTAATATGTTATAATTCATACTTCTAACATATTCATTATGCCATCAACATGTTTGTTGAAATGCCTCTGTGATTTAGACTTATGAAATTGCACACATGTTGCATTTTGCCACATGAACTCTGAGATTTTTAGTGAAATGTTAATGCAATATCGTGTTGACAAATCTCTAAAGATAGTCCCTACTGGTTCCCCACTCTCTGAAGTCGACTTTTTAGTGTCTTCCATGTTGATTCTATAATTGAGTGTTTATGTTTTTGTAGAACTAAGAGCCCTTCATTTGTTTGAATGATTAAGTAGTATATTGTGTTTGTGATTGCTTCATTATTTTGAGAGGGAGGTACTAGTTAATTCCCTGGTTTTGATCCTTGTTAAGTTTAGCATAATTTTTTCAAAATCAAAAGGATTGATAGTAAATGATTTAATAGTTAAACTCTTGTGGGTATGCTTCCTAAGAATTTGTCTGAGTCTGAGATCTCTGATCTATTTTCGGAATATGGAACCATTACGGAATTGCAACTACTTAGAGGTTTCCAACAAACTAGCAAAGGTAAAGTGATCTTAATTTGCTCGATTACTTTATTGATAACCATGGACGATTTATTATTTGATCTTAACTTTTTGTCAAACGTGTAATTTTTATACAGTGCTTGTTTTTTGGATTCAATTGACTCGAATCGAGTTGTTGTTCTTGATGATGAATCCTAAATCCTCATTTCTAGGTTATTCTGCTGACCTTCATTTCTTACTCTATCAACCTTCATTTCTTTCTCTGTCAACCTTCATTTTGGTTTAAAGTGTCTGTTTTTTTGTTGTTTTAAAATTGTAGTTGATTATGTTGACGATGTTGTTATTGTGTGTTTGTTGGATCTCATGTAGGGTGGAGTACATGTTTGTGTTGTTTGTAGGTCGAAAAACCGAAGAAAAATGAAGAAACGAAAAAGTGCTGAAAAAGGGCGAAGTAGTGCCCGCTACTTGAAAGTAGCGACCACTTATGTCCAGAGATGGTGATTTAGGGAGAGTTTTATGAGCTTGTGGTGGACGGGGAAGGTGATGGCGGTCGACGAGTGGCGGTGGAGCTGGATTTTGGTTCGGATGTGATGGGCTTTGTTGTTGGAGCAATGTTTTGTCGAGGACGAGAATCACGACTGCAACGCGTACGACAGTGTTTTGTTGGCTTGCTGACCAGATTGGTAAGTTTCTTTATCAACTCTAAAATGTTTATATTTTATTGATTGTTGCAGTTCTTTTAGGTTTGGGGATGGCTGCCCCCAAATACCGGAGGCCGAATTCTCGAGCTCGTATCACCTGTGCGGCAAAAATTTTCAAGGCAAATATATTTACTTGTACAAGCTTATATAGTTAAAAATAAATGATATAATCAGAGTCTTGCATTTTAGTAACGAAGTAATGTAATAATAATAGGTGGATGAAATTGCATTTTGCAGTACATTGTTGATACAAAGACATGACAATGAACAAGCAGAGAGAAAGTGGGGCTCCACCGTGGCGGATGTGTAAAGCTCGCCTTGCGCCAACAGTTCTTCTTCAGTACCGGGATCATAAAAATATTGTTTTATTACTTTATGTTTCATACAGATTACACACATACTATGAGGATTAAACATCTTATTATCCAATTTGTAATTTTATGGTGGTGCTGTGATTTGTTAATAAAGTTGTGTTAATAAACACCCGGAGCCGCCGAAGGCGGCCCCGATCGTTTGCTGCCCTCGACCATGGTCATGCTTCATTTTTAAAGGTGTGATACTTCAATTTTTAAGTGATGATGCTTCAGTTTTTCAGTTTTTAAATGATGATGCTTCATTTTTAAATAATGGTGATACTACATTTTTTAATAATAATGCTTCATTTTTAAATAACGGTGATACTACATTTTTAAAGGTGTGATACTTCAAATTGCAAATTAGTAACCTTCATTTTCGTTTTAAAAAAACATGCAACTACTTAAGTATTTTTTACAATGCTTCATTTTTAAAGGTGTGATACTTCAAATTGCAGATTATTAACCTTCATTTTTATTTTGAACAAACATGCAACTACTTAGGTATTTTTTACAAGACTACCTGAATCACAACATAGCATGCCCAATATATCTGTAACAACCGCAAAAATTTAAATAAAATTAATTAAGTAATTTCGGGCCCAATTAATTTAATATATGAAATAAGTATTTTATGCATGAGCTCATATTAATTTTCATGTTGCATGAGCCACATTTTGCATTTTGATTCACGAGTAAATTCATTCATGTTTCATATAGTTATCCTCAAAGTCCGATAAGCTTATTAGAAATAATTTTATTAAAAATATTCTACAATTACATGAAAACTATTATTATTATTATTATTATTATTATTATTATTATTATTATTATTATTATTATAGTTTGAATAATTAATCTCCTACTTAGTACTTTATATTTGAACCTCGGCCCAGCACTAGTCTTTGTAAGTCCTCAAACCCTAGTGCGCAAGTGTATATATAAGTATAGGTTCGTAAGTTGAATTTCTTGGTTATCCCTTTTAATTTCTTCCCCCTTGTTATCACATACAACTCAGCACAGAACCATCAATCGTTCCCTCTCCTTGGCTCAAACGCTACTTCACGCCAAATTTTCCTTCAAACCAATATTCATCTGGTTTCCAACTCAACTCCGCGCTGCCTCGCTTCGTTGGAGGAGATGAAGCAAGATGCCGTTGAACCATCGCTGCTGGGAGAATAAAAATCAGCCTAAGTTGCTGCAGCCGTGAATCACCCCCAGCCGAGACCGCCGGTGAAATCCGTGACAAGCTTTCGACCCCAACGAAGACCACATAGATCGAGCCCTGCATATGAACGTGCTGCTGAACCCACCCTTCTCGCCCACCTACAAGAAGTGAAATCCCGAGCCTCCTGGAGACGTAGTTGTTGATTACCTAGTGCTGTCGCCTCTATAAGATCAAGATCGATGTCCATCTCCGATCCCATCCTTTACCATGCCTCTTCCTCACCAAGACCTCTCCCCCCGACGAGGACCAGGAGTTTCGTCTCTCCGCCGGCATCCGCCTACTCCCGTGGCCCTAACGCCCCATTACCCAGAGATCTTTGACCCCATATTCAATCAATTGTTGTCGTTTCCCATAGCCCCGTTTCTATGGCTATCTCTAGGAAGAAGAAGAAGCAGCAGCAGGAGGTAATGAATTTAAATAGATAGTTCTCGTTTCGATTGTCCCAATTATTTTGTGTTGGCACACTAGACTTCATCCCTTAATTGGTTTAACCTTTCGGTCCTTTATTTAACCAACTTCTAATTCTATGGTTTAAGCTCCAATTTTATATAAATATGTTCCTACCTATTCAGCCCGAGCCCACTAACATTTTGAAAACATAGATTCCCTATTCTATTAAGTTTTCATGTCCAACCGTGAATACTTTTGCCTCTTAAATATCTAAAGTCAACCACTTTAAATTAAATTTCACTTGCAGTATTGTTCTAATCTCAATTGTTATACACAGTAGATGCTTTTATCCAAATTCACCTTTTAACTTACGAAGTCTCCTCCTCACATGCAGATTAAAATAGAAGATGTATGTTTAGTATATACGTGTGTGTAATATATAAATATATATATAAATTAACATTATTATATTATACATAGGGTTTACGGATTTCGAGGATTAGGACTACACGAGCATTCATTCACGCATCTTTTTCGTCAAGTTCTGCATTTTCAAGGTAGGGGTATTTCTAAAACCTTTTCAAATACAGTTCATATCAGTGTATGGTACGCAGGTAATTGTTCGATATCGAGGACTTTATATTCTATTCATGTTATGTGCACATATTAGTCGCGCGACGAAATTCATGGCCGTGTTCACGTAGACGTGTGACGTGTTCACGGTAATAAATCAAGCAAGCAAGTGATAGGAACGTTTAATCGTTCGGAAATTCATGTCCTTGGGTATATCCCACTATCTAACAAGTTCAAGTTAGTTTATAAAGTTGAGCGTCATTCCGGTTATTTTCGTATCGTGCAATGTGTGAACTGGTATCCCTACTGAGTTGTTGATAACTCACCCCTTTAAAACCCCATCTTTTCAGGTTAAGCGAAATCGGAGCGAGACGGGGATGTGGCGGCGATAGTAGTAGCAGCATTTATTTTAAATACATTATTTTTCTTTTATGCTTTCCGCTTTGGAAACTTAATACTTGAGTACTTTATTTAAATTTCACTATTGAGGGTTATTATTTTTAGTTAAAGATTTTATTATGAAAAGTAGTTTTGACATTCTGTTATTTTAAATACTACAATTTATTTTGAAAAGTAAGAAAATCCTCTTTAGTTTATGTTATGAAAAATGGGATGTTACAACTTGGTATCAGAGCATTACGTTTCTCTTTATGGACCTAAAATAGTTTTAAAAATAAGCTACTATCGTCCACCTCTGCCGCTCGCGCCGACTTCGCAAGTAAGTGCATTCTACATTCATGTTGTTTCATTTAAGTCGCATGTCTAGTTTCATGATGTTGAGGTCGCATGCATATTACATTCATGAGTTTCAAGTACAGTGCATATCAAGTTCATGTTTTCAATGAGGATGCATGTCTAGTCTCATTATTTTCCAAGTAAATTGCACGTCATGTTCATGATTTTTAATTAAGATGCATACTCAAGTTCATAGATTTCAAATTCATGATTTTCAAAGTGCATTGCATGTTCAAGTTTTCAAGTGAAATTTTTATGTTGCTTAAATTGCGCACTTTATTTAAGTTCAAGTTCAAGTTCATGTTAAAATTCAAGTTCATGATTATTATTTCAAGATGTGCGCAATTTATTGCAAAAATATGATGCATATGTTTAAAAAAAAATATATAATAGTTACATGATGCATGATTTACAAAAATTATATAATTATATATATATGAAAATATTAAGTTAATTGTGGCCTTAGGAACTTAAAATGATTAAAAATAATGATATATATATATATATATCTTGTGGTTAACCTACGGTGATGCTGAAGACTTGATATAGAACTAAGTTGCTGAACTTATGGTGTTGCGCTCGACATTGGATTTCGTATCTACTAAGTATATTGCTCAAGTAAGTTATGCACATGTGACGTAGTAAGTTACTCTTTGGAGGTTATTATATACTCAAGTGAAAGAAGTGAGATCAATCGCTTATGTAAGAACATAGTAGAGAACTATGGCACAGAAGGCCGTAAGAGTTGGTCTTTACGTACTAGAACAAATTGTTTCGTTGTCATAATAGAATTTGACTATTCATTGGATAATCGTAATAGTATCTTACCAAGAGATAAAGATAATGATATTGAAGGAGGTGCACCGATTACAGAGAGTTGAATCGGAGCACAACAAAGAACAAGTATCTACTACCTCAAAATCGACGATGTTTGTGATCAATTAAAAGGGGCTAGTGTGTTCTCGTAGATAGACTTAAGGTCGGGATATCACCAAGAGTGGGTTGATATCTCAAAGTCAACTTTCTGAACTCAGACAGTATGTTGATTGCTGAAATATCTCTCTACACGATACTAAACATAAGAAATATTTGAGGTTTCCCTTGAGACATTTAGCATAGAGAAGTCTATGGAAAAATTAAAATCTCAAGGTGTGAGTTTTACCTAATTCACGTGTTATTTCTCGGGCAAGTAGTCATGACTCGTTGAATTAAAGTTGATCCTTCTGAGATTGAAGAGTCCAGTCAATTATTCAACCAGGGATGTTAAAGAGCTACATAACTTCTTGAATTTTGCGGATTGCTATCGGAGATTCATTGAAGGTGTTTCAAGGATAGCACAATTGATGACGTAGTTGAAGAGGAATGTTTTTGGCAACTCGAGAGGAAGTTGTCTTCAACTACAATTCTGACCATTCCAAATAGTATTGGCAGTTTTGTAGTTCACAATAATGCCTCCAAACAAGGAATGTGTGTGTTGATGCAACATGGGAGAATCGTATTCTATGCTTCTCGACAGTTGAAGACACGTAAAGTGAATTACCATGCACACGACTTGGAGATATATGTCGTAACGCATGCACTGATGATTTGGAGAAATTACTTATGTGAAATAAAGTGTGATATATACACTGATCACAAGAGTTTGACGTATATCTTTGCGCAAATGAGTTGAAATGGGTCAGAGAAGATAACAAGAGATTGTTAGAGATTGCGATTGTTCAATTCATTATCAACCCAGAAAGGATAATGTCGTGGTAGACTGTTTATGTCGAAAAATAACACGGCATATAGCCTTATATGTTGATTAATCAAGGGAAGATTGAAAAAAAAAAGTTTGAGAATTGGAGAATCAAAGTGATTTCTCACTCGAAGAGTACAAGAGCGACATTACATACTTTGACGATTCGTCATACTTTGTTGGAAAGAAGTAAAGAAGCTCAAGAGAATGATGGTTCCCTGTTAAAGATAAAGATTCATGTTCGTGAAGAAAACGTTGAGGGTCTTTCTAAAACGAAAAAAATGGAGTCCTAGTTTTAAGGTTGTGTGTATCAAAAACGAGATCTTGAGGAATTAAATCGTAGAAGAAGCACAGTGTACGCCATATACTTCCCATCCGAGAGGAAAAAAAAAAAGATGTATCACGACTCGTGAGAGTCATTATGGTGGAGAAGTATGAAAAGAGACTTCGAGTTATTCATATAGAAATGTTTGGTGTGTCAGCAAGTTAAGGCTTAACACCAGCGACCTTCGAGTTTAATTCAACCATTGAAAGTACCCGAGTGGAAAGTTAAGCACGTGGTCATTGACTTTATGATAAGTTTATCGCAATCATCAAGAGGAAATAATGCAATTTGGATAATTGTTGATCGATTAAGAAAATCTGCGGAGTTTTTACCGGTGAAGTTGACATTTAGTATGGATCAGCTCGCACACTTGTACATTCGCTAGACAATGAGGTCTCACAGTACTCTAATATGAATTGTGTAATATATAGATCCTAAATTCTTTTAAAACTTGGGAGAAGTTTGTACGATACGATGAGAACGAAGCTGAAGTTTAGCACCGCGTGTTATCTTTGGACAGAAGGCCAATCTGAAAGAACAAAACGAACGGGGAGAAATATTAGAATATGTGTTTTAGACCATGAAGAGTTACGAATGCATAAAGAGTCATCTTATTATGAGAAGTGTGAAATGATTTTGGAACATGTTCAAGATCAACAACACAACCTTAATATGTTAAGTGGATACGCTATCGAGAGGAAACTGCACTTGAGAGCACGAGCAAGAAATGAAGTCACTTAAATGGAATCCTTTACAAGAGGTAAATAACGAATTTCGAGGACGAAATTTTTATAAGTAAGGTAGGTTGTAACAACCGCAAAAATTTAAATAAAATTAATTAAGTAATTTCGGGCCCAATTAATTTAATATATGAAATAAGTATTTTATGCATGAGCTCATATTAATTTTCATGTTGCATGAGCCACATTTTGCATTTTGATTCACGAGTAAATTCATTCATGTTTCATATAGTTATCCTCAAAGTCCGATAAGCTTATTAGAAATAATTTTATTAAAAATATTCTACAATTACATGAAAACTATTATTATTATTATTATTATTATTATTATTATTATTATTATTATTATAGTTTGAATAATTAATCTCCTACTTAGTACTTTATATTTGAACCTCGGCCCAGCACTAGTCTTTGTAAGTCCTCAAACCCTAGTGCGCAAGTGTATATATAAGTATAGGTTCGTAAGTTGAATTTCTTGGTTATCCCTTTTAATTTCTTCCCCCTTGTTATCACATACAACTCAGCACAGAACCATCAATCGTTCCCTCTCCTTGGCTCAAACGCTACTTCACGCCAAATTTTCCTTCAAACCAATATTCATCTGGTTTCCAACTCAACTCCGCGCTGCCTCGCTTCGTTGGAGGAGATGAAGCAAGATGCCGTTGAACCATCGCTGCTGGGAGAATAAAAATCAGCCTAAGTTGCTGCAGCCGTGAATCACCCCCAGCCGAGACCGCCGGTGAAATCCGTGACAAGCTTTCGACCCCAACGAAGACCACATAGATCGAGCCCTGCATATGAACGTGCTGCTGAACCCACCCTTCTCGCCCACCTACAAGAAGTGAAATCCCGAGCCTCCTGGAGACGTAGTTGTTGATTACCTAGTGCTGTCGCCTCTATAAGATCAAGATCGATGTCCATCTCCGATCCCATCCTTTACCATGCCTCTTCCTCACCAAGACCTCTCCCCCCGACGAGGACCAGGAGTTTCGTCTCTCCGCCGGCATCCGCCTACTCCCGTGGCCCTAACGCCCCATTACCCAGAGATCTTTGACCCCATATTCAATCAATTGTTGTCGTTTCCCATAGCCCCGTTTCTATGGCTATCTCTAGGAAGAAGAAGAAGCAGCAGCAGGAGGTAATGAATTTAAATAGATAGTTCTCGTTTCGATTGTCCCAATTATTTTGTGTTGGCACACTAGACTTCATCCCTTAATTGGTTTAACCTTTCGGTCCTTTATTTAACCAACTTCTAATTCTATGGTTTAAGCTCCAATTTTATATAAATATGTTCCTACCTATTCAGCCCGAGCCCACTAACATTTTGAAAACATAGATTCCCTATTCTATTAAGTTTTCATGTCCAACCGTGAATACTTTTGCCTCTTAAATATCTAAAGTCAACCACTTTAAATTAAATTTCACTTGCAGTATTGTTCTAATCTCAATTGTTATACACAGTAGATGCTTTTATCCAAATTCACCTTTTAACTTACGAAGTCTCCTCCTCACATGCAGATTAAAATAGAAGATGTATGTTTAGTATATACGTGTGTGTAATATATAAATATATATATAAATTAACATTATTATATTATACATAGGGTTTACGGATTTCGAGGATTAGGACTACACGAGCATTCATTCACGCATCTTTTTCGTCAAGTTCTGCATTTTCAAGGTAGGGGTATTTCTAAAACCTTTTCAAATACAGTTCATATCAGTGTATGGTACGCAGGTAATTGTTCGATATCGAGGACTTTATATTCTATTCATGTTATGTGCACATATTAGTCGCGCGACGAAATTCATGGCCGTGTTCACGTAGACGTGTGACGTGTTCACGGTAATAAATCAAGCAAGCAAGTGATAGGAACGTTTAATCGTTCGGAAATTCATGTCCTTGGGTATATCCCACTATCTAACAAGTTCAAGTTAGTTTATAAAGTTGAGCGTCATTCCGGTTATTTTCGTATCGTGCAATGTGTGAACTGGTATCCCTACTGAGTTGTTGATAACTCACCCCTTTAAAACCCCATCTTTTCAGGTTAAGCGAAATCGGAGCGAGACGGGGATGTGGCGGCGATAGTAGTAGCAGCATTTATTTTAAATACATTATTTTTCTTTTATGCTTTCCGCTTTGGAAACTTAATACTTGAGTACTTTATTTAAATTTCACTATTGAGGGTTATTATTTTTAGTTAAAGATTTTATTATGAAAAGTAGTTTTGACATTCTGTTATTTTAAATACTACAATTTATTTTGAAAAGTAAGAAAATCCTCTTTAGTTTATGTTATGAAAAATGGGATGTTACAATATCATTCAGCCACCAAATATCTCAGAAATAAACCAAGATACACCAATCATCGTCAAATTATGAACAAATCAATTTTAGCATCTAAAACTCTTGTCTAAGACAAATTATCTACCAGTTTTGTTCAATATTTACCATTTAATCATCTACAAGTCATCATACATTGGTGTATGATACCAATCAGTCATCTACGGTCATCTACCATCAGTCATCTACCAATTACATATCAATCATCCACTATTTCGGTCTTGAGTTCATACACCATTGATATCCAGTACTTCATACACCCTTTTTCAATACTTTTGTGAATTGTTTTGCTTTATCCAGTACTTCAGTCTTGATTTCATTGTTTTCCATCAATATTACAGAAGACGCATATCTGACTCTAAGTTCTTTCAAGAAAGTAGTGTCCTACAGAAAAACACAAACCATAATTATAAACAATACAAACTATAGTGACTAATATTGATTAATGTGTAAAATCATCGTTATAATTGGGTTGTTAAATTCAAAATAAACTTTAATGAATAATGTGTAAAATTAAAAAAAAAATTACAAGTCACATTAAACTAAGATATATGAAGTATAACATACCTATATATGAAGTATCACATACTTCTATATGAAAGCTGAGATATATGAAGTATGATATTATGAAATATATGACGTATTATATATGAAGTATGAAATGTTTATGACCCTTCTAAATTTTTGGAGAAAATGAGCCCATTGCTTATCAACTAGCATTACACATTTACAATCGCAAAAATCATCCCGTATTTTACATACTTCACTAAATTCGTATCGCTGATCACCTTCTGATTCAAGCGCACCACTTCTCAACGATACATATACCAATCATCATGTGGTACAACCTTGGTTACAACATGAAAGCACAATGAAAGAAACAAGCTGCTTACGATCCAGTTAACAATGAAAGAAACAAACTGCTTACGATCCGATAATTCTCTGAAAGTAATTAAAACATGAAAGCACAAAACCAATGTTTATTTTTATTTGAAAGCATCGTCAACAATATCACTGCTCAAATTGAGATGTATACAGACATATAGAGTCAAGGTACGCAACCCATCTAGTTAACAATGAAAGAAACAAACTGTTTACGATCCGATACAAAACAAACATAGCATGTCTTTTAAAGTGGTTTTCAAGAAAGGGGCTGCTGTTTCCAAGATATCTCCACAATTTCATTAGGATATAAGCACAAAACACGTTTAAGTAAACCAAGAATATTTCATAATTATAATCCAATTATTTTATCCAATTGAAATTGAAGTCAGAAATAATTACTATTCACCACAAATCCGATCATTCACGCGAGAGAAATACAAATATTTTGGTGTACTTCCCATGTTTCTGCAGTAGAATTTTCCGGAAGGACATGCAGAAGTTTCTATTCGTAACAAAAAAAAAAAGATTTTCAAACTAAACATCTTATAACTTCCAGAGAAAATGAGATAGTAATAGTCTCCTTAATGGAACTCCACTCTTGCTCATAGTTTCCTTACACACCAATTACATTGATTCCCAAAAGTAAAAAATCATAATCCATAATCATCGAATTTTGGGATTTCACAGTAAACAATAATTACTAAAGAAAGTATTACCCCATCCCCATTCCCCATTTATCATCTCCAATTGTAATCCCATAGAAATCAAAGCCACAATACCTAATAATCAGCAAATTTCATCATCAAAACAAACAACAAATGGCAACACAGAACGAAAAAGGGCAAGTAATTAGCGTGTTACCGGGTTCATTAGTGTCGTCGGGGCAATCACAGAATTTGTTGTTGAGACGACTTTGGGCGAAGGATTTCGATCCGTCCTTGCATTTTATCTAGTCCGCATCATAGTACTTCTCATCTGCAATTGAATATCGAGTGCGCGATTGAGAGAAATAATTAGGGAAAATTGACCTAAAGGGTGGACTCCAATCAGTAGGCGAGAAGGAACAGAGAAATACGAGGAAAATCTCAAACATATAAGAACCAGAAAATTAATTTTTACCTAGGGTTTCGATTGATTAGTTTCCAGCCGATAGCGAACCTTGGAGGCGGCGAGGTGTGGAGAAAGAATCGATGCTTGAAGGCGTCGAGATTTGTAGACGAGAATCGATGCTTGAAGGCAGTGAGAATGAATGCTTGAAGGCGGCGAGAATCGATTCTTGAAGACGGCGATAATCGATGCTTTCGACGGCGCTGGAGCTGGGGCGCAGTGGAGGAGAGCGGAGAAGTGGAAAGTTACAGAAACATGATGAATTTGGGCGTGAATTGTATGGGTATTGATGACGTAAGCATGTAATTGGACTGGGAATGTTTTTTATATGTTGGGCCTAGAGTAAGATGAGCATCTTACTCCTATGGAGTAAGATATAGCAACTCTCTTTAATTATAGTAGTGAAATAAAATACATCATCACTAATCAAATATAATTAAAATATATTGATAATTAATTAATTTTCCATAAATTGAATATTTTATTGATTAATTGACTAAATATTCAGTTCCATAATTATCTCCAAACAATTCGTTTAATTATTTGTTTCACTAAATTTATTTATATTAAATTAAAAAAATATGTTTTTGCCGCAATTAAATTATTTAATATTTATTTAATATTTGTTTTACAGTGATTTTTAAAATTAGTTTAATAATAATAATTGTAGTTTTTAATAAAGTTATTTATTTAATAGCGCTTAAAGACTATTATTTAATATTTATTTATTAATATTTTTAAATACAATCAAATGTTCCAAAATGCGAAGGTTGGTATTTTATAAACTTCTAACTCATTTTTGTATATTATTTAATATAATTAAATTATATAAAAAACTATTATTTTTAATATATTTTTAGTGTAAATAATTATATTTTTTGTTCATTTTCTAATTATATTTTTTTTATACATGAATTATGTTTTGTATAATAATTGTGGTTGATGTTTGTTATTTATTAGGTCGGTGTCCAATAATGTTTTGCGGAATATTGATTCCACTAAATCGCAAGTATTAAGAGAAAACTATTCTAGGGATTATGTTTTAATTCCTAAAAATCTAGAATTTCTGGAACTCCGTCTGATACAAATTACCGTTAGTTTTCCAACGAATACAATTTCCGGTTATGATATTGTATGTCATGACGATTAATAAAAGTCAAGGTTAGTCTTTAAAAAACATTGGTTTATTTTTGAAAATACCAGTATTTACGCACAATAAATTGTATGTGGGTTTATAGAGTAACCAACAGGAAAGGTTCGAAACTTCTACTTTGTAACGAGAATTGTAATCTCACAAAAAGAACAACAAATGTAGTATATAAAGAGCTTTTGTAACGAGAATTGTAATCTCACAAAAAGAACAACAAATGTAGTATATAAAGAGGTCTTTCAAAAAATTTAAGTTGATTGTAATTCAAAATAAATGAATATGTTATTTTATTCACGAGTTATACAAAATTATATCTGAGTTCAGATAGTATTTCTCAGACCCGACCGTTGCGTGAGTATGTTTGAGCAGATCCATTCGGTTGAATTTTATATACGATCAAGTGTTCATGAATGCAAAATCATGAGTTTAAATTGAAAGATTAAATTGAAAGTTGATATTTCTAGACTTCTAATTATTTAGTATAATCAAATTATATAAAGCAACATTATTTTTAATATATTTTTGGTGCAAATAATTATAATTGTCGTTAGTTTTCTTATTATATTTTTATTACACATGAATTATGTTTTATATAATAATTGCGGGTGATGTTTGTTATTTATTATGTCGTTGTTCTAATTGTTGCGGAATATTTATGTCACTCACGGACTTTGCAATGATACACGATTGTTTATAACAAAGTTTGGTAGTTATGTTATCGAGTCGCAAGTATTAAGATGTCACTCACAGTCTTTGCAATGATACGCGTTTGTTTATAGCAAAACTTAGTAGTTATGTTATCGAGTCGCAAGTATTAAGATGAAGCAATTCCGGGGATTATGTTTTAATTCTATAACTCAATTTGATACAAAATTACCGTTTGCTTTTCAACGAAGAAAATTTTACAATTATGATATCGAATGTCATGACATTTAATAACAGACAAGGTCAGTCTTTGAAACGTTTGTGTATTTATGAAGATACCAGTATTTACGCACAAAAATTAATTGTATGTGCCGGTTTCTAGTGTTAGTAATTTGTATTGTTATTTTGCGTAAATAAAATAAATTATATTTGTTTCAAATAGATATAATAATTTACGTAAATATATTAATTATATCAGTTTAAAAGATATAAATTAATAATTAATAAAACAATAAAGTTTAATAAACTGATAAGTTAACGCAAAAAGGTTAACGTTATAATCTGAAACGTTGAGTATAATCTCAAACGTTGTATCCCTTTTAAACAAGCGTTTATAATATGAAACGTTGCGTATAATCTCAAAAGTTGTGATTCTTTTGAACAGTTGTTTTCAGCGTATAAATATATGTTTGCGCTAAGAAACAAAGGAGTCAGTAATATACAGAGAACAACACACAATGCACATTAATAAGTTACAAAACAGAGTAACGTTGACCAACACAGAAAAGTACAGTATAAGAAAAGTGTGTAAAAAAGAATCTCCTGTTTCTCAAATGAATTTTGTACCTTGTTGTATCCTGTAAACAAATTTGTACATAGTGGAAATATTGTTTTCGGATAGTGATCAACACGCCTCAAGGCTTTTCAATTTTTGTCTCCTATACATATAAAAAATACACAACATCTAGAGTAACCAACAGGAAATGGTTGAAACTTTGGCTTTGTGACGAGAATTGTAATCTCACAAACAGAACAACAAATGTAGTATATAAAGAGGTCTTTCAAAAATTTTAAGTTGATTGTAATTCAAAATAAGTGAATAAGTTATTTTATTCACGAGTTATACAAAAAAAATATATCTGAGTTCGGATAGTATTTCCCAAACCCGACCGTGGCATGAGTATATTTGAGCAGATGCATTCGGTTGCGTTTTTAAATACGATCAAGTGTTTCTAAATGCAAAATCATGAGTTATTCGGACAAACGTCAGTCTTTGACAAACGTTGTATTTCAAAATAGAGCATTATTTGTACGCGACGGTTTCTATAGTCTTTGACAGTTTTCCGACGAAGACAATTTTCGGTTATGATATCGTATGTCATGACGATTAATAAAAGTCAAGGTCAGTCTTTGAAAAACGTTTGTTTATTTTTAAAATACCAGTATTTACGCACAATAAATTGTATGTGGCGGTTTATAGAGTAACCAACAGTAAGGTTCGAAACATCTGTTTTGTGACGAGAATTGTAATCTAACAAAAAGAACAACAAATTTAGTATATAAAGAGGTCTTTCAAATAATTTAAGTTGATTGTAATTCAAAATAAGTGAATATGTTATTTTATTCACGAGTGATCATGTAACGTTGTATTTTATCGGTTTATTGACCAAAACGACTGAAATCAAGTTATTGATAAAATAAAACAGTATTTTGATTGTAGATACAAATTTTACTCCAAAGCAGTTTGTAATCTCCAAAGTAGTTTGTCAAAGCCTTTTGCGAATCAAAACCATGTTCGTTTTTTGCATGACGACCAATACTAAATATGTTGATACTAAATAAAAACCATGTTGGTTTAGGATGATAAAAAATAGAACGACAGCCGAGACAAAGAGGTTTATCGTTCGAAATATAATATAATTCGTATCCTAGAACTAGAGTTGTAATTTTTAAGAATATTGTTCATTGTCATTCGTTGATTCAAATTGTAAAATTAATTTTCTTTGTACAATGTAATTTGAATATAGATTCTTTAAAAAAATTGTTATCCCCGTAAACTTTTAGACGGTGATAAAGTAGAGGTCGATACAATAAAAGAAAATTCATTTTGGTGTTCACGAACAATGTTGCGATTTTCGTTCATCAATTTGCTGACCTCTACTTCTCTATAGTCCAGAATCAATTTGGAAAAAGTGAAAGGATATTATCTTAGCTGACATAAAATAAACCAAAATATCTTACGAGTATGCGACGTCAATGTATTTTCAAAGTTAAGTTATTAAAAAAATTAATCAAAAATTTTCTTTGTACAATGGAATTTCAATATAAATCCTTTAAAAAAATTTGTCTCCGCAAACTTTTAGACGGTGATAAAGTATAGGTCGATACAATAAAAGAAGATTTATTTTGATGTACACGAACAATTTTGAGATTTTCGTTCGCCAATTTGCTGACCTCTACTTCTCTACAGTCCAGAATCAATTTGGAACCAGTGCAAGGATATTTTCTTAGCTAACATTAAACCAAATATGTTATGAGGATGAGAAGTCAAGTATTTTCAGAGGTTAGTAATTAAAAAAATTAATCAAAAATTTTAAAGAAGACAATGATCGTGTAATTATTGTATTTTATCAGTTGGATGACCAAAACGACTGAAATAAATTTATTGATAAAATAAAACAGTACTTTTATTGTAGATGCAAATCTTACTCCAAAGCAGTTTGTATAATATTTGGATATGAAATTCCAAAACAACAAAAATAATATTTTCAGAGAAGTTTAATTGAATCGGTGAAGTTTTGTCGAAACCTTTTGCGAAATTTAACATGTTCAGTTCTTGAATGACGACCAATACTAAATAAAGTTAACTTATGAAGAATATTTCAACAAATTCGTTTATGATGATAGCAAAGAGAACGACAGCCCAGACAAATATGTTTATCGTTCGAAATATAATCTTATTTGTATTCTGGAATCAGAGTTGTATTATTTGAGAATATTGTTCATTGATATTCGTGGATGAAAATTGCAAAATATATCTTCTTTGTACAATGGAATTCAATATGGATCCTTTTAAAAAAATGTTATCCCCGTAAACTTTTAGACGGTGATAAAGTATAGGTCAATACAATAAAAGAAGATTCATTTTGGGGTTTACGAACAATGTTGTGATTTTCGTTCATCAATTTGCTGACCTCTACTTCTCTACAACTCAAAATCAATTTGGAACCAGTGCGAGAATATTATCTTACCTGACATTAAAACAAAATATATTCTAGAATGAGACGTCAATGTATTTTCATAGTTAAGTTATTAAAATAATTAATCAAAAATGTTTAAGAAGTCAATGATCGTGTAACGATTGTATTTCGGTCTGATAACCAAAACGACTGGAATAAAGTTATTAATAAAATAAAACAATATTTTGATTGTAGATACAAATTTTACTCCGAAGCAGTTTGTATACTATTTGGATATTAAATTACAAAACAACAAAAATAATATTTTCAAAGCAGCTTAAATATTTAATCGGTGAAGTTTTGTCAAAGTCTTCTGCGTATCAAAACCATGTTCGTTTTTTGCATGACGACCAATACTAAATATGTTGATACAATAAAGTTAAATTAGGAAGAATATTCCAATAAATTCATTTAGGATGATAAAAAATAGAACGACAGCCGAGACAAAGAGGTTTATCATTCAAAATATAATCTAATTTGTATCCTAGAACTAGAGTTGTAATTTTTTAGAATATTGTTCGTTGTCATTCGTGGATACACATTGTAAAATAAATTTTCTTTGTACAATGGAATTTGAATATAGATTCTTTAAAAAAATTGTTATCACTTCAACTTTTAGAAGGTGATAAAGTATAGGTCGATACAATAAAAGAAGATTCATTTTGGGATTCACGAACAATGTTGCGATTTTTGTTCGTCAATTTCCTGAACTCTACTTTTCTACAGTCCAGAATCAATTTGGAACCAGTGCAATAATATTATCTTAGCTGACATTAAACCAAAATATCTTACAAGGATGAGACGTCAAGGTATTTTCAAAGTTAAGTTATTAAAAAATTAATAAAAATGTTCACGAAGACAATGATCGTGTAACGATTGTATTTTATCGGTCTGATGACCAAAACGACTAGAATAAAGTTATTAATATAAATCAACAATTTTTTTTTATTGTAGATGCAAATCTTACTACAAAGCAGTTTGTATAATATTTGGATATGAAATTGCAAAACAACAAAAATAATATTTTCAGAGAAGCTTAATGTAAGGTGAAGTTTTGTCGAACCCTTTTGCGAATCAAAACCATGTTCCTTTTTTTTTGCATTATGACCAATACTAAATATGTTGAGACAATAAAGTTAACTTTTATAGAATATTCCAATTAATTCGTTTAGTATGATAAAAAATATAACGATAGTCGAGACAAAGTGGTTTATCGTTAGAAATTTAATCTAATGTGTATCATAGAACCAGAGTTGTAATTTTTTAGAATAATGTTCATTGTCATTTGTGGATGTACATTGTAAAATGAATTTTATTTGTACAATAGAATTTCAATTTAGATCATTTAAAAAAATTGTTATCCCCGTAAACTTTTAGACGGGTTTAAATTATAGATCGAACCAATAAAAGAATATTCATTTTGGGGTTTACGAACAATGTTGCGATTTTCATTCGTCAATTTGCTGACCTTTACTTCTCTACATTCCAGAATCGATGTGGAATCAGTGCAAAGATATTATCTTAGCTGACATTAAACCAAAATATCTTACGAGGATGATAGGTCAAATTATTTTCAGAGTTAAGTTATTAAAAAAATTAATTAAAAATGTTTAAGAAGCCAATGATCGTGTAACGATTGTATTTTATCTTTCTGAGGACCAAAACGACGGGAATAAATTTATTGATAAAATAAAACAGTATTTTGATTGTAGATGCAAATCTTACTCCAAAATAGTTTGTATACTATTTCGATATGAAATTCCAAAACAACAAAAATAATATTTTTATAACAGCTTAATTGAATCGGCGAAGTTTTGTCGAAGCCTTTTGCGAATCAAAACCATGTTCGGTTTTTGCATGACGACCAATACTAAATATGTTGAAACATTAAAGTTAACTTATGCAGAATAGGCTTATCATTCGAAATATAATATTATGTGTATCCTATAACCAGAGTTGTAATTTTTTAGAATATTGTTCATTGTCATTCGTGGATACACATTGTAAAATGAATTTTCTTTGTACAATGGAATTTCAATATAGATTCTTTAAAAAAATGCTATCCCCGTAAACTTTTAGACGGTGATAAAGTATAGGTCGATAAACTAAAAGAAGATTCATGTTGGGTTCACGAATAATGTTGTGATTTTCGTTAGTCAATTTGTTGACCTCTACTTCTATACAATCTAGAATCAATTTGGAACCAGTGAAAAGATATTATCTTAGATGACATTAAACCAAAATATATTACGAGGATGAGATGTCAAATTATTTTTCAGAGTTAAGTTATTAAAAAAACTTAATCAAAAATGGTTACGAAGGAATGATCGTGTAACGATTGTATTTTATCTTTCTGAGGACCAAAACGACGGGAATAAATTTATTGATAAAATAAAACAGTATTTTGATTGTTGATGCAAATCTTACTCCAAACCAGTTTGTATACTATTTGGATATAAAATTCCAAAACAACAAAAATAATATTTTCAGAACAGTTTAATTGAATCGGTGAAATTTTGTCGAAGCCTTTTGCGAATCAAAACCATGTTCGGTTTTTGCATGACGACCAATTCAAAATATGTTGAGACACTAAAGTTAACTTATGTAGAATATTCCAATAAATTCGTTTAGCATGATAAAAAATAAAACTACATCTGAGACAAAGAGGTTTATTGTTCGAAATATAATCTAATGTTTCTTTTAGAAGAAGAGTTGTAATTTTTTAGAATAGTGTTCATTGTCATTCGTGGATGTACATTGTAAAATGAATTTTCTTTATACAATGAAATTTCAATATAGATCCTTTAAAAAATTGTTATCCCCGTAAACTTTTAGACGGTGATAAAGTATAGGTCGTAATAATAGAAGAAGATTCTTTTTGGGGTTCAAGAACAATGTTGCGATTTTCGTTTGTCAATTTGCTGACCTCTACTGCTCTACAGTTTAGAATCAATTTGGAACCAGTGCAAAGATATTATCTTAGCTGACATTAAACCAAAATATCTTACGAGGATGAGACGTTAAGGTATTTTCATAGTTAAGTTATTAAAAAAATTAATCAAAAATGTTCACGAAGGCAATGATCGTGTAACTATTATATTTTATTGGTCTGATAATCAAAACGTCTGGAATAAAGTTATTGATTAAATAAAATATTATTTTGACTGTAGATGGAAATTTACTTCAAAGCAGTTTGTATACTATTTGGATATTAAATTCCATAACAACAAAAATAATATTTTCAGAGCATGTGTTAATTGAATCGGTGAAGTTTTGTCGAATTCTTTTTCGAATCAAAACCATGTTCGATTTTTGCATTACGACCAATACTAAATATGTTGAGACAATAAAGTTAACTTATGCAGAATATTCCAATAAATTCGTTTAAGATGATAAAAAATAGAACGACTGTCGAGACATAGCATTCGAAATATAATCTAATGTGTATCCTAGAACCAGAGTTGTAATTTTTTAGAATATTGTAAATTGTCATTCGTGGATTTACATTGTAAAATAGTTTTTCTTTGTACAATGGAATTTTAATATAGATCCTTTAAAAAAATAGTTATCCCCGTAAACTTTTCGTAAACTTTTAGACGGTGATAAAGTATATGTCGATACAATAAAACAAGATTCATTTTGGGGTTTATAAACAATGTTGCGATTTTCGTTCGTCAATTTGTTGACCTCTTCTCTACAGTCCAGAATCAATTTGTAACCAGTACAAAGATATTATCTTAGCTGACATTAAACCAAAATATATTACGAGGATGAGACGTCCAGATATTTTCATAGTTAAGTTATTAAAATAATTAATAAAAAATGTTCACGAAGGCAATGATCGTGTAACGATTGCATTTTATCGGTCTGATAACCAAAACGACTGGAATAAAGTTATTGATAAAATAAAACATTATTTTGATTGTAGATGAAAATCTTATTCCAAAGCAGTTTTTATACTATTTGGATATGAAATTCCAAAACAACAAAAATAATATTTTCAGAGCAGCTTAATTGAATCGGTGAAGTTTTGTCGAATGGTTTTGCGAATCAAAACCATGTTCGATTTTTGCATTACGACCAATAATAAATATGTTGTGACAATAAAGTTCACTTATGCAGAATATTACAATAAATTCGTTTAGGTTGATAAAAAATAGAACGACAGCCGAGGCAAAAAAGTTTATCATTCAAAATATAATATAATGTGTATCGTAGAACCAGAGTTGTAATTTTTTAGAATATTGCTCATTGTCATTCGTGGATGCATATTGTAAAATGAATTTTCTTCGTAAAATGGAATTCAATATAGATCTTTTAAAAAAATTGTTACCCCCGTAAACTTTTAGACGGTGATAAAGTATTGGTCGATACAATAAAAAAAATCGTTTTGGGGTTCACGAACAATGTTGCGATTTTCGGTCGTTAATTTGCTGATCTCTACTTCTCTACAGTCCAGAATCAATTTGGAACCAGTGCAAGGATATTATCTTAGTTGACATTAAACCAAAATATGAAAGGGTTGAAGCTTCTTCTCTGCGATCAGAACGGTAATCTCACGAACAAACCCACAAATGTAGTATATAAGTGGTCTTTCAAAATTTATAAGCTGATTGTCATACAAAATAAGTAATGATTTTAATTCATCATAATTATTTACGTATAATATAAAATACTTTTATTTTCTTTATCTATTTTGTGACGTGTTAAACAAGTTTAACGTATATATTAATATGAGTTACATGAAAAGTTATACTATTATTTTCTTTGTCTATTTTGTGAAGTGTTAAACAAGTTTAACATATATATTAATATGAGTTAAATGATAAAATAAGTTATGTACGTAAACATGATAACGAACAGACGGTTAAAACAATTCTTTCGAAGATCCCAGTGCAACGCACGGGCCAGTTAACTAGTAAAATAAATTAAAAAAGTTACAATACAAAATAACATTATACAATACCATATTAATAATTAAATATCCACATATTACAACAATAAAAAACAATATACTTCGTATAAATTATATTAACATATTAATTACCAATGTCGTAGACTCTTAGTATTTATATTGAATTTTGTAATTTGTGTTTCATTAAATTATTATGAATTTTAATTTATAATTTTTATTGTGACATTTATGAATAATTTTATGGTGTATTATATATTATAATATGCATGTTTTGCTTATTATTGTATTTTTTTTAATCCAGTTAATATTTTAATCTACATTATAAATTTTAACATGAAATAAATATTGAACAATATAAACTTGAGTAAACAAATACAATTTTTAATAATTATCACTTTTATAAATATAAATAGAATTAAGAAATAATCATAAGTCTAAAAATTACACAATAACATTTTTTATACAATTTTAAACGAATATTTATAAATTTAAAATAAATAAAAAAATTAATAAATATTGTTTGAGTAAAAATTTGAGTTATAAACAAATTTGAGTTGTAATATTCACAATACACAATTTAAGTCCAAAACTATTACCATTGGAATAGTATTTGGTGGCAAATTGGACATTAATTTGAGTCCAAATTTGTCACCATTGAAGACGTTCTTGGTAAATATTGAAAATAAATTCACCTAATTATAAAAGTGATTTATTTGTTTTCAAGGGAGAGGGTATTCAATTGAGTTTTATTGATTTTTTTTTTTTGAATTTTTAAAATTGCTTGGTAGGTTTAAAAAATTTATAGACTCAATGAAAAGTTTGACTGACCGACTTCCTGTATTGATTTATAAAAATTTTCATAAATTACCGACTTTCTTTGTTGACTTATAAGAATTTTCATAGATTTGAAAAGCCTGTGAAATACATTATTTTTTGATTTATATAAAAAAATTATTTAACTTATTTAGAAAAAATACAAAAAATAAATTAGTTAAAAAAACATTATTATTCACACACACATATAAATCTTATGTTAAAAGGTTCAAAGATGTATTAAACCCACTTGCATGATGATTGAATTATTATTGCTAGAATTGTACGAAATCTTTGATTATTTTTTCTTCTTTCTATTTTCTAGTTAGTCAAACCCTATCTTGTATATATAATTTTTTAAACATTATTATTCAATAATAATTTAACTAATTAAAAGATAAAATGTAAAATAAAAAATTGTATTTACAAGAAAGGAGTCGGTTTCTCTATAATTTTGGAAGAGGTCAAATTCAAGAATGTCCATTAAGATAGAAATATTTAAAATTTTCTTGTATTTAAAAGAAATTTTGGAGAAGTCATTTTTATTTTTATTTTTGAAAGAAAATTCAAAGAAATCTATGAAATATTAAAATTTATAAATTTTTGGATACCTGTTTTTTAAAGACCTTAAAATTCATATTGAATATTTCAAAAAAATTATACTAGACTGTTAAAATTAAAAATACGAATTGAATATCCACATATTTTAATAAGTACAAAAAAATCTTATAAACTCTCAATTTGAATACTCCATCTTCAATGTCAATACATGGATATACGGTACTACTAAATTTGTTAATGAAGCAACATTAACCTTTTTAAATCACCTTTAATTGAATTTCAACTTAAATAGTATTGTCTATATAAAATATTATAATTTACTTGAATGAAATCAAATCATGAATAACGAATCTATTTAATTTAAGTAATGGGTCATTTAGGTATTGTATTTTGTAATCTTTTGTCAATTTCTATTTAAGTTATACTATATTTTTCCGATCGTAAAATAATTAAATAATATAATGGGTTAATAGTTTACTAAAAGTTGATATGGCCGAGTTGGTCTAAAGCTCCAGATTAAGGTTCTGGACAGAAAGGGCGTGGGTTCAAATCCCACTGTCAACATGTTTTTTTAGTTTTTACTTCTTTAGCTACATTCCTAGATGTATATCAAGTCCAACATATCATGAGAAAATTAATGTATTCACGGAATGTTTACTTAAAAAAAGTAAAGAGTCACAGTTATTTTCAGTAAACTCGCTACTTACCCGACGAAATCGTACCCTACTCGATACTCGTCTCATAGCAACGACAGCTGCTAACGCAAGAATAATTAGATTTTTTTTGTTCCACTCCGGTTGTATCAGGTTTTACATGCCAAGCTTGACCTATGGATTGAATTGTATCCTCTATTTTTAGAAAAATAGCCTAGTGGAATTGTATCAGGTTTTACATGCCAAGCTTGACCTATGGATTGAATTGTATCCTCTATTTTTAGAAAAATAGCCTAGTGGAATTGGAACAAAGGGTACGAAAAAAAGTGGTGTCAGATACTATTTATTCTATGTAACCCTAATATGAGTAATTTTTAATTCACACAAAATATAATTGGCCAGCCACTATAAATATTTCAACAAATGAATACTAAAAATATTTCAACAAATGAATTATTAAATAAAGAGAAAAATTAAAAATGTTTTCACACGTAAATGTGTGTATGGACTATGGATTAGAGTATTGCCTTTAGGCTAGCACAAAATTAACCGATGAATATTTCATTTTTTGAGTCTAGCCATAGAAATGAGAACACGCGAGAGAATCGTAGCATTTTTTTTTTTTTTTTTTTTTTTTTTTTGAATTAGTAAATTATTTTTTTTGTTGTTTTTTTAATATTTTATAATAAATCAAAAGAAATACCTATGACTTTTAAAATTAAGACAAAAAGAGGTTTTTTATACTTAGACAAATGAAATCTTAAATTCAAACAAAATTGAAGGATCATTGCAAAATGACATTTGTCTTAAAAATTTATAGTTGATAAATGTTACAATTATAAAATTTCTAAATTGAACTTAATATATATATATATATATATATATATATATATATATATAATATTATGGAGATTTTCAATTGATAGTTGATAAATGTTACAGTCATAAAATTTCTAAATTGAACTTAATATATATAGATAGTTTTATATATGGATAGACATAATATTTGTAAGATTTTGAATTAATAGTTAAGTAAATGTTCCCTCCTTCAAATTTCTAAATTCAACTTAATATATACAGTATATATTAAAATTAGAAGTAAATAATTGACTAGTAGTACTAGTATTTGAAATCCCATAAAAGCCCTAAATTCAAAATTAATAAATTAATTAAAAGACCCCTATCTTGAAAAGCGTCGGCATCAAAGTCACTTTACCAATCGCTCAACATTTTCTTCTACACTTTCCAAGTCATTAAGACTTTAAACACTCCACAGTCCACACCCTAACTCTGTTCTCGCTTAGTAGAGATGGGAGAAGGAAAAGGTTCGAGCCTCGTTCATCTTCTTGTCATCCTTCTCAGCTTAGTTGCATTTGGATTCGCAATCGCTGCCGAACGACGTCGTAGCGTTGTAAGCTCTCTTCTCCCTTTTGGGTTATCGATTTAACCAGATTCGAGCTGAATTTTTTGTTCCAATTTTTTTTTTTGATTATTCATATTTTATTCATAAGAAAATTAGGATATTAAATCCCTTCTGATTTTGTATGACTGTGATTATTTTATTTCATACATTTTTTTATTTTTGTGGAATTTTATGTCATGTTTTATTGTTTTTAGTTGTAATGAACAAATGGGGTTTCGATAGGATATATTTTCTTGTGTTTATTCTATTGTTCTTGGAGTGGGCTAATTATTATTATTAGTAATTATTATTATTTCAAATTCATGTCAATTTTGTTAATGTAGTTTTTAACTGTTTGTTCACACAATGAAACCTCAATCTTTTATCATGATGATTTTTCGAATACCGAGGGTTTCTTATCATAACCTTTGTATATTTCTAGATGCCTGCTCACTTTTTATGGCACAGGGCATTTTACGCAATGATCCAATCACAAACCAGACATATTGTGTTTACCACTCAGATGTTGCCACCGGTTATGGGGTCGGAGCTTTCTTGTTTCTCCTTTCGAGCGAGTCTCTTCTCATGGGTGTCACAAAGTGCATGTGTTTCGGAAGGCCCTTGACACCAGGTGGAAACCGGGCCTGGACCATTATATATTTCCTGTCTTCTTGGTAAGAACTAAGAAAGTATTCCTGCATCTTGGTGGATCAGACATATTAATGCATTTCTTATATTTCCATTTGTATATCTTCCTTGTTGCGTTTTGTCTTGTCTTTGGATGGCAATTGGTTTTCCATACTGAGAAATGAATACATGAACAAACATTGCAGGATGACATTTGTGGTTGCAGAAGCGTGTCTAATTGCCGGAGCGAAGAAGAATGCCTACCACACCAGATATCGGGATGTGATTTATGCTGATAATTTTTCATGTGATACCTTAAGGAAAGGCATCTTTATTGCTGGTGCAGTCTTTGTGGTGGCGACTATGATTATCAACGTCTACTATTATGTGTACTTCACTAAAGCCACCAACCAGGTAGCTCAGAAGATCAATCGGGCGAATGGCTCGACACCTGGCAAGCCAGGGCGTGTATAGATGTTGACTGACTGTCAAGTTTATCTTCTTGTGAGGCCTATCTCAGTTTATGTTAGCTGATTAAGATTCGTATTTAAAATTTTGATTTGAAGCTAAAATCTGGTTTGGTTGACTTCTATATTTTCGTCTTGATAATTCTGTCAGGTTTTTGCTTGTATTTTATTTAGGGGTGTGGTCTTCCGGGAAGACCACCCCTGGGGTAACTGAATATGTATCTGTATCATCTTGTTTCCCTATATATATATATATATATATGGAGGTTTTTTCAAATTCAAAATAGGAAAAAACAAATCATAAAGAGTTTTTTTAAATTATACTCCTTATATCTAGTTTTCTATAATAATTATGTATTTCTTTTTTGGGTGTTTGATTATAATATTAAGTATTTTTTTTATTTTAAAATATTATTTTTTCTATTTTAAAATAGATATTTTATTTTATTTTTATCATTAATTTTTTAAATTACAATAAAGTACTAGATGAGTGAATATCACATTGAATCCAAATTTGACAGCCCTTAGAATCCAACTCAATCTCAATTCATTTCCAGAGAGAGTTATGCATTCTGAGCACATCATTTTAGGTTATGCCAAGGCCTTACTCTATTCCGTAGATGGTCCCTTAGATATGCCTTGAGCGCAGGTGTACGTATACGTACTCCCCACATCTCACTCACCAAGCCAGCTGGAGTATGCGATATCTATCACTAACATCCCTTGTTGAGCCCCCAAGATTCAACATGTCTACGTGGGGAGCTCGGTTGGTATGAGAGATTTATCTCGCAGCTGGCTCGGATAAACGTCCAGATGCATGGCTTTTTATTGAGATTTAATTATGTTCCATATAATGTCCGTCATCTTTCTCTTTTAAGGATAACAAACATGATTGATTCAATCTATTTCTTTATTTTCCAATGATTCTTATGTTTGTAACAACAGGGACATCATTTTTTTTATCATTTCTAATCGATTAGGCGTTTTATTGCGGTTCTTTTGTTATAACTTCCTAGATAAGGTTAAAAATGACTTCTTTTTAAAGTCGCCGACGACCCACTTGCTAAATTTAGAATTTTTTTGCTGGAACTCAGTGCTTGAGATACTCTCTTTCTGTCTTGGTGAATGAAAAGTATAAGCATTCCTCTCAACTGAATCGAGGTTTGGGTCATTATGAGAGATGTTTCAGGGAGTTGCAGGTTGTTATCTCTCAACTTTAAAAGTTTAAAATTAGACTTATTATTTTTGGCCAAAGTTTGACATGTATTCTTCTTTATTATGCAATGTGTTCTCTTATTTACCATTTCAAATTAAAATCCATAGTATATATGTTAACCACACTTAATCAAACCAGCTTGTACTTGATTCTACGTACAATCGTACATATAGCAATGGGAGAATACAAATGTATTTGGACGTACATCATGAAATGATACAATTTAATTAGATCTTGAAAAGGCCGACGTTGTTCTTAATCCATAACATATATAGATTCTAATGAATTGACAATCGATGGAGTATATTATAAGTAAAAAAAATCGACAGTAATTAGTGTATCTCATTTAAATTTTGACTCTCAAACCTCTAAATTCATAAAACACACTCAAAATCTGTCTTTCAAATCAGAACTAATAAGGAACAAAATAAATAAGGTAGTCATAATTCAACCATAATGATCATCTGCAAAACTCATGGGCGTGCGGGTGGCGACACATCATCAATCCAGTCGAGAGCCTCGTCGTAAAAGTCCATGTTGAAATCAAAGTCGAAATCCGGCAAGGGCCCCATCAGGCCGTCACAGATAGGAAGGAACTGATCCAACGAGTCCCCGAATTCGTCGCTCCAAATATTCAAGTCCATCATCTCATCACTCCATACCATCTCCAACTCCTTCAACCCGTGCTCACTACTTGTTGATGTTTCCTTTTCCACCACCACCTTCCCATTATCATCGGATTCGTTCTTCTTCTTATTATTATTATTATTATTATAATAATAATTATTATTATTATTCTGTCTGGTCTCCACATGTGTGGAGACCACGACGGAATGGGCCTGGGCCTCGTACTCCAACCGCTTCATCTCGTAGGCCCGCGAGGCCTCCTCCTTAGTAGGGTAGGTGCCCAGCCACACCCGCTTTTGGAGGATGGGGTTTCGTATTTCCGCTGCCCATTTGCCCCCTTTGCGCTTACGCACGCCCTTTACCCTCGAGGAGGGCGAATACGTCATTTTTGTCGTTGTTTTGTTGTTGATCATCGGATAGAGAACTTGGTGGACGATCCGTTTGATCTTCTTCTCGGCTCCTTCGTCAGAGGATGAGTCGGTGGCATCCGGGTCGTCGCAGATGATCCGGACCTTTCTCATGGGTCGGGCGGCTGCCTCCGGAGGAGGGCAACGCCGGGCCTTTCTACTTCTACACATTGGTGATGGATTTTTCTGTTAATCCCGAAAATGCCCCTGCAACAAATCCACAACCAAACAAGAAATTAATGTGACACATCAGCACAGAAACAAAAAACAAAAACACATCATTTTTTTCTTGTACCTTTTGGGCCTCAAACGCATCGAAGCCGCCGAGACCCGGCCAACTGCATGCAAATTAAATAATTAATCAACTCAAAATTAATTCAAAGAGAAAAACCAGATCAGATTCAAGAAAAAACAGACAAGTCAACGTAAGTGTAAAACAGAGGGGGGATTGTTTGTTTTTCTTTTTCTTTTTTTTAATTAAAATTGGTTTCTGGTTTTTTAATTGATTTGTGAATATGGACCGAATTAAAAACGGTATTCCCCTAAACAAAGCATTTGCGTACACACTTATATACATCATCATCAAAAATCAAAATCAAAATCAAAAGCAAAGTAAAAAACGAAATCGAAGAAGAAAACATTCATACCTTAATTCTTTTGATTTTGTCTCTTTCAAGTTCTTTTCATTATTCTTTTTTACCAAGAATAAAGAAAATAAATTAAAATTGAAATTTATTTGAGTGAGGGAGGGTGTATGAGTGTGTTATATATGAAGGATTTGGAGTCATATATTTGGGGAACCAAATTTAATACATGACGAGTTTGGCTGGATTATGACCATCGTTGACCACTCTCATGCATACATATATTTTATATATTTGCGGAATGATGGTTGGTGAAAAGTATTCTATTTTTATTAAAAAAACAAATGATTGTATTAATATGTTGGAACTTGGAAATGATCTTTTATTAGGGGTGATGCCGCAGTTCGGAATCGTGTTTATTTGAAACAAGTCAGTTGTGTCTTATTTACACTTTGAAAATGACGTCAGATTGAATCGAATCTTTTTTGCACTCTCATTTGCTCATTTTATTTGGTGTTTGTCATTACAATTTACAATTTATACCATTGTTAATTTTTCCTACTCACTCTATCAACAATCTATTGTTAGAATTAAAATTCTTGTTTTGGTTCGATACGTCCACCTACGAGCAAGTCGTAAAAATCGAACACGTGTAGACTCGATTTTCATTGAATGTCTGTTCGTCAAGTTCGTTAAGGTAACATTTTGAAATTGAACGGGCCATGAAGTACGTGTTCATTAAGTTCGATTTCAACAAAATATAAATAATGATTGGTCGACGCTATCTATTTATTTAGTGTAATAGTCGAAATAGGATTGCACGGCACAATCCACACACCCGTTGAATAGCGGTCGATTCTTACAAAATTAATTACAGATCGCATGGATCATTTGATAAATTAGTTCGATATAATTAAGTTGCTCGATCGACCCAACTTATGTAACAGTAGTGGTTACTATTTACATAGTACAAGCGAAATGAGCTTAATTTCAATTAAAATACAAAATATTTTCATGTTTATTTTTAATTTCATAATTAAAACAGTTGAAGTAGAATTGAACAATTCAACTTAAATTGTAAAGCTAAGTATAATGTATTCAACAAAGTTCCGTTTCAACAAAAACATTTTATAGAGTAGTTGCTCTAACTATATTTCAATCATTTTTAGTACACACTATCCTATGGACAATAGTTGCATTTTTCGTTTAATTGACTTTATATACTAAATTAGTACTTATTAATCAATGGGATGGCCATCAGGCCATCCTGTAAATATTAGTGCTTCCAAGGGTATTTAATAATTAATATACACCCTTCTTCGGTCAAAATGTGTATTATATTATTACAATGGATTTTATAATTTGCTTTCGGATTTTTTTTTTATTTTTTTGACTCAATATGAAATTATATTGCATTAAATCAGCTGTTAAAAACGGCTTTCAAAATTATTATGACTCATCTTTCTAAAGTAAACAATGAATGCTATAAAAGTCAATAAAATTGATTCAATGCACAAAATGCAAAATGTAGTTTGTGGCAAATTATATTAAATTATACAAGAATCCCTATTACTTACCAAATCACGCAAGGACAAAATCATGCGATCCCTTTGCATAAATAAGAACACGAATTTTATGGAAAATTACATTTACGCTCTCGAGGTTACATATAATTACTACAGCATTGCCTATTGTTTTAGAAATTAATTATACACCATTTTATGGTACTTTACATTTATGGATTTGAGCTTTCAACATGTATAACATTTCAGAAATACACATTACTTGCGAAAAATTACCCACGGTCAGTAGCTTTTTTGAAAAGTAAAAATTACTAAATTACATGATTTTGCTCCCAATTTTGACTGGTTTATTTAAACCGTACTCTTTTTAAAAATAAAATTAATGAAAACCAACAACTAATTTTGTGGTAAGAATAAATGTAATACTACAGTATATACTCCGTAATATATATATATATATATATATGAGGGTGCTAAATGAGCAGAATCTGAGAAGAAACACCTAATTTTTTATTTTTTACAAGTATAATAATATTTTAATTATTTTTTGACATTAGTTATAGTTAGTTATAATATATAATATATATATTGTACAAAAAAATCAAAAATAATTTTTTTAATTAAAGATAATTCAGATTTTTATATTTACACTAAAAAAATCAATTAAATAGAAAAAATATAATTTAATATATAATAATAAAAAATAAAAATTTTATGTTAAGATATTTATTAAATTTATCATATTTATAATTATTTAAAAATAAAAAATAAAAAAAATAAATAATTTTGGGCAATTCTGCCCATGGGCAGAATCTGTCCATATAGCATTACCGTATATATATAACCGGTTTAGGAGACGCTACTCCAGGTGCAATACACTTGGTGGCATATTAACTGAGGATGCATACACAATACACGTCAGGTGTGTGTGATTGTGTGTGTATTGAATATAATAATATTAAATCAACGGTTAAGATCTATATGGTGTACTCCACCGAGAGTAACATTATTAAAACCATATATAACCAACCACATGTAATAATATTCAACAAATCCTGGTGGATAATTCGTTATTTACATATTTATGAATCAGTTTTATGTATGCTACACCTGTGAAATACATCATGTATATTTTAACCGTATATTTAATATTATTATATTAAATACACACTCAATCACACACACGACGTGTATGGTGTATGCATCTACGGTTAATATGCCACCGAGAGTATTACTCCCGTTGTAGCATCTCATAGGCCTTTATGAATCCGTCAATGACCTAACCAATGACATCGCCAACGATTTGATCCATTGATGATTTTTGGCTTGATTTACACTGTTGGAAAATCGTGATTAAATATTGATTTGTATTTAGAAATAATTATATATATGATAAATTAGTAGCATGTATTCTTGATGTTGACGAATTAGGTCACACTCCAGACAAAATTAGAAAATATTGACGACTTAGCACTTCGTTAGCGCATGTATTCTTGATGATTTTGCTGATGGATAAAGCTCGTTGATAAAAACCTCGTGAGTATAAAGAATTCTCGACAAACTCATTAATACCAAAAGAAATTTTAAACCCTCTAGTTTAAAATGTAATACTATTATATTTTATCTTTTATTTTACGAAAAAATATTTTTTCCGAAGCTCTAATAATTAAGTAGAAAAAATCAAAGTTTGTAGCTAAAAATTGGTTATGGAGATACACGTCAAGTGTGTGCGATTGTGTGTGCACTTAATATTATAATACTTACGTACATGGTGTATTCCACCTGATCGACATCTATAAAACACTAAAATTTCTTGTAAACACAATTTTAAACCTCTAATTTATTCATAAATCAAAATTCATCCTTAAATAAATTAAAATCTAAGAACACTTAACCCTAAATTAACATCCATTCCTAAATCAACAAAAAATCGATAAACTCAACAATAATCCCTAAACATTAACTCAACAATAACCCCTAAACAATAACTCAACAATAACCTCTAAACAATAACTCAACATAAACCAAATCCAAAATCAAATAAATAATATATATAAAAAAATAAAAAATGATAAAAAAAAGTGAAGGAAACGTACTTTTTTATTTTATTTTTTGCATTGCTACAATTTTAAAGTTAATCAATTTGACTCATCTATATTTCATGAATCAGCAAAATTGGTGGTGCCGTCTCATTATGGTGCGTCGAAACATATCTTAAATGTTAAAAAAAAAACAACAACAAGAAGGCGAGCTGTGGGTCGTCAATTGATCATTGTTACTGCATTTTTTAGTCTTACAGATGCATGAAGAAAAAACAGAAAGTACCAAAAAAATCTCGACATAATTCTTGAGTGAGAGCTCCATTGTATTATGTTTTAAGAATTGAGAATTCTGATTTCACAGCCATTTTCATAAGACATGTATGTTTTATAGCCTTTCTCGTAAAAGTATATGTTTTCTAGATCAACTGTGTGAAAAAAGTTTGCAATACCCTTATTTTTTAATAAATAAGTTTTAAATGAAAAAGGAAATGCATAAAAGGAATTAAATAAAAAGTATAGCTACAACAACAATTACAACAACAACAAACTTTAACAAGTTCAATAACATAGTTTTTTTTTTTTTTTTTTTAATTTTGTGTTATTTATTTTTGGACGTGGGCTTAACTCTCTAACACCACTCCGTAGTGAAAGTTGTCTGATGAACGTGATAAGATTTTACAGAGTATCAAATGTAATATGTTTAATTTTGAACATTTCAATTGTTTATTTGGGGAACATTTAACTTTGATATTGCAACAAGCCAAGCCAACAACATTAGACTTAATTAGTGCTTGTGAAATCCTTTTATTCAAGTTTGTTTGATAAGGGAACAAATTTTACAACCTTGAAAACGTTCAAAGACGGTGAAAACACATTTCATTCCTTGAAGCTCTTCATTCACATTTTCCATGACAAGTTGACTTTTTTTCCCACGGGCAACTCAAGGAGTACAAAGCTCTTGTGGTCATTTATTACCATCCAAAATCGATTCATAGTTAGGAAGTGATGGAGTTGTATTCTAAATGTCTAGTTTAGTGCAAATACAGAACTCCTTATCTATACCTTAATTCGAGATATGATTCAAGCATGAATGCTTTTAATGCAATAGTCCTTGATGTATACGTTGTAGACAGTATGGCGTGAGGAGACACGCGGAAGATCATACTGTCGGTTACTCGTATACTATCGAACAGTAGCTCACGACTTAGATGGACAGAGACAGTCCATCGGTACGTCGTAGTGTGACTGGTAGATAGTCGGTCTTGACTATCATGTTACACTCGTACACTTGGTGTATTGAGCAGGACCACGGGAGGGCGTTCGATTTATACTAATCGGAGTAATCGAACCAGACCTCAGATATTACGGATATGTGAGTTCTTAATCCCTATATAATTATAGGTGCGTGTGTCCAATGCTCGGTTCTTTGATGTGCCAATGAGTGAGACTAATTGATTAGTCAATATTCTCGGTAGATTGGGAATCGGTATTGTACACACGGCATGCTATAGATTATAGACAGGAAACCGTGTCCCATTTATTGGGTTGATGATGTCCCCGAGATGAGCTCATAAAGTTTATCATGTAAACCCTGCAAGTGGATTTACTCCGCATGATAATAAGGATGAGTGGTACTAGTCTCGGATTATAAGAAATGAATTAATTTAATTATTAGTAATTAAAATTAATTCGTGGACATGCGATATCTTAAACACGGGGAAATATCACATATGTAATACGGCGGAAAAATTATTGACGGAATAATTTGAATTAATTAATTGGGAAATCATTTATAATTTTATAGTGGAATTAATTATAAATAAAATTGTGGAATTTAATTAAAGTTTTCCTTTTGGGACACCAAGTTAATTAAATTGCAATTTAAGCCTAATTAATTAATTGCCTATTGGTCCCTAGTGTGGCCTATATAAATCCTCGTCTCTCTTCTCTAAACCTATAGAACGCCGCTATTTTATTTTTGCGGAGAAAAATTAATTTGTTAACGCAATTAATTTTTCTGTGAAAATAAATAGATTAGCGCAATAACTTTTCTGCTCCAGAAAGAAAATTATATTCTTGCGTAAGTTTGAGAGAGAAGAAGAAGAGACACTCCAAGCGTATCGATGCCCACACATCGGCTGGAGCAAGAGGACTAGGATACACGCTAGAAGACTCGAGGTCTCTGTCAATTTGGCTTCTCCGAATCACGCGACAAAGGTATGGAATCGAAACCCTATTTCCGCATTGTTTCGATTCGATCTCGTACGTAATCATACAACGAACCTCCGATCGAGTTCCGGGATCGTGGTTGGTGTTCCTAGATCACTGTGGGGTCGCTGACTTCCAGAACGGTGGTCGGAATCGGAAAATCCGACCAGAAACTGACCAGGAACAGCAGCGTTGCGCTGCTGTTCGCGACGCTGTCGTCCGACAGTGTTTCCTGTCGGCCGACAAGGGCCTGTCGGACGACACCATTTGGTGTCGGACGACACAGAGGTCAGCAGCCCTCGGTTTTGCGCGGTTGTGCTTCGAACATGATGGCTGGGCGTAAATCGGGTCTGGGGCTTCGTCGTGAGCACAGTAGGCACGCTGGAGGTCGACTGGGCGTGTCCGGATGTTCGAGTAGTCGAACGGACTCGTCCCGGGTAGTCGATTTCCAACAATTGGTATCAGAGCCGGTTTATCGGTTTGTTGTATTGTTCGTACGTTTGTGATGCAGGATAAACCCGATTATTATGGCCAACATTATGGGTTGTTGTATGATAATTTTGTTGTGGTTTGTTAAACTCTCGGGCTTGTCGAGATTGTTTTGTTTTGGAAATGTTGCTTGTTTGTAATAGATAAAAAACGACGGGTTGAGTCGTTAGGTTTATTTATTTATTTCCGTTGTTTTTCCGGGCATGTATAGGATCGATCACCCTGTATAGGATCGATGCCAGATTTAGTAGATTTATTCTTGTAATTTTTCTTGCTAATTTTGGTGGATCGAGACGAGATCGAAACCCGGAGAAACGAGGATCGAGGAGAACGAACCGGCAACGGGCAGCCATCGAACACACCCCGTGTTCGTGACGGGCAGCAGCGTGGCTGGGGTTCGTTCGACCCCACGGACGACTCAACGAGGCTCGAGACGAGGCTCCAGTGGGAGGAGTTCGTCTCTTGACCCTCGAGCGAGTCGGTGGTGGATCGAGATCGAGACGAGCAACGAGATGAAGTTCCAAGAGACGTGCATTGGAGAATACTTAAGGCCATAATAATCGGGGCCACGTTAATTGCTTTTTATGTGATTTACGTGTTTTTTATTATGCTTAATTATTTTATGCATTTTATCCCTTATCGTAAAATACTAAGTGGGAGAGGGATTGGAAACAATCCCGCGGTCTCCATTCTCTGTTTTGAATGTGATGTGTATTGACTTACGAGTTGGCTTTAGTGTCATCCTCCCTATCGGATAAAGTCGATACACGGATATCACTGGATCAAAATTCGAAATTAATTCCACTTATAGAATTTAATAATCATATTTTTCAAAAGCAATGCCTAATTTGTTTTTCAAAGACTAATTTCAACTCGACTCATTCTCACCCCGGGGAGTGGAATGGAGCCAAAGCGCTTGGTTATGTCGATGACACAGATTAGAGACTTTCGAGTCATTCGATGACTAGATCGATTGTCTGGTTGGCTCCCTCACCTAGTGAGAGATAGGGCTCAATTGCATGATTGATCGCTGATTAGAAACTTCGAGTTTCACTTACGAGATATCAAGCTTTGATTAATAAAATTGTGAAATTTAATAAATGTAAGAGTCAATTAACAAAGTTGTTTGTTTTAGTAAACGTCCACAAGAACGTGGCTTGCTAAATGGAAACGGTACTTTGGGATAATTAAGATTCTATGACATTTAAATAAGTGAGATTCAATTAATAAAGTTGTTTGTTTTAGTAAACGTCCACAAGAACGTGGCTTGCTAAATGGAAACGGAACTTTGGGATTAATTAAGGCTCGACAGTTATAGAAAGTCGTGGAGGACCGCATGTCAACGTAAACGTCCACAAGAACGTGGCTTGCGGTGGACATGTAGTTCCCGAGCGGTGGACTTAGTACTGAGAAATGGTATACACTTAGGTACGCTTTATAGTATCCTCCCCATCGGAGTCACTGCTATAATGATGTACGACCGAAGTAAAAATCCAATTATAAAATCGTTTGGATTAGTATACGTCCACAAGAACGTGGCATGCTAGTCTGATGGGATTTTGGAAATGATTGGTAGTTTAATGATATTATTTGAGGGAAATGATATCGAATTAAACTCATTGTTTGTTTTATATGGTATTATTCCCATTAAAAGTCAACAAACTCAATGACCCTGTTTGTATGGATTGGAAAAGAAACTTGGACATTGTCCTAACTGCAGAGGAGTACAAATATGTACTCCAAGTCAATTGACCTGCTGAACTAAATTATGCTTCCACTACTGAGGGAAGGAAGCTCATTGGAAATGGATCAAGGCTATGAGATGACGCGGAGCAACATTATGATTTTCATGTCAAAATGTGCTGCGACATCGGGATCAAGCCAGGACCATTACCTATGATATGATGCTTAACCTCAAGAAGCTTTTTGGTTATCAGGACAGGACAGCCGGGCAAAATGCAATGAGGCAACTCATGACGGCCATCGCATCCGAGGGAACGCCCGTGGGGAATCACGTTCTTAGGATGTGCTATCTGAATGAGATAGAGATTCTAGGACCAGTTATCGATGGGGTAACCCAAGTCGATATTGTGCTCCAGTCTCTGCCGAGAAGTTTTGAGCAGTTCCGCCTGAACTATAACATGAATAAGGGGTCTTACTCATTGGCGGAACTCCTGATTGAACTTCAAGCGGCTGAGGGAATCTTTAAGGGCTCTTATGCACTTGTGGCTGAGAAATTGGCTCTTCCTAGGCCTCCGGGCGGCAAAAGGAAGAAGAAGCAAAGACGGAAACCCAGTGGGCCTAATATATCTGGACCACGGAATGGGACAAGCAAGCCCAACAGGGCAAGTGCTTCCGTTGCAAGCAGTCTGGATACTGGGAGTTTTAATTGTTCTCTCAAGCAACAAGAAGTTGACTCTTCCTTAGTTAACCGAAACATGTTTAGTGGTGTTATCTGCCAGTACCTGGTGTGTGGATACGGGAACCACTAATCATGTCTGCACTTAAATGCGGGGGTTCCAGGAAACCCGGAGACTTAGAAAGGAAGAAGTTATAACCTACATGGGCTATACTATTAAGGTAACAGTCGTTGCAGTGGGAGATGTTAAATTTTTTAATGGTAGGATTTTAGTTCTAATAAATTGTCTTTATGTGCCGGCATTTAGAAAGAAATTTCATTTCGGATTTCTAAATTGGCTTAGAATAGATATTCTGTTTCTTTAAGAAACGGGGATGTTATCTATTCTGGTACATTGATAGACAATTTAATACTAAATCCGTTTTCTTCCACGATGCAACAGATCGGAGCTAATAACACACTGTCGAACCCCAATAAGAGTAAAGATCCTTCTAGATGAATCAAATGTACTTATGGCATCTTAGGCTAGATCATTTTAACTTGAGTACGATTCAAAGGGTGAAAGCTGATGGACTACTCAGCTAGGTTGAAGGAAAGGACCTTCCAACCTTCGGATCATACTTGGAAGTTTAAATGACCAAGCAACCCTTTATGGTTAAAGGGCAAAGATCCAATAAAGTATCAGAGTTGATTCGATCTGATGTATGCGAACCTCTTTATGGAGTTCAAGGCATAATTATCAGAAAGATGGGATTAACTCCCAATTGACTACGCCATTTATGCCTCGGCAAAAATGATGTGTTAGTAAGAAGGAATAGGAATCTTATAGATATGGGAAAGTAGACAATGAGTTCGGAGTTACCTAATTCGTTTTTGGGATATGGCTTGGAAACAGCGGCGTTTATCCTGAACTTGATTCCTTTGGAAACTTGTACTGATATTCGGCTGTTTATAGGATACCCTAAGAAAACGAATTGAGATATGTAATATAGTCCAAAAGACCAGATGTTCATTGATTGCATCAATGTTCGGTTCTTAGACATGGACTATATATATACACAAGATCACAAGCCCAAGAGTAGAGTAATACTTAAATGAGCTTAGAGAGACTGATAAAAACTTAGAACCAGCCTAACTGAGTAGTTCACTACTATAATCTTTAGTCACTAAAGATACACCGGAGCGTCGTCGTAGTGGGAGGGTTGTTAGACAACCCGATAGGTTCATGGGTATAGGTGAGTCTTCGGACTTGTTACCTAGAAAACATGAAGCCGACCCCTGGATCTATGACGAGACGCTGAAAGATCAAAATGCTCAGTCTTGGTAAAAGACGATGAAATATGAGATTGAATCTTTGGATTTAAATCATGTCTGGGATCTTGTAGCACCACCTAAAGGTGTAAAAGCCATTGGTTGCAAGTGGGTGTACAAGATGAAAAGAGGGTCTGACGGGAAGGTGTAAACCTTCAAGGATAGGCTTGTTGCGAGAGGGTGCACTCAGAAAGAAAGGGATCGATTATGAGTAAACTTTCTCGCCGGTAGCTATGCTAAAGTCGATCCGGATTCTTTTGTCTTCACATGGAAGATGGAAGTCAAGACGGATTTCTAAATCGAAGTCTTGACGGGACCATCTGTGTGGGACAGCCAGAGGGATTCATCGAAAAGAGCCAAGAGCATTCGGTAAGCAAGCTTAATCAATCTTAGGATTGAAGGAAGCTTCAAGATCTTGGACACATGCCGATCTATGATAAAATCCATTTTATGGATTCAATCAAGGCATGTTTGGGTCCTGTGTGTAACAATGAAGTGACGGAAAAGTTGTGGTGTTTTCTCATTCTTTATGTAGACGACATCCTTCTAAATTGGCAACAATGTGAAAGATGTTATCGGACATAAAGGGATGGTTGTCCAAGTAATTCAATATGAGGGACTTAAGAGAAGTCGGGAATGTTCTTGGGATCAAAGTTATAAAGGATCGCCAGAAAAGAACATAGAACTTATCTCGAGCCTCATACATAAATACAATTCTTGCTCGTTGCAGCATGCAGAATTCCAAGAAAGGTTTTTTACCTTTTAGATGTGGAATTATTTATCTAAAGTTTTGTGTCTGACACAATAAGGAGATAAATGAAAAGTAAGCAGTTCCCTACACCTTGACGGTGGGAAGCTTAATGTATGCAGTGATGTGCACGAAACTGATATCTACTATGCCGTGGGCATGGTGGTGAGATATCATAGTAATCCTGGAAAGGATCACTCGACTGATGTAAAGAACATGTTTTATGTTCTAAGTTACAAAGCAGTCAAGTTGTTTCTTTTGGATTACATAGAATTGGATTTCCAAATCAAACAGGGACAGTCGAAAGTCGAAGTCAGGCTATGTGTTCTCACTGTGAAGTGGAGCAGTCTCATGGAAGAATGTAATGCAGTGATACATTACGGACTCTACCATGGAAGCTGAAAGGATAACGGCCTATGAGGCAGTTAAAAGGTCAGTGTGGCTCCAGAACTTCCTAAGGGACTTAGATGTGGTTTCTAGTTCACCCAAAGCTATTTTGAATAGCGGTATTGGCAAACTTGAAATGCCACGAGTCCACAGTGGGAGATAACAAGTAGAGCGCATGTACCACCTGATTCGAGAGATCGTCTAGTAAGACGATGTAGTTGTCACCTAGATAGCATCGAGAGGATTGCCTGGTAAAATCCGTTCACTGAGGCACTTCCAGCGAAAGCGTTGGATAGGCGTGATGAGGTTATGGGAATCTGATGTTTGGGAGAGGGCGACTAGACTTTTAGTATAAGTGGGAGATTGATGGAGTTGTATTCTAAATGTCTAGTTTAGTGCAAATACAGAACTCCTTATCTATACCTTAATTCGAGATATGATTCAAGCATGAATGCTTTTAATGCAATAGTCCTTGATGTATACGTTGTAGACAGTATGGCGTGAGGAGACACGCGGAAGATCATACTGTCGGTTACTCGTATACTATCGAACAGTAGCTCACGACTTAGATGGACAGGGACAGTCCATCGGTACGTCGTAGTGTGACTAGTAGATAGTCGGTCTTGACTATCATGTTACACTCGTACACTTGGTGTATTGAGCAGGACCACGGGAGGGCGTTCGATTTATACTAATCGGAGTAATCAAACCAGACCTCAGATATTACGGATATGTGAGTTCTTAATCCCTATATAATTATAGGTGCGTGTGTCCAATGCTCGGTTCTTTGATGTGCCAATGAGTGAGACTAATTGATTAGTCAATATTCTCGGTAGATTGGGAATCGGTATTGTACACACGGCATGCTATAGATTATAGACAGGAAACCGTGTCCCATTTATTGGGTTGATGATGTCCCCGAGATGAGCTCATAAAGTTTATCATGTAAACCCTGCAGGTGGATTTACTCCGCATGATAATAAGGATGAGTGGTACTAGTCTCGGATTATAAGAAATGAATTAATTTAATTATTAGTAATTAAAATTAATTCGTGGACATGCGATATCTTAAACACGGGGAAATATCACATATGTAATACGGCGGGAAAATTATTGACGGAATAATTTGAATTAATTAATTGGGAAATCATTTATAATTTTATAGTGGAATTAATTATAAATAAAATTGTGGAATTTAATTAAGGTTTTCCTTTTGGGACACCAAGTTAATTAAATTGCAATTTAAGCCTAATTAATTAATTGCCTATGGGTCCCTAGTGTGGCCTATATAAATCCTCGTCTCTCTTCTCTAAACCTACAGAACGCCGCTATTTTATTTTTGCGGAGAAAAATTAATTTGTTAACGCAATTAATTTTTCTGTGAAAATAAATAGATTAGCGCAATAACTTTTCTGCTCCAGAAAGAAAATTATATTCTTGCGTAAGTTTGAGAGAGAAGAAGAAGAGACACTCCAAGCGGATCGATGCCCACACATCGGCTGGAGCAAGAGGACTAGGATACACGCTAGAAGACTCGAGGTCTCTGTCAATTCGGCTTCTCCGAATCACGCGACAAAGGTATGGAATCGAAACCCTATTTCCGCATTGTTTCGATTCGATCTCGTACGTAATCATACAACGAACCTCCGATCGAGTTCCGGGATCGTGGTTGGTGTTCCTAGATCACTGTGGGGTCGCTGACTTCCAGAACGGTGGTCGAAATCGGAAAATCCGACCAGAAACGGACCAGGAACAGCAGCGTTGCGCTGCTGTTCGCGACGCTGTCGTCCGACAGTGTTTCCCGTCGGCCGACAAGGGCCTGTCGGACGACACCATTTGGTGTCGGACGACACAGAGGTCAGCAACCCTCGGTTTTGCGCGGTTGTGCTTCGGGCATGATGGCTGGGCGTAAACCGGGTCTGGGGCTTCGTCGTGAGCACAGTAGGCACGCTGGAGGTCGACTGGGCGTGTCCGGATGTTCGAGTAGTCGAACGGACTCGTCCCGGGTAGTCGATTTCCAACAGGAAGGTCTTCTCCTTCATCACCACTGATTAAACCATCAGTTGTTCAACCTTTGAATCCCATTTGGATTAATATGACCTAGCTTAAGATTCCACAAGTATAATTGATTCATCCTAGAAAGTTCATTTCTCTTATTGGTGTTAGATAATGTGTTACTAGTTTCGGTTCGTTGCATCGTGGTAGACTCAGGATTTAACCTATACAAATTGTCAACCAATGTGCTAGAACAGATATTATCATCTATTCTTCTTATAATCATCGAATGATCAGAAGAACTAGAATATCCATTTCAATAGAAACTGAAATCAAATTCTTTCTAAATCCAGGCACATAAAGACAATGTATAAAATCCTTTCATTACTTAAAAAATAAATGAATCTCTCTCCCACTGCAACAGCCGCCACCTTCGCAGCATTGCCCATGTAGATGGTGATCTTTTCCTTTCTAAGTCTCCGGGTTTCCTGGAACCCTTGCATTCAAATGCAAAACATGATAAGTGGCCTCCGTATCTACATACCAGGTGCCGGTAGATATCACCACTTGAAAATGTATCATTGACTAAAGAAAAGTTCACTCCTCGGTTTTATGAGAGGACAATCAGACTTCCAGTGCCCAGACTTGTTACACCATAAAAATCCAACACCGACACGTGTCTAGACGACCGGAGCCACGTCATCAAGAAGGTGGTCAATCGGCGGACAAATGTCAGATTTAAAGCCAAGTATGAAGAAGGTACCAGGCGAGCTCAACAGTAGCCCCGGGCAGACAACCCCGTGCCAGATTGAGGGATCAGTCAGATAAGGCTAAAAAAAAATGCGGAAACCGATAATCCGATCGAAGTCCCGTCGCCGTAAACCGATCGCGAACACCGAACGAGCCGGAGCACGACCAAGGCGTCGCCGCGGGCGAACCCGCGGCTAAACCCTAGCCACGCCCCCGCCGGGGCTCGCGATCGCCGTGCATGGCGATCGCATGGGGCTGCATGGGGCAGCCCCCGGCGGTGAGTCCGGCGACTCACCGCCACCGCCAGGAGGGGCGGTCAGCCCGGCTGACCTACTGCGGCTCCAGCCGCGGTTTTCCCCCGGCGATCGATCGCCCGATCGATCGCCCGCCTCGGCCCAGCCGAGGCGCCTTCTCGCGCACGCCGCCGTCGAGGCGGCGGGGATCCGCCACGGCACCAGCCCGTGGCATCCCCAGCGATCGACCCTAGGTCGATCGCATGCCCCGGCGTCCAGCCGGGGCTTCCTTGCGCGGCACACCGGCGGTCGAAACCCTAGGGTTTGACCGCCCCTCGTTCGATCCCCACGGGGATCCAACGATCCCCGTATCCAGGTCTCGATCGTCCCAGATCGTATGTTCATGTATACATCACAATATAGTTCACATAAAATCATAGAAGAGAGTTTATGATTTTATACCTCGATTCGTTGTGCGGAGAAACGAAATCAAATCGTTGAAGACCTTCGAATCTTCCTACGTATTCCTTGCACCTCGTCCGAACGTCGTGTGGGCGACGATCTATCGAACTCCTATGGATCTCCTTCAACTCTCAAGAAATATCAAGTATGATATTCTTGTCTTATGATATGTGTATTAATTATGAAGGCCATGTAGTGCTTTTATAGGCTACGCAGGGGATCAAAAGGAGGTGGAATATTGGGCTTCCAATATTGATGATTAAATTGAGCCCAAGCCCAAGTCTATTAATCCTTATCAATATTAATTAATTTAATTTCCACTATATAAATTAATTGTACTCCCAATATTAAACCATATTATATCAAATAATATTTCTCCGGTAGTATTATTTATTCCGTGTATTTAAGATTTAAATATCCATGAATAAAATTAATTTATTGCTAATTAATTTATTCATCTCTTATATCCGAGAATAGTACCATTCAACCTTAATTATTGTGCGGAAAAAATCCACTCATGAGGTTTACACAATAATTCCTTATGAACTCATCTCGGGGATATTATCAACCCTTCCGGGATACACTTTCCCGTCAAGTATTCACGGCATGTCATATATAAAATATAGCGACCCAATTTTACCGGCAATTAACCCAATAATTAAATCGGTTAATTCCTTTGGAAAATCAAAGTCTCTTATATTAAATATACACATCCGCAATAGCATCGGGGATTAAGAATAAAATACTCTGAGATTTAAATCAATTATCAAAGGCAATCCTAATTGATAAATCTCAAGCGATCCGCCCAATACACCAAGTGTACAAGTGTGATAAAATAATTAAGATAAATTATTTTCTCTCTCACACAACGACTATACCGATGGATTGGTCCGTGTCCATCTAGGTCGTGAGCAACTGTTTGATTAAATACGAGTAACCGATAGTATGATCTTCTGTGTGGGCCCGACACACCATACTAACTACAACGTATAAAATCCAGGACTATATTTTGCATAATTTAATTAATAATAATTAAATGCAAATAATTGTTTATTATTTAACTAGGTTAAATGCTATGACCGGGAGTTTACCGATACTTAAATCTTGACATTAAGTACACAACTCCAACAGGTGCTCCTCTGGTAACATGCAGCAAGTGGAAGACAAAGTTAGTGGGTTTTTAATGTAAAGCTTAAAGTCTTGATTCAGCCCAATTAGAATGTGATAGGTGGCTAATAGGTGGCAATAGGAGAGCTTGCATGCTCATGCAAACCACTAGTATATAAGAGAGATGTAAGAGAGGAAGAAAGGGCTTCACCTTTTTTGATATTCCAAATACTATTAAGTAAAGGAATAAAATGAAGAACACTATGATGTTCATCCCTATTTCCAGATTTCCGGCAACATACATTCTCCGATCTATAACTTGTCCATTCAAATAAATATCTTGTTGGTACCCTTCTTTAATCACCCCCCCGTTCGAGTAATAGAATAATTTAGAGAAAAAGGGTCCGAACAGTGGCGCTAGAAGGAGATCAGGTTTTACGCATCGGAGTTAGAGGTTCAACCGGCGACAAAAATGGCAGACGAGAGGGAAGGCGCGACGGCATCCGACAACTCTGTTGATTCCGGCAGGCGGCACGACGTCAAAGGCAAGGCGGCTCTCGAGGATCCCAACGCTCCGGCGGCTGATGTAGACCCAGAACCCGTCGACCGAGACGCGCCACCGCCGCCGATCCAGATTGTTGATGAGGACAGCCCCGCCGACGGCCATGCAGAGACCGATCTGCACTCGGATTCTCAGGTAAGAACTCCTATTCGCCGTCATCGTTCTCGCCGCCGTGCTCGTCGTTTGCACCCGTATGATTTGGGAGGGCCGTCGACGCCCGCCGTGGCTCTGCCCCCAATCAAATTCGGAAATCTGGACACTCCAGAAAAAATCGATGAAGCCGTGCATGCACTTATGCACAAAAAATATGTCTTAACAACTCCATTGAAACATGCAACCGGTGCTTTTATGACACCTGGACATGCCACGACTGTGGCTCCAGAGAAGGTCAAACGCCTCCACAGGAGAGAGCGAAAAAAGCACCCGGTGATAGATCTAAACCGAAATGCTGAATCTGTGGCCACTTCGACGGATCGTCAAAGGAGAGGCAGCCAGAGTGACATGCAACGGTATCGAGAGGGTTCTTCTGTGCTGGGGGCCCGAGGGGCTATGGCAGAGAACCCGGAGATTGTAGATCTGAAGCAGAAATATGCTTAGTTGGAGAGACGAATGAATGAGGGACAGGGTGTACATGTACCTTCAGGTTACAAAAATGAACCCCTGGCCCCAGAAGTCGAACATGCATCCATGCAAACTGAAATCCTCCCCATGCAATCCTTAGTCTATGACGGTAAAACTGACCCAGAGACTCATTTGAGTAGGTTCAGATCTTACATGTCCGGCCGCGGCGCAACTGACGCGACGCGCTGTAGACTTTTTCCCCTTACGTTGGGCGATGTGTTGGAATTCGATATCCCGGGCTATTAAAATTGCGGAAACAATAACCCGATCAAAAACCATTCGCCGGAAATCACACGAACGCCGTTGCACGCACCGGAGCACGACCGAACGCACGACGTGGCCGAAGCCACACGCACGCCCAGCCGAGCCCCCGCGGCTAGGGCTCACGCGATTACCGATCACACGCCGGCGATCGGTTGGGGTGGGGCTGCCCAGCAGCCCCCGCGGCGAGTCCGGCGACTCGCCGCCCCATGGAGGGGCCCCGCCTTCACGGCGGGATGGGGGGCGGCACCAGCCCGCGCCCCCAGCGATCGATCACAAGGATCGATCGCATGCCCTCGGCTCCAGCCGAGGGTTCGACCCTCACGCCCCATGAAACCCTAGGGGCGATCGATCCCGTGGTCCGGTGGTTCGACCACCACCACGCGATCGTCCCTCGTTCCGGATTTCATCCTTCGGATCTTGCGTTCTACGGTATTCTCGATAAATCAAAACCGAATAAATCAAGGGCGTTTAGATTTTTACCTTTCGATTCGTTGTTCGGAGAAACGAAATCAAGATGACCTTTGAATCTTCCCACGTATTCCTTGCACTCCGTTCGAACGTCGGGTGGGCGACGATCTATCGAACTCCTATGGATCTCCTTCAACTCTCTAGAATATCAAGTATGATAATCTTGTCTTATGATTTATGAAGGCCATGTAGTGCTTTTATGATGGAGTTGTATTCTAAATGTCTAGTTTAGTGCAAATACGGAACTCCTTATCTATACCTTAATTCGAGATATGATTCAAGCATGATTGCATTTAATGCAATAGTCCTTGATGTATACGTTGTAAACAGTATGGCGTGAGGAGACACGCGGAAGATCATACTGTCGGTTACTCGTATACTATCGAACAGTAGCTCACGACTTAGATGGACATGGACAATCCATCGGTACGTCGTAGTGTGACTGGTAGATAGTCGGTCTTGACTATCATGTTACACTCGTACACTTGGTGTATTGAGCAGGACCACGGGAGGGCGTTCGATTTATACTAATCGCAGTAATCGAACTAGACCTCAGATATTACGGATATACGAATTCCTAATCCCTATATAATTATAGGTGCGTGTGTCCAGTTCTCGGTTCTTTGACTTACTAGTGAGTGAGACTAATTGATTAGTCAATATTCTCGGTAAATTGGGAATCAGAATTGTACACACGGCATGCTATAGATTATAGACAGGAAACCGTGTCCCATTTATTGGGTTGATGATGTCCCCGAGATGAGCTCATAAAGTTTATCATGTAAACCCTGCAGGTGGATTCGTTCCACATGATAATAAGGATGAGTGGTACTAGTCTCGGATAACAAGAAACGAGTTAATTTAATTATTAGTAATTAAAGTTAATTCGTGGACATACGATATTTTAAACACGGGGAAAGTCGTATATGTAATTCGGCGGAATTATTATTGTTGAAATAATATAAATTAATTATTGGGAATTCAATTATAATTTTATAGTGGAATTAATTATAATTAAAAATGTGGAATTTAATTAAGGTTTGCCTTTTAGGACGCCGAGTTAATTAAATTGCAATTTAGCCTAATAATTAATTTCCATAAGGTCCCTGGTGTAGCTCTATAAATACCTCACCCTCTCTTTCTCTAAACCTAAGAAACGCCGCTATTTTATTTTTGCGGAGAAAAATAAATTGTTGCGCAATTATTTTTCTGTAAAAATAAATAGATTAGCGCTGTTATTATTTTCTGCAGAAATTGATTGCTAGCGCAATTATATTTCTGAGACGAGAAAATAAAAGCTTGCGCAATTAATTTTCCTCTGCTTAATTAATTCAGATTAGCGCACTAATAATTCTGTAGAAATAATTTTGCTTGCGCAAATATATTTCTGAGACAGAGGATATTATTCATACGGTGGGTTCAAGGGTTCAAGAGAGAAAGGAGAAGAGTAAGGTTCAGCGGATCGTTGCCCACTCAACGGCTGAACGTCGGGGATAGAGACATACACCGGAAGGCTTCGTGGTCTCAACAATTCGGCTTCTCCGAATCACGCGACAAAGGTATAAGAAATCGAAACCCTTATTCCGCATACGTTTCGTTTTCTATTTCGTTAAAAATACATCGGATCTAAGATCGGGTTCCGGGCGTCGTGGATCATGTTCCTCGACTACTGGGGGTCAAGGACCTCCGGATCGGTAGTCGGAAGAGGAAAATCGACCCGGAAACGCGCTCGGAACAGCAGGTCGCGCTGCTGTTCGCGGACAAACGGCGGTCGCCGGAGGGCAAACGGCGGTCGCCGTTTCGCTGTTTTTCGGGCATCCAGCTCTGGTTCGCGCGGTTGTCCTTCGGGGAAATGGCTGGGCGTGAATCGGGACACGGGCTGGCACGTGAACGGAGTAACGGACCTGGAGGTCGACTGGGATCGTTCGGATGTTCGAGTGATCGAACGAACGCATCCCGGGTAGTCGATTTCCAACAATTGGTATCAGAGCCGGTTTTGTCGATTCGTTGTATTTTTGCGAGATTTGTTTTGCAGGTTCGAACCCGGTTATTATGGCCAACGTTGTGATTGTATGTTGTGCTTTAATTTGTGGTTTTGATTAAACTCTCGGGCTTGTCGAGATTGTTTTTGTTTTGGAAAAACGATGCTTGTTTGTAATAGATAAAAACGACGGGTTGAGTCGTTAGGTTTATTTATTTTTCGTTGTATCCGGGACATGTATAGGGTCGATCACCTTGTATAGGATCGATGCCGGATTTAGTAAGTTTATTCTTGTAATTTATCTTACTAATTTTGGTGGATCGAGACGAGATCAAAACCTGGAGAAACGAGGATCGAGGAGAGCGAACCGGCAACGGGCAGCCATCGAACACACCCCGTGTTCGCGACGGGCAGCAGCGGGGCTGGGGTTCGTTCGACCCCACGGACGACTCAACGAGGCTCGAGACGAGGCTCCAGTGGGAGGAGTTCGTCTCTTGACCCTCGAGCGAGTCGGTGGTGGACCGAGATCGAGACGAGCAACGAGATGAAGTTCCAAGAGACGTGCATTGGAAAATATTTAAGGCCATAATAATCGGGGCCACGTTAATTGCTTTTTATGTGATTTACGTGTTTATTATTATGCTTAAATTATTTATGCATGTTATCCCTTATCGTAAAATACTAAGTGGGAGAGGGATTGGAAACAATCCCGCGGTCTCCATTCTCTGTTTTGAATGTGATGTGTATTGGCTTACGAGTTGGCTTTAGTGTCATCCTCCCTATCGGATAAAGTCGATACACGGATATCACTGGATCAAAATTCGAATTTAAAATCCACTTATAAAATTGAACAATTATATTTCTCAAAAGCAATGCCTAATCTGTCATTCAAAGACTAATTTCAACTCGACTCATTCTCACCCCGGGGAGTGGAATGGAGCCAAAGCGCTTGGTTATGTCGATGACACAGATTAGAGACTTTCGAGTCATTCGATGACTAGATCGATTGTCTGATTGGCTCCCTCACTTTGTGAGAGATAGGGCTCAATTGCATGATTGATCGCTGGTTAGAAACTTCGAGTTTCACTTACGAGATATCAAGCTTTGATTAATAAAATTGTGAAATTTAATAAATGTAAGAGTCAATTAACAAAGTTGTTTGTTTTAGTAAACGTCCACACTATCGTGGCTTGCTAAATGGAAACAGTACTTTGGGTTAATTAAGATTCTATGAAATTTAAATAAGTGAGATTCAATTAATAAAGTTGTTTGTTTTAGTAAACGTCCACAAGAACGTGGCTTGCTAAATGGAAACAGAACTTTGGTATTAATTGAGGCTCGACAGTTATATAAAGTCGTGGAGGGCCGCATGTCAACGTAAACGTCCACAAGAACGTGGCTTGCGGTGGACATGTAGTTCCCGAGCGGTGGACTTAGTACTGAGAAATGGTATACACTTAGGTACGCTTTATAGTATCCTCCCCATCGGAGTCACTGCTATGATGATGTACGACCGAGGTGAAATCCAATCATAAAATCATTTGGACTGGTAAACGTCCACAAGAACGTGGCTTGCTATGTCTGATGGGATTTTGGAAATGATTGGTAGTTTAATGATATCACTTGAGGGAAATGATATCGAATTAAACTCATTGTTTGTTTTATATGGTATTATTCCCATTAAAAGTCAACAAAGTCACTGAACCTGATTTTATAGATTTGAATAGAAACTTGGACATTGTCCTAACTGCAGAGGAGTACATATATGTACTCCAAGTCAATTGACCTGCTGAACCAAATGATGCTTCCACTACTGAGGAAAGGAAGCTCATTGGAAATGGATCAAGGCTATGAGATGACGCGGAGCAACATTATGACTTTCATGTCAAATGTGCTGCGACATCAGGATCATGCCATGACTATTACCTATGATATGATGCTTAACCTCAAGAAGTTTTTGGTTATCAGGACAGGACATCCAGACAAAGTGAAATGAGGCAACTCATGACGGCCATCATGTCGGAAAGAACGCCCGTGAGGGATCACGTTCTTAGAATGATGGGCTATCTTAATGAGATAGAGATTCTAGGAACAATTATCAATGGGGTAACCCAGGTTGATTTTGTGCTCCAGTCTCTGCCGAGAAGTTTTGAGCAGTTCCGCCTAAAATATAACATGGATAAGAGGTCTTATTCAATGTCGGAGCTCCTGGTTGAACTTCAAGCGGCTGAGGGAATCTTTAATGGCTCTCAAAACACTTGTGGCTGAGATATTGACTCTTCCTAGGCCTTCGGGCGGCAAAAGGAAGAAGAAGAAAATACGGAAACCCAGTGGGCCTAATATATCTGGACACGGAATGGGAAAAGCAAGCCCAAGGGGTAAGTGCTTCCGTTGTAAGCAGTTTGGATACTGGGAGTTTGATTGTCCTCTCAAAGCAACTAGAAGTTAACTTCTCCTTAGTCACCGAAACATGTTTAGTGGTGTTATCTACCAGTACCTGGTGTGTGGATACGGAAACCACTAATCATGTCTGCATTTAAATGCGGGGGTTCCAGGAAACCCGGAGACTTAGAAAGGAAGAAGTAGTAACCTACATGGGCAATAATGTTAAGGTAACAGCCGTTGCAGTGGGAGATGTTAAATGTTTTAACGGTAGGATTTTAGTTCTAATAAATTGTCTTTATGTGCCGGCATTTAGAAAGAAATTTCATTTCGGATTTCTAAGTTGGCTTAGAATAGATATTCCGTTTCTTTAGGAAATGGGGATATTATCTATTCTGGTATATTGATAGACAATTTAATACTAAATCCGTATTCTTCCACGATGCAACAGACCGGAGCTAATAACACAATGTCGAACCCCAATAAGAGTAAAGATCCTTCTAGGATAAATCAAATGTACTTATGGAATCTTAGGCTAGATCATTTTAACTTGAGTACGATTCAAAGGGTGAAAGCTGATGGACCACTCAGCCAGGTTGAAGGAAAGGACCTTCCAACCTTCGAATCATACTTGGAAGTTTTAATGACCGAGCAACCCTTTACGGTTAAAGGGAAAAGATCCAAGAAAGTACTAGAGTTGATTCGCTCTGATATATGCAGACCTCTTTGAGGAGTAAGGCATACTTATCAGAAAATGGGATTAACTCCCAACAGACTACACCATTTATGCCTCGGCAAAATAATGTGTTGTAAAGAAGGAATAGGACTCTTATAGATATGGGAAAGTAGACATTCGGAGTTACCTAAATCGTTTTTGGGATATGGCTTGGAAACAGCGGCGTTTATCCTGAACTTGATTCCTTTGGAAACTTGTACTGATATTCGGCTGTTTATAGGATACCCTAAGAAAACGAATTGAGATATGTAATATAGTCCAAAGGACCAGATGTTCATTGATTGCACCAATGTTCGGTTCTTATACATGGACTATATATATGCAAGATCACAAGCCAAGAGTAGAGTAATACTTCATGTGCTTAGAGGGACTGATCAAGACTTAGAACCAGCCTAACTGAGTAGTTCACTACTATAATCTTTAGTCACTAAAGATACACCGGAGCGTCGTCGTAGTGGGAGGGTTGTTAGACAACCCAACAGGTTCATGTTTATAGGTGAGTCTTCGGACTTGTTACCTGGAGAACATGAAGCCGAACCCTGGATCTATGACGAGACGCTGAAAGATCAAGATGCTCAGTCTTGGCAAAAGTCGATCAAGATTCTTTTGTCTTCACATGGAAGATGGAAGTCAAGACAGATTTCCTAAATCGAAGTCTTGACGGGGCCATCTGTGTGGGACAGCCAGAGAGATTCATCGAAAAGAGCCAAGAGCATTCGGTAAGCAAGCTTAATCAATCTTAGGATTGAAGGAAGCTTCAAGATCTTGGACACATGCGGACCTATGAGAAAATCCATTTCATGGATTCATTCAAGGCATGTTTAGGTCCTGAGTGTAATAAAGAAGTGACAGAAAAGATGTGGTGTTTTCTCATTCTTTATGTAGACGACATCCTTCTAAATTGGCAACAATATGAAAGATGTTATCGGACATAAAGGGATGGTTGTCCGAGTAATTCAATGTAAGAGACTTAGGAGAAGTCGGGAATGTTCTTGGGATCAAAGTAATAAATGATCGCCAGAAAAGAACATAGAACTTATCTCGAGCCTCATACATAAATACAATTCTTACTCGTTGCAGCATACAGAATTCCATGAAAGGTCTTCACCTTTTAAATGTGGAATTCGTCTATCTAAAGTTTTGTGTCCGACACAATAAAGGAGATAGATGAAGAGTAAGCAGTTCCCTGCACCTTAATGGTGGGAAGCTTAATGTATGTAATGCTATGCACGAGACTGATATCTACTATGCCGTGGGCATGGTGGTGAGATATCATAGTAATCCTGGAAAGGATCACTCGACTGATGTAAATAACATGTTTAGGTTCCTGCAGAGGACCAGGAATTATGTTCTGAGTTACAAAGCAGTCAAGTTGTTTCTTTTGGATTACATAGAATTGGATTTCCAAATCAAATAGGGACTGTCGAAAGTCGAAGTCAGGCTATGTGTTCTCACTGTGAAGTGGAGCAGTCACATGGAAGAATGTAAAGCAGCGATGCATTACGGACTCTACCATGGAAACTGAAAGTAAAACGGCCTCTGAGGCAGTTAAAAGGTCAGTGTGGCTCCAGAACTTACTAAGGGACTTAAATGTGGTTTCTAGTTTACCCAAAGCTATTTTGAATAGCGGTATTGGCAAACTTGAAATGCCACGAGTCCACAGTGGGAGATAACACGTAGAGCGCAAGTACCACCTGATTCGAGAGATCGTCTAGTAAGACGATGCAGTTGTCACCTAGATAGCATCGAGAGGATTGCCTGGTAAACCCGTTCACAGAGGCACTTCCAGCGAAAGCGTTGGGTAGGCGTGATGAGGTTATGGGAATCTGATGTTTGGGAGAGGGCGACTAGACTTTTAGTATAAGTGGGAGATTGATGGAGTTGTATTCTAAATGTCTAGTTTAGTGCAAATACGGAACTCCTTATCTATACCTTAATTCGAGATATGATTCAAGCATGATTGCATTTAATGTAATAGTCCTTGATGTATACGTTGTAAACAGTATGGCGTGAGGAGACACGCGGAAGATCATACTGTCGGTTACTCGTATACTATCGAACAGTAGCTCACGACTTAGATGGACATGGACAGTCCATCGGTACGTCGTAGTGTGACTGGTAGATAGTCGGTCTTGACTATCATGTTACACTCGTACACTTGGTGTATTGAGCAGGACCACGGGAGGGCGTTCGATTTATACTAATCGGAGTAATCAAACCAGACCTCAGATATTACGGATATGTGAGTTCTTAATCCCTATATAATTATAGGTGCGTGTGTCCAATGCTCGGTTCTTTGATGTGCCAATGAGTGAGACTAATTGATTAGTCAATATTCTCGGTAGATTGGGAATCGGTATTGTACACACGGCATGCTATAGATTATAGACAGGAAACCGTGTCCCATTTATTGGGTTGATGATGTCCCCGAGATGAGCTCATAAAGTTTATCATGTAAACCCTGCAGGTGGATTTACTCCGCATGATAATAAGGATGAGTGGTACTAGTCTCGGATTATAAGAAATGAATTAATTTAATTATTAGTAATTAAAATTAATTCGTGGACATGCGATATCTTAAACACGGGGAAATATCACATATGTAATACGGCGGGAAAATTATTGACGGAATAATTTGAATTAATTAATTGGGAAATCATTTATAATTTTATAGTGGAATTAATTATAAATAAAATTGTGGAATTTAATTAAGGTTTTCCTTTTGGGACACCAAGTTAATTAAATTGCAATTTAAGCCTAATTAATTAATTGCCTATGGGTCCCTAGTGTGGCCTATATAAATCCTCGTCTCTCTTCTCTAAACCTACAGAACGCCGCTATTTTATTTTTGCGGAGAAAAATTAATTTGTTAACGCAATTAATTTTTCTGTGAAAATAAATAGATTAGCGCAATAACTTTTCTGCTCCAGAAAGAAAATTATATTCTTGCGTAAGTTTGAGAGAGAAGAAGAAGAGACACTCCAAGCGGATCGATGCCCACACATCGGCTGGAGCAAGAGGACTAGGATACACGCTAGAAGACTCGAGGTCTCTGTCAATTCGGCTTCTCCGAATCACGCGACAAAGGTATGGAATCGAAACCCTATTTCCGCATTGTTTCGATTCGATCTCGTACGTAATCATACAACGAACCTCCGATCGAGTTCCGGGATCGTGGTTGGTGTTCCTAGATCACTGTGGGGTCGCTGACTTCCAGAACGGTGGTCGAAATCGGAAAATCCGACCAGAAACGGACCAGGAACAGCAGCGTTGCGCTGCTGTTCGCGACGCTGTCGTCCGACAGTGTTTCCTGTCGGCCGACAAGGGCCTGTCGGACGACACCATTTGGTGTCGGACGACACAGAGGTCAGCAGCCCTCGGTTTTGCGCGGTTGTGCTTCGGGCATGATGGCTGGGCGTAAACCGGGTCTGGGGCTTCGTCGTGAGCACAGTAGGCACGCTGGAGGTCGACTGGGCGTGTCCGGATGTTCGAGTAGTCGAACGGACTCGTCCCGGGTAGTCGATTTCCAACAGGAAGGTCTTCTCCTTCAACACCACTGATTAAACCATCAGTTGTTCAACCTTTGAATCCCATTTGGATTAATATGACCTAGCTTAAGATTCCACAAGTATAATTGATTCATCCTAGAAAGTTCATTTCTCTTATTGGTTTTAGATAATGTGTTACTAGTTTCGGTTCGTTGCATCGTGGTAGACTCAGGATTTAACCTATACAAATTGTCAACCAATGTGCTAGAACAGATATTATCATCTATTCTTCTTATAATCATCGAATGATCAGAAGAACTAGAATATCCATTTCAATAGAAACTGAAATCAAATTCTTTCTAAATCCAGGCACATAAAGACAATGTATAAAATCCTTTCATTACTTAAAAAATAAATGAATCTCTCTCCCACTGCAACAGCCGCCACCTTCGCAGCATTGCCCATGTAGATGGTGATCTTTTCCTTTCTAAGTCTCCGGGTTTCCTGGAACCCTTGCATTCAAATGAAAAACATGATCAGTGGCCTCCGTATCTACATACCAGGTGCCGGTAGATATCACCACTTGAAAATGTATCATTGACTAAAGAAAAGTTCACTCCTCGGTTTTATGAGAGGACAATCAGACTTCCAGTGCCCAGACTTGTTACACCATAAAAATCCAACACCGACACGTGTCTAGACGACCGGAGCCACGTCATCAAGAAGGTGGTCAATCGGCGGACAAATGTCAGATTTAAAGCCAAGTATGAAGAAGGTACCAGGCGAGCTCAACAGTAGCCCCGGGCAGACAACCCCGTGCCAGATTGAGGGATCAGTCAGATAAGGCTAAAAAAAAATGCGGAAACCGATAATCCGATCGAAGTCCCGTCGCCGTAAACCGATCGCGAACACCGAACGAGCCGGAGCACGACCAAGGCGTCGCCGCGGGCGAACCCGCGGCTAAACCCTAGCCACGCCCCCGCCGGGGCTCGCGATCGCCGTGCATGGCGATCGCATGGGGCTGCATGGGGCAGCCCCCGGCGGTGAGTCCGGCGACTCACCGCCACCGCCAGGAGGGGCGGTCAGCCCGGCTGACCTACTGCGGCTCCAGCCGCGGTTTTCCCCCGGCGATCGATCGCCCGATCGATCGCCCGCCTCGGCCCAGCCGAGGCGCCTTCTCGCGCACGCCGCCGTCGAGGCGGCGGGGATCCGCCACGGCACCAGCCCGTGGCATCCCCAGCGATCGACCCTAGGTCGATCGCATGCCCCGGCGTCCAGCCGGGGCTTCCTTGCGCGGCACACCGGCGGTCGAAACCCTAGGGTTTGACCGCCCCTCGTTCGATCCCCACGGGGATCCAACGATCCCCGTATCCAGGTCTCGATCGTCCCAGATCGTATGTTCATGTATACATCACAATATAGTTCACATAAAATCATAGAAGAGAGTTTATGATTTTATACCTCGATTCGTTGTGCGGAGAAACGAAATCAAATCGTTGAAGACCTTCGAATCTTCCTACGTATTCCTTGCACCTCGTCCGAACGTCGTGTGGGCGACGATCTATCGAACTCCTATGGATCTCCTTCAACTCTCAAGAAATATCAAGTATGATATTCTTGTCTTATGATATGTGTATTAATTATGAAGGCCATGTAGTGCTTTTATAGGCTACGTAGGGGATCAAAAGGAGGTGGAATATTGGGCTTCCAATATTGATGATTAAATTGAGCCCAAGCCCAAGTCTATTAATCCTTATCAATATTAATTAATTTAATTTCCACTATATAAATTAATTGCACTCCCAATATTAAACCATATTATATCAAATAATATTTCTCCGGTAGTATTATTTATTCCGTGTATTTAAGATTTAAATATCCATGAATAAAATTAATTTATTGCTAATTAATTTATTCATCTCTTATATCCGAGAATAGTACCATTCAACCTTAATTATTGTGCGGAAAAAATCCACTCATGAGGTTTACACAATAATTCCTTATGAACTCATCTCGGGGATATTATCAACCCTTCCGGGATACACTTTCCCGTCAAGTATTCACGGCATGTCATATATAAAATATAGCGACCCAATTTTACCGGCAATTAACCCAATAATTAAATCGGTTAATTCCTTTGGAAAATCAAAGTCTCTTATATTAAATATACACATCCGCAATAGCATCGGTGATTAAGAATAAAATACTCTGAGATTTAAATCAATTATCAAAGGCAATCCTAATTGATAAATCTCAAGCGATCCGCCCAATACACCAAGTGTACAAGTGTGATAAAATAATTAAGATAAATTATTTTCTCTCTCACACAACGACTATACCGATGGATTGGTCCGTGTCCATCTAGGTCGTGAGCAACTGTTTGATTAAATACGAGTAACCGATAGTATGATCTTCTGTGTGGGCCCGACACACCATACTAACTACAACGTATAAAATCCAGGACTATATTTTGCATAATTTAATTAATAATAATTAAATGCAAATAATTGTTTATTATTTAACTAGGTTAAATGCTATGACCGGGAGTTTACCGATACTTAAATCTTGACATTAAGTACACAACTCCAACAGGTGCTCCTCTGGTAACATGCAGCAAGTGGAAGACAAAGTTAGTGGGTTTTTAATGTAAAGCTTAAAGTCTTGATTCAGCCCAATTAGAATGTGATAGGTGGCTAATAGGTGGCAATAGGAGAGCTTGCATGCTCATGCAAACCACTAGTATATAAGAGAGATGTAAGAGAGGAAGAAAGGGCTTCACCTTTTTTGATATTCCAAATACTATTAAGTAAAGGAATAAAATGAAGAACACTATGATGTTCATCCCTATTTCCAGATTTCCGGCAACATACATTCTCCGATCTATAACTTGTCCATTCAAATAAATATCTTGTTGGTACCCTTCTTTAATCACCCCCCCGTTCGAGTAATAGAATAATTTAGAGAAAAAGGGTCCGAACAGTGGCGCTAGAAGGAGATCAGGTTTTACGCATCGGAGTTAGAGGTTCAACCGGCGACAAAAATGGCAGACGAGAGGGAAGGCGCGACGGCATCCGACGACTCTGTTGTAACATCCCATTTTTCATAATATAAACTAAAGAGGATTTTTCATAATTTTAAAAATAAAATTGAAAACACTTTAAATAAACAAAAGTCAAATACATTTTCCATAAACATAAAATCATCCTCATTAGTAAAAATAAAATAGTTTTATATAAATTTTTAAAAGCGGAAAACGTAATAAAATAAAGTCTATAAAATAGACATTTGTACTACTATCATCGACACCATCCTCCGCATCGCTCCGAATTCGCTTGACCTGAAAAGATGGGGTTTTAAAAAGGGGTGAGTTATCAACAACTCAGTAGGGATACCAGTTCATACATTGCACAATACGAAAGCAATCGGAATAACTCTCAACTTTATAAACTAACTTGGATCATCATCATGACCGCGTCATTTCATTACGCGATCACGACTATCTTGACTTGTTACCGTTAAAACGGCCATGAATACCATAAACACGTCATTTCATTACGCGAATACAGCCATAATACTACAGACACGTCATTTCATTACGTGAATGCAGCCATAATACCACAACCACGTCATTTCATTACGCGATTGCAGCCATGAATTTCGTCGCGCGACTAATATGTGCACATAACATGAATAGAATATAAAGTCCTCGATATCGAACAATTACCTGCGTACCATACCCTGATATGAACTGTATTTGAAAAAGGTTTTAGAAATACCCCTACCTTGACAATGCAGAACTTGACTTGACAACCCAAATGCGTGAATGAATGCTCGTGCAGTCCTAATCCTCGAAATCCATACATCCTTACAGATAATAAATTAAAGTAATATTAATATTGATATGCCTGTTAAATTTTATAAACTAAATTACTTATAAATAAAATAAGTAGACTGAACAGGGAAGAATTAAGTTGGTTAGAAGTTACTGAAATATGACTAAATATTTATTTGAAGTGGACTCGGAGGCATCATGGGATTAATTAAACTAATGGTTTGTATATAAAATGTCAATGTGCTGAAGGAGTATAAATTGGGTTGAGATATAAGGGAGTGTTCGGATCAGTAATACGTGGACTTAAAAGGTCTTGGGCTTCAAAGGTCTTAATACTAGGTGGACTGTAAAATAAAAGGGTTAAGGTCTAATGGGTCGATAAATAAGATTATCTGGTCCAAACGAATAATGAAGTGTGGGAATCGTAATTAATCTAAATAGGCATTACCTTCTTCTTCTTCAGGTGACGGCTTCGTCTTGAATCAGGATCGGTAGTTAGTTGGGCAAGGTTTACAAATTGATTGGAGGGGCAGCGGCTAGTCGTCTACGCTTCAGCTGTTCGTATGTCGGTGACGGCACGAGGATGGACGTCTCAAACAACGGAGTTATTGTTGTAAGGAGAAAACTGGCGGCTGCCCGCCGGAGGCACTCGTGTACGGTGAAAATGGCGGCCTCTCTCACCTTTTACGGTCATCACAATCAGCTGCGCGAGGCTGTTCGTGGTAGTAGTCCGAGCTGTTACGGTCCTCGGGCTTCCTTTGGGACAGAGATTCGATCGGATTCGACAGATCGTCGAGGTTTGAGTGGCGATCTCGGCTGGGGATGATTCACGATGCAGCTGCGCCGTGTGGAGGTTTGCCGGCCGCGCATGGATTTGGGTCGGGTATAAAGACAGAGTTGTGGTATTGGTTAGGGATTGATTGAGCGGTTGTGATTCGCCTAAGGAAATTTATGGTCTATTGATGTTCTGTATGTAAGAGTAGCAAGCAGAGGAAGGTTGTTCTTGTGATTTATGAACATCTAATTGCACTGGACGAGGGGAAGAGGGAGACTACATAGGCGGCTGAACTAAACTTATATATATATATATATATAAATGAAATAGGGTATTAAAGATTACAATATGGAATATGCTTAATGGGCTTCAACTTAAGGTAATCCGTATACTAAATAATAATAATAATAATAATAATAATAATAATAATAATAATAATAATAATAATATTGTTTTTAATATAATTATTAAATTGTGTTCATAAGATTATTAGAATTTGAGGATATCTATATGACTTAAATACTAAATGAAATTAATCGTGAATCAAAATGTATAATATGACTCAACATGAAAATTAACATGAACTACAAATAATTCAAACTCATGTACATGCAGTTTAATTATTTTCTTTACAAATTATTAATTGGGCCAAAATTACTTTTTTTTAGTTAATATAAATTTTGCGGTTGTTACAACCTACCCTTCTTATAAAAATTTCGTCCTCGAAATTCGTTATTTACCTCTTGTAGTTATTTACCTCTTGTAAAGGATTCCACTTAAGTGACTTCATTTCTTGCTCTTGCTCTCAACATATATTAAGGATGCGTCGTTGTTCTTGAACATGATCCAAAATCATTTCACACATCTCATAATAAGATGACTCCTTATGCATTCGTAACTCTTCATGGTCAAGAACACATGTTCTAATATTTCTCCTCGTTCGTCTTGTTCTTTCAGATTGGCCTTCTGTCCAAAGATAGCACGCGGTGCTAAACTTCATCTTCGTCCTCATCGTATCGCACAAACTTCTCCCAAGTCTTGAAGTGAATATTGAATCTATATTAGACACAATTGATATTGAAGTACCGTGAAACCTCATCATCTCACAAAAGTACATCCGTTCGAGCTGATCCATACTAAATGTCAACTTCACGTGTAGAAATTTTGCAGATTTTGTTAATCGATCAACAATAATCTAAACTGCATTATTTCCTTTTGATGATTGCGGTAAACTTACCACAAAGTCAATGACCACGTGCTCAATTTTCCACTCGGTTACTTTCAATGGTTGAATTAAACTCGCAGGTCGCTGGTGTTAGACTTTAACTTGCTGACACACCAAAAACTTTTGCACAAATAACTTGAATATCTATTTTCATACTTCTTCACAATAATGGCTCTCTCAAGTCGTGATACATCTTTGTACCTCATGGATGGGCAGTGTAGGGATACAATGTGCTTCTTCTAGGATTTTTTCCTCAAGGTATCACCTTTCGTCACTCACAACTTGTTGTGAAATACTAGGACTCCCTATTTCGTTTCCAAAAAAACCTTCAATGTTCCCTTCACGATCTCGAGTCCTTATCCTCAATAGGAAATTATCATTCACTTGCGCCAATTAAGTTAGGACGAATCGTCAATGCATATAACATTGCTTCTATACCACGAGGTTGAGAACTCACTTCGATTTTCATATTCTCAAACTCTTTTTGAAGCTGCTCTTGATTCGTCAACATAATGGCTATATGCCCTGTTGTATTTCGGCTTAAGGTGTTTGCCACGAAATTAGCCCTTTTCAGGTTGATAAAGAATTGGCATTCATAATTCATAACGAGCTCTAACCATTTTCCCCGACGCGTATCAAACTCGTTATGCGAGAAAATATACTCCATCTCTTATTATACAAATAATGTCTCAAAATCTTCAATGCACAGATTACCTCAGTTGGCTCTGAGTCGCGTGTAGAATTATTCACTTCCTGTATTTTTAGTTGTCGGGAAGCATATGCTATCACTTTCTCATGCTGCATCCACAAATAACCCAATCTTTGGATAGGGGCATCACTATAGACCATGAAACCTTCTGTACAGTTTGAAATGGTCAGAAGTGGAGTTGTGGTCAACTTCCTCTCGAGTTGCTGAAAAACTTTCCTCTTCAACTATGTCATCGGTTGTGCTATCTTTGAAACACCTTCAATGAATCTTTGATAGCAATCAACAAAATCAAGAAGTCACGTATCTCTTTCACATTTTTGAGTGATCAATTGATTGACCTCTTCAATCTTAGAAGAGTCAACTTTAATTCTAGGAGACATGACAACTCGCTTTAGAAATAACTCATGATTTAGCTAAAACTCACATCTCGAGAATTTTGCTGACTCCTCTATGCTCAATGCCTCCAAGGAAAATCTCAAATGTTTCTTGAGTTGAGTCTCGTCTACGAGTAGAAAAAATATTTCATCAATGAACATGATCACATACTGTCTGAGTTCAGAAAGTTGATTTTGAGATATCAACTCACTCTTGGTGATATCCCTAACTTAAGTCAATCTACGAGAACACACTTGCCCCTTTTAATTGATCACAAACATTGTCAATTTTGGGGTAGTGGATACTTGTTCTTAATTGTGTGTGGACTCAACTCTCTGTAATTGATGCACCTCCTTCAATATCATTACCATACTCTCTTGGTAAGATACTATTATGATTATCCAATGAACAGTCAAATTCTATTATAACATCGTAGCACTTCGTTCTAATACGTCAAGACCAACTCTTACGGCCTTCCATGCCATAGTTCGCTACTACGTTCTTACATAGGTGAATGGTCTCATTCATTTTACTTGGCGACAACGTTTTTGTACTTGTGTTTTTTTTTGTTGATTTTCAGGTTTGCAAGTGCATGGAAAAGGAGACTAGAGTCTCCGGTTTTGGAACGATGGCATGACCATGGAATGGCGACGGGAGTCGCCGATTTTGGCATGACAGGAACGGCGACAAGAGTCGCCGATTTTGTGCACACATGGAATGGCAGTGGAACGGCGACAGGCGTCGCCGTTTTTGGTGCAAGCCGTGGAACGGAGACAGCAGTCTCCGGTTTTTGTACATGGCCAGTCTCCGCTTTTGGCATCCTTGGAACGGCGACCAGCGTCGCCGTTTTTGACAATGCATTGGAACGGCGACTGGAGTCGCCGTTTGTGACATTTGGCATTGACACGGAATCGGCGACTGGAGTCGCCGGTTTTGGCTTTTGTGCATGTCATGGAATCGGCGACTCCTGTCGCCGGTTTTGGCTATGGCACGGTTTCGTTGACGCTTGTCCTCAAGGCACGGTGCCAGCGACTATGACATTCTTCAACGACGATTTTCACTAAGTACTTTCAACGTGATTTCTTTCACCAAGTACTCATATCAAGGAATGGAGAATGGTTCAGTGTTTTCTACTTCAATGATATCGACGACCATGAAGACGATGAAATTCCGAGGCTTCAACACTTAGAGTTTTTCACGAGAGTTTGAAGATGAAGAATTGAGATCGACGGAGTCAAGATTGAATTGAAGTTCTGACTTTGAAATTGAAGATTCAAGATTCGAAGATTCAAGAATCGACGATTCAAGATTCCAAGATTCAAGAATCCAAGTTCTACAAGAGTGATATCATCCATGGAGAAGTGACATCAGCCAAGCATGTGACCAACCAGAACGTGCCACGTCATCACCTCACATGTGCGGGCTGCCTATATATACCCATGGATTTCGATTTCACCTTTGACGATTTTGAGAGAACGAAATCTGATTTTTAGAATCGTGACTGACAGCTTCGGCTTCGAGTTTGTGTAGTAGCATTTGCGCCTTGTGCCAAGATTAGAGTTAGGAGATTTAGCTCTAGGCACTAGTGTGCTAGATTGCAAGTTAGTGGGAGTTGTTGCGACACTCGGGAAACTTCTTGTAATCTTTTTGCCTACCATACTCAGTGTAATAGTTTAGTTTCGTTGTTTCAATGGAATGAAAACATATTACATAACTTTGCTTTTGTCTTCCGTCTTTCATTCCACGAACTTGTGTGATTGTTACCTTGACTGAAGCTGGTGTTCGTTGTTTAAGTCCAACTTCGCGAAAAGTTGGTATCATACGTCGAAGACGTAATTTCAATTGGTATCAGAGCGGGACGTCATACGTATAAGACGTGATCCGTTACTTGACTTCATATTTCCGCTACAATGGAGTCGTCCATGTTTGTCCAGAAACCGATTATGCTAACTCATCAGAACTACTCAAACTGGAAGGCCAAAGTTTCTGCTAGGATTAAGGGTTTTGATTCCAGATCTTGGATGGCAGTGTTAGAAGGATGGGAACGCCCATATACGGAAGATGCCGATGGCGTGAGAATTCCGAAACCGGAACGTAGTTGGACGAGAGAGGAACATGACTTGTCCACGGCTAACAGCAAAGCCTTACTTATTATCTGTGAATGGCTAGACCTCAGTATGTATCAGCTGGTCAAGAATTGCACATCTGCCAGAGATGCATGGGAAACGTTACAAAGAACTTGTGAGGGAAGTCATGCTGTTAAGCGATCGAAAATCCGAACTATCACTGCTCAATTCCATCAACTCCGAATGAGGGAGGATGAAGACATCAATGACTACTTGGACAAGATAATGAGATATGTGAATGAAGCTTTTGAACTTGGTGAAATTTTTCCTGCTCCCATGGTATATGAGAAAGTCCTCTCCAGTGTTAGCACTAGGTTCGAAAGCAAGGTGCTGACTATCGAAGCACGTAATGATGAGAACCAAAACTGGGACTATGCCGACTTGATGGCTGATTTGAGAAACTATGACCTGACTCTCAAAGTTCGAAGCAACCCAGACATGTCTCTTGTCTACGAACCGATGACTGCTCTCAAAATTTCAGAGAAAGGAAAAAGTTCAAGATGCTCTAACTCTCGAAAGACTCATTCGAAAAATGAGAAAACTGAAAGTAGTTTTTCTGCTGATCTGTGTGAATCCGATGATGAGGAAGCTGAAGAAATTGAAAAACTGATGAACTCAAATAATCCGGACAAACTGGCTGCACTGACTGAGATAGTCACCTATCTCGTGAAACAAGAATTTAAGAGGAAGAACCGTGCACGAAATTTTCGATAATTTCAGAAAAGTTCTAACTCCTACCCAAATACTCCTGACAACCGAAATCAAGGATCGTCGTCGGACAAAAAGTTTAAAGGGACAAAGCTCTCACCATATTCCTCTACTGGCAAGGATGTCTCCAAGATGCAATGCTATGAGTGTAAGGGATATGGACATGTTAAAAATGAATGTCCTAATTTACATCGTAAGAAGAAGCTACCAGTTAGCTATGTTGTGATTGACGATGAGGATGTCATTTCTGAGAACGACGAATCCGAGGACAATAATTCTGACGATGATGAAGACAACGCTCTAGTTGTCACTTTTGGTGAATCTTTTGACCTCGAAAATGTGGAGGTCGAAAATTTTGTTTTTGATGCATTTCTGAAAGACACTGCAACTGCAGACAACATCTTCCGTGTGGCATCGACAAACCATAATTTCTGTGATGATGATATCTTCTCGGATGATGAATCAGTGTCTGATGCTGAAGAGATAGAGAAGACGACCGAAGTGTCTAAAACTGAAGATGTGTGTATCGAGTTGATCACTTTGAAGGAGAGTCACTCTATGCTTAAAAATCTATATGATATTGCTATCACTGAGAATAGCACACTTGAAGTGTCTCTGAAGTGCCTGACTGAATCTTTTAATGAACTCTCAAATGAACAACTCAAGATGTGTGATGAAGTGTTAGTGTTGAGAAACTCAGTTGAGAAGACTGAGGATGAGAAGAAGAAGTTGAACAACTCCTTGACAATTCTCAAAGTTAAATTTGATGACCTTTTCGAAGAAAAACATAAGTATTTCAAGGAAGTTGTCGAACTGAGAGAGTTGTGTGACAAAATGAGTTCTGAAAACTCTAAACTGAAGACGTCTCTGAAAAAGGAGTCAACTGAAGTGAAGAAACTGCAGACTCTGTTTAAGAACTCCGATGCTGAAAATGATGAACTAAAGTCTTCACTAATGAAAGTTCAAACTGACCTTGCCATGACTGACAAGGAACGATATGTGTTGAAAGAAAAACTTCATATGACTGATGAGCTACTAAGGAAAATGAACACGAACTCTTCCGTGTTTGACAATGCTGCTTCATACATGAATCCTAATCGTTACGGACTTGGATTTCAAAAAGTTTTTGAGTCTATTTATTCGACACCTGAAAAGAAGAAAGATGTGAATTTTGTTAAGGCGTCGGTTGATCTGTCTGAGGATAAAAACAAGGATGACGTTGAATCATCTAAACGGAAGGAGATTGCTGAAGGGAAGAAGATTGCTAAGTCCCCAGAACCTAAAACTCAAAAGTCGATCTCGACTTCAAAAACTGAGACATATCAATTCCCGAAGAATATCGTCAAACATCCTCGTGGTGTCCTACCTTATGAGAAGACGTTGCTGAAGAACTTAGAGAAATCTCAGAACGTGAAGAAAAATGGACAGTCCTCTCGAACTAAAACTGTGTTGGTCAAGACGTCTACGAAGGTTGAGAATCGTCAAAGAAGAAAATATGTTTGTCACTACTGTGATCAACCTGGACACATTCGACCATTTTGCTATAGAATGAAAGAGGACATGAACAGAGAACTTATGATTATGAAGAAGAAGTCTGAAATGACTAAGGAAATGAGGAAGTCTGTTTCTCCAAATCCGAAAATCAAGAAAACTCTGAAAGCTGTGACTGAGAGAGATGTCAAAATGAATGGCAAGAAGAAATGGGTGCCTAAGTCTCAAAAGAGTAAAGTTGAACTTAACTCTACAACCAGTAATTGGCAACCAAGGGAACTGATTTTCTGCCATGTTGCACTAAATGCTTCTGAAGCTGGCAACAAAGGCATTTGGTACTTTGATAGTGGCTGCTCCCGACATATGACCGGCACAAAGAAATTCTTGAAAGAATATGAGCCGATGACTGGTTCCCCCGTGGTGTTTGGAGGGGGAGCAAAAGGTGTTGTCAAGGGAAAGGGGACGCTTCAAATCAAAGGATTGCCTCCAATCAGAAATGTTGTCCATGTCAAGGGACTTGTTGCAAATCTTATCTCCATCAGTCAGCTTTGTGATGAAGGTTTTAATGTTAGCTTTGATAAGGAATCTTGCCGAGTTTATGATGCTGAGGGTAAATGCATCATGGAAGGTCCACGTGCCAAAAACAATTGCTATACAACTGAGTATAGTTGCTTCTCCGTGACCGTTCCCGATGAAGTTGATTTGTGGCACCAACGACTTGGCCACACTAGCACTCGCAATCTGAGCAAACTGGTTAAGGGGGAGATAGTTCGAGGAATCTCTCAACTCCCCAAAATTGAGAAAAGAGTGTGTGGCGACTGTCAGAAGGGCAAGTTAACGAGAACTCCTCATCCAGCACTTCCGACACTCATGAGTACTTCTGCTCCCTTTGAACTTCTACACATGGACTTGATGGGTCCAATGGAGGTGAAGAGCTTAGCTAAGAAAGAATATGTGTTGGTTGTTGTCGATGATTTTTCTCGATACACATGGACGAGATTTCTGGCGTCCAAAGATGAAACTTTCAATGCCTTCAAAGGTATTGTGAAATGGATTCGAACGAATCATGAAGCTAAGGTCAAAAGGATCAGGAGTGATCACGGCACTGAATTTGAAAATACTAGCTTCAATGAATTCTGTATGCTGAAAGGAATCCATCACGAATACTCGGCCCCCAAAACGCCTCAACAAAATGGGATCGCCGAACGAAAGAATCGAACACTGCAAGAAATGGCGCGTGTGATGTTAATTTCTAAAAATCTGGCTCGAACTTTTTGGGCAGAAGCCGTGTCTACAGCTGGCTACATTTTGAATCGAATAAGTATTCGATCTGGTACTACTGCCACTGCCTATGAACTTGTCAATGGCAAGAAACCTTCGGTGGCACACTTTCGTGTTTTTGGCTGTACTTGCTATATTTTGAAGGATCGTGATCCTCTAAAGAAATTTGAAGCCAAAGCAGATCGTGGAATTTTCGTCGGCTATAGCCAAAATAGTCATGCCTACCGTGCGTACAATCTACGAACGAGGAAAGTCATAGAAACTGTCAACATCAATTTTGATGAGCAAGACTTCCTAGGAAAAGATGCAGAGGCTGATTGGGTTAAGGAAGGAATCCTTGAAGTTCGAACATTTCCTTCAACACCCACTACTGTGACTTCTGAAAATGCTACTCCTAATACTTCACCTGAAGTTGGAGAGTCTAGCAACGGAAATGATGACACTTCGGTTACTGAGGATGACGATGATGATCATGTTGAAAACCCCGCTGATGCACCGAGAGAAGCACCGGGTCATATCCAAAAACGTCATCCACCAAACCAAATGATTGGAAGTTTGAATGAGCGAACTACACGCTCAAAGAAACAAATGAATTCTTCCGACGAACTCTACAACATATGTACTTCAGCAGTGTGTAATGAAATCGGCATCACTTGCTTTCTCTCCGAAAATGAGCCGAAAAATTACAAGGAAGCCATGCAAGATGATTTTTGGATCATGGCCATGCAAGAAGAGTTGAATGAGTTCACGCGGAATAATGTTTGGTCCTTAGTTCCCCGAACTTCAAACATCAATGTTGTTGGAACTAAATGGATTTTCAAGAATAAAACAGATGAGCATAACCAAGTTGTTCGAAACAAAGCTCGTCTTGTTGCCCAAGGATATGCCCAAGTGGAAGGCATAGATTTTGATGAAACTTTTGCTCCGGTCGCACGAATTGAGTCCATCAGACTCTTGATTGCTATTGCATGCCATCTTGGCATCAAACTTCGTCAGATGGACGTCAAAGCTGCTTTCTTGAATGGTGTGCTGGAAGAAGAAGTTTACGTTGCCCAACCTAAGGGCTTTGAGGATCCGAAAAAGCCAAACCATGTCTACAAGCTTCACAAAGCTTTATACGGCTTGAAACAAGCGCCTCGCGCCTGGTATGGATGTCTCACGGATTTTCTCCTAAAGTTCGGCTTTGAGCGTGGATCGGTGGACAAAACCTTGTTCATTAAGCGAGAAGGCAAACACATGATTGTTGCCCAAATTTACGTTGACGACATTGTCTTCGGGGCTACTTGCTCTAAACTGGTGACTTCATTCACAGAAGCTATGTCCTCAACATTTCAGATGAGCCTTGAGGGGGAGTTACATCAATTTCTTGGCCTTCAGATCTCTCAACGACCAAATGGGATCTTTGTATCTCAAAGTAAGTATGCTAAAAACATGGTTGAGAGGTTTGAGATGCATCATGCCAAACCAGCTAACACTCCTATGGCAACTACCGAACGCTTGTCGACGTCAACAAAAAGTCGGAGTGTAAACCAAACTCTTTATCGTTCCATGATTGGGAGTTTACTTTATTTAACTGCCACTCGTCCTGACATTATGTTTAGTGTTTGTATGTGTGCCAGGTACCAAGCTGATCCAAAGGAGGACCATCTAAGAGCTGTGAAACGGATTCTCCGCTACATCTCTGGAACTTCTCAGCTAGGTCTATGGTATGCGCGCGACACTTCATCCAACCTTGTTGGCTTTTCTGATGCCGACTGGGCGACGGACACGGACGAACGAAAAAGTACCTCTGGCTGCTGTTGCTTCCTTGGCAATAACATTGTGTCTTGGCATAGTCGCAAGCAAAACTGTATCGCACTGTCCACTGCCGAGTCCGAGTACGTTGCGGCTGGAAGTTGTTGCACTCAACTACTTTGGTTGAAACAAATGTTGAATGACTATCTCCTTGAGAGTGCTCCATTAGTGCTGTACTGTGATAACCAGAGTGCTATCAAAATCAGCGAAAATCCTGTCCAGCACTCAAGAACTAAACACATCGACATTCGACATCATTTCATTAGAGATTTGGTTGATCGTGATATAGTCAGTCTACAGCATATTTCAACGGAAAAACAGCTTGCTGACATCTTTACCAAACCTCTTGACTTTGAGAGATTCAAAACTTTAAGGAATTCTCTCTGCATGTGTTCTCTCTAAGAGTTCACGAAAAATTTTGAAGTCTGAAAGAGTAGTTTCTTTACTTCTGAATATGCACTCGGAATCGTCGTGGATTAGTCTAGTCAGACAAACATGGATTCGAGGCCGTTTCTAGTCTTCGGACACAAGAGTATTTATTCCGCTGAATGCGAACATGGCTTAAACTCCTCGCTTCATTTGCATAGATCCATAAAGCCAAGTAACGGAGGACGCCGGTTCCCCCGGCTCCCCTCTTCGAAAGGTTGTACATGGACGCTGAACTTTAAGACACTCTCCTATCACACTTTGGAGGACGCAAGTGAACCTTGCTCCCCTCTGACTGCTGTAATGAGTGTCTGTTGCATTTCATCTAAAGCTAAAAACTCGTCTGGAGGACGCCGGTTACCCCGGCTCCCCTCTGATTGAAGTATTGCTAGTTCCTGATCGGAGTGCCTTAAGTGTTCACCTTGCATTTATGAATTAAAATCTCTTGTGCGGTGCTAACTCTGCCAATATGTTTCGACGAAACACGACTGCTTCCTTGTGACTGAGACGAAGGACAAGTAAACATGTCTATCACATACTTCGGTCCATCTCACCGGTTTTTAATATGAGAGACTTTTCATTACCTCAAAGTTCTATTCACCTCTTGTGAAATTTTTGGTTTTGGAAAAATGATGGAAGTGTCTCTTTTCTGGGAAAATATTTGCTCTTCATTGCCTAATATCACCCCTCGAATCTCCACTAAAATGTGTTTGAATGTTTGCGTGTGTAGAACTCTTGAATGACTAACTCGGGATGTGTTGTTTTTGTTTTGGCATTTCTGTAGTTCATTTACAGGGCTATGTGGTTTACCATCTCGGATGTCTAAACATTGAGTGCAACTACGACAAAGTTCAACTGTTGGCGAAATTGGCATACAAAAATTGGAGACTCAACATGTTCCGTTTCCGGAGACTCCTGTCGCCGAAAAAGCGGCGACTGATGCCAGACGCCAAAAACGGAGACTCTGGTCTCCGGAAATGCGGCGACTCAATGAATGTCGCGCCAGAAACGGCGACTCGCCCAAAACGGAGACTCGTGTCGCCGAAAATTCGGCGACTCATGCCACATGACAAAAACGGCGACTGAAGGAAACGGAGAAAAACGGAGACCTTTGTCTCCGGAAAAACGGCGACTCTTGTCGCTGGAAAAGTGACGGCACGTCCATTTCCGGAGACTCGAACTTTGGCACTCGAACCTATGGCACTGAACTTCGTCTTTCCAACCTTCGGTTTGATTTTCGGTTTTTCATATTTTTAATTTATTTATTTTTATTTATTAATTTTGAAAATTATTATTTTAATAATATTTTCAAATTAATAAATTTTTGTTCGTCTAATGGGCTCAAATTTTCTTCTTGAGATGGGCTTTTTACAGGTCTTGAGCTGTGTAGTTTAAATCCGGACGGGCGGCCCAAAATTTTCCTATATATAGCCCCTGGGGTGATTCTATCTTGGTTACGCTTACATCGCAATTTAGAACTCTCGAACTCTCGACTCTCAGCTGCTGACTGCTTGTCCGACGTTTCTAGATTCTAAGTCTTTCCTAATTCCGTTGCATCAGGCAACTCTAGCTTTGCGCACCAGGCGCCCTGTCCATCGTTTCTGTGACTGTGTTACTTTTCCGAGTGTTAGGAATTTTTTCTAAGTCTTCGAAATGTCTGCCGCAAAGAACCTTGATGACATGTTGGCTGACATGACTGTATACTTGAACGAACAATTTGAGCAAGCTCCCTCGCCAACGTCCAAGAAAGCGGCGTATGAGGAACTCAAGGCTCACTTAGATAAAGTTGAGAAACGCAAGGCTGCGTCTACTGAACCGTCCATCGACCTGACCACTACTGCCAAACCGGCACACTCATCTGCCCGTCAGCCGGGCAAAGAACCTAAGTCCGGGAAAACTAAATTCCAAGATGCTTCCTTCCGCATCTATAGTGGGGTGGTACCCAAGGCTGAATACCATCGGTTGCTCGCGGCTGGCGAGATAACTAAGGATGGCAAAAAGGTTGTCAAAATACCTTCCACAGTGACTGTGACTGCTGGCACAGTTCCAAAACTTTTGTCGCCGTCAGGGTCGGGTAAGAAATCGGTGACTCCAGCTGGGAGTGCCGAAGGCAAGAAACCTTCCGCCAGTGGAGGTAGTGCGAAAAACTCTGGTGGTCAAGTCACCAAGTCTCGAACTCACAGTTCGCAGAAACCGCCACTATCTTCTGGATCAGCTGGATCGCGGAAGTCGACTGACGGTTTCAAATATATCTCGGAATTTTCCGAGTGTTCTAGACCACATTCTCGTGACTTCTTCACTGCGACTGCTGAACGTCGCCACAAACTAATCCAGACTTTACCGATCCTCACCGATCGAACTATTCTGAAGGAGGACTATGACCGTCACGGCATAACAGATTTCCTGAGTAAGATGCATATGCTCAAGTCAGTGAGCCTGACTTACCGCTATTCCATTCCCATACTTAACAAATTCTACGCCAGTCTGTCTCCTGATTTCGCAAACCCGAAGAGCCGTCTGTATGGCTGTTTTGTTTTCCGTGAGAAGTTGTACAAATTCCGCCCTTTCTCCATCAACAAATTTCTTGAGAGATTGGAAGTGGATTCCAACTGGACTTCGCCCTCAGCTGAGGAACGGGCTGAAGACCTTACCATCGGCACTTTCGTTACTCAAAAGAAAGTTAAGTCCGAACTGCCGCCGCCGAACAAACTGTCTGCCTTTTACGGCATCTTACAGCGACTTGGCATGTCCAACTGGACAGCATACAAAGACGAATCTGTCTTGACGCCGGAACTGATGCACATCATCTTTCGCCTTGGATGCGGCGAACAAATAAATCTTGGCAAGATAATTTTCAATGATCTTTGCAAAATTGCCAGGACAACGGACGAGACCATTCTTCGCCAAGCTGAATGGCCAGAGGCAAAGAAACTTCAACTCACGCATCCGTGCCTGATCTACGGCATGCTTCATGCTCAAGGCTTTACGCCTGATGATGACTTTGAAAAGAAGTTAAAGAAAAATGGCGCCGTCAAGATCACTGGCACGTACCTCAATCCGTCCAACCGTGTCATCGATCTCCCTTGGTTTGATTTTGTTAACAGAAATGCTCTTCCTGAAATTCTCACTCCTCCGCCATCTCCACTGAAAAGGAAGAGAAAGTCTATCGCCAAGAAAGACAAGTCTCCCTCGGCCAAGAGGCAGAAAAGTGAATCCACAGCTGCAGCTGATGAGGCGGAACCTCAAACTAAACAACAACCCAGAGTCGTTCCTCGCGAATTTGGGCCTTACTCTAAAGTTCCGCCGTACAAAAATCCTTATCATCCTATCCACAGTCATCGCGCTGTGGTGCCTTCAGCCTGTGTTAAGGAATTTTATGCTGACACCTTGGCTCTGGAACAGTGTCAAGAGGAACATGCCGTGGCCTACAACAAAATGATCGACGCCCAAAAGAAGCAGAAGTTATCTTTCGAAAAACTTCAACGAGAGATCCAACAAGGGGGAGGACTCGGTGATGTTGGAGCCCCCGATGCAAGTTTGAAAGATACTTTCATTCTGAAGATGGTAAGGGATGCGATCCAAGAGGCGCACGTGCAGCTGGCGAAAGGAAACAACATAGCTGTTGAACAGGTGGACAGAGAGGTTGATGATGGAGAGAAAACTGATGACGATATTTTTGAAGGAGCGATGGATATTCGTGATAAGGGCAAGGCGAAGGTTGGTGAAACTTCAAGAGCTATGCCGTCGGGTGGATTGAAGGATCAGGATGTCGACGCTGATGTCAACATTATTGATGTCGAAGATGAAGGTGGAAAAGACTTCGGCGAGTACGAGATCTTTGGTCTGGGTGAGGAGACGGATGACGATGAGAAAGAAGATTCGAGCTCTGATGATGGCTTCGTCTATGGCGAAGATGAAGAAGACGTGATCGAGAGTCCAGAACGCGAACCCACGCCAACTGGCTCGCCAAAGGAATGAAGACTCAAGATCTTAAGTCCAAATTCCAAGTTCAAGTTTTTATTTCCAAGTTTTTATTTCCGTTTTTTTATAACTCTGGAACTCGGTTTTTCATATTCTGTTATTGCATGCATCAAACTCTGAATTCGTCCATGCATTGTTTTTCATATTTTGGCTATCTCTGGATAATGTTTTTGTGTTGAAAATTTATCTAAGTTCTTATCCTTTGGTTTGAAATTTGGCTAAGTCTTTTATGGTTTTTCATTGATTGAATGATTGATGTTTTTCCATCTTTTACTTAGCTTATTTTGTGTTGATATTTGATTGAGGGGGAGATAAGTATATCTCTTTTTACTTAACTTCGTTTTCATGAGTTGTGCCAAAAAGGGGGAGATTGTAAATGTTGATTTTGGCGACAACGTTTTTGTACTTGTGTTTTTTTTTTGTTGATTTTCAGGTTTGCAAGTGCATGGAAAAGGAGACTAGAGTCTCCGGTTTTGGAACGATGGCATGACCATGGAATGGCGACGGGAGTCGCCGATTTTGGCATGACAGGAACGGCGACAAGAGTCGCCGATTTTGTGCACACATGGAATGGCAGTGGAACGGCGACAGGCGTCGCCGTTTTTGGTGCAAGCCGTGGAACGGAGACAGCAGTCTCCGGTTTTTGTACATGGCCAGTCTCCGCTTTTGGCATCCTTGGAACGGCGACCAGCGTCGCCGTTTTTGACAATGCATTGGAACGGCGACTGGAGTCGCCGTTTGTGACATTTGGCATTGACACGGAATCGGCGACTGGAGTCGCCGGTTTTGGCTTTTGTGCATGTCATGGAATCGGCGACTCCTGTCGCCGGTTTTGGCTATGGCACGGTTTCGTTGACGCTTGTCCTCAAGGCACGGTGCCAGCGACTATGACATTCTTCAACGACGATTTTCACTAAGTACTTTCAACGTGATTTCTTTCACCAAGTACTCATATCAAGGAATGGAGAATGGTTCAGTGTTTTCTACTTCAATGATATCGACGACCATGAAGACGATGAAATTCCGAGGCTTCAACACTTAGAGTTTTTCACGAGAGTTTGAAGATGAAGAATTGAGATCGACGGAGTCAAGATTGAATTGAAGTTCTGACTTTGAAATTGAAGATTCAAGATTCGAAGATTCAAGAATCGACGATTCAAGATTCCAAGATTCAAGAATCCAAGTTCTACAAGAGTGATATCATCCATGGAGAAGTGACATCAGCCAAGCATGTGACCAACCAGAACGTGCCACGTCATCACCTCACATGTGCGGGCTGCCTATATATACCCATGGATTTCGATTTCACCTTTGACGATTTTGAGAGAACGAAATCTGATTTTTAGAATCGTGACTGACAGCTTCGGCTTCGAGTTTGTGTAGTAGCATTTGCGCCTTGTGCCAAGATTAGAGTTAGGAGATTTAGCTCTAGGCACTAGTGTGCTAGATTGCAAGTTAGTGGGAGTTGTTGCGACACTCGGGAAACTTCTTGTAATCTTTTTGCCTACCATACTCAGTGTAATAGTTTAGTTTCGTTGTTTCAATGGAATGAAAACATATTACATAACTTTGCTTTTGTCTTCCGTCTTTCATTCCACGAACTTGTGTGATTGTTACCTTGACTGAAGCTGGTGTTCGTTGTTTAAGTCCAACTTCGCGAAAAGTTGGTATCATACGTCGAAGACGTAATTTCAAATTAAGTTGGTTAGAAGTTACTGAAATATGACTAAATATTTATTTGAAGTGGACTCGGAGGCATCATGGGATTAATTAAACTAATGGTTTGTATATAAAATGTCAATGTGCTGAAGGAGTATAAATTGGGTTGAGATATAAGGGAGTGTTCGGATCAGTAATACGTGGACTTAAAAGGTCTTGGGCTTCAAAGGTCTTAATACTAGGTGGACTGTAAAATAAAAGGGTTAAGGTCTAATGGGTCGATAAATAAGATTATCTGGTCCAAACGAATAATGAAGTGTGGGAATCGTAATTAATCTAAATAGGCATTACCTTCTTCTTCTTCAGGTGACGGCTTCGTCTTGAATCAGGATCGGTAGTTAGTTGGGCAAGGTTTACAAATTGATTGGAGGGGCAGCGGCTAGTCGTCTACGCTTCAGCTGTTCGTATGTCGGTGACGGCACGAGGATGGACGTCTCAAACAACGGAGTTATTGTTGTAAGGAGAAAACTGGCGGCTGCCCGCCGGAGGCACTCGTGTACGGTGAAAATGGCGGCCTCTCTCACCTTTTACGGTCATCACAATCAGCTGCGCGAGGCTGTTCGTGGTAGTAGTCCGAGCTGTTACGGTCCTCGGGCTTCCTTTGGGACAGAGATTCGATCGGATTCGACAGATCGTCGAGGTTTGAGTGGCGATCTCGGCTGGGGATGATTCACGATGCAGCTGCGCCGTGTGGAGGTTTGCCGGCCGCGCATGGATTTGGGTCGGGTATAAAGACAGAGTTGTGGTATTGGTTAGGGATTGATTGAGCGGTTGTGATTCGCCTAAGGAAATTTATGGTCTATTGATGTTCTGTATGTAAGAGTAGCAAGCAGAGGAAGGTTGTTCTTGTGATTTATGAACATCTAATTGCACTGGACGAGGGGAAGAGGGAGACTACATAGGCGGCTGAACTAAACTTATATATATATATATATATAAATGAAATAGGGTATTAAAGATTACAATATGGAATATGCTTAATGGGCTTCAACTTAAGGTAATCCGTATACTAAATAATAATAATAATAATAATAATAATAATAATAATAATAATAATAATATTGTTTTTAATATAATTATTAAATTGTGTTCATAAGATTATTAGAATTTGAGGATATCTATATGACTTAAATACTAAATGAAATTAATCGTGAATCAAAATGTATAATATGACTCAACATGAAAATTAACATGAACTACAAATAATTCAAACTCATGTACATGCAGTTTAATTATTTTCTTTACAAATTATTAATTGGGCCAAAATTACTTTTTTTTAGTTAATATAAATTTTGCGGTTGTTACATCTGTTGATTCCGGCAGGCGGCACGACGTCAAAGGCAAGGCGGCTCTCGAGGATCCCAACGCTCCGGCGGCTGATGTAGACCCAGAACCCGTCGACCGAGACGCGCCACCGCCGCCGATCCAGATTGTTGATGAGGACAGCCCCGCCGACGGCCATGCAGAGACCGATCTGCACTCGGATTCTCAGGTAAGAACTCCTATTCGCCGTCATCGTTCTCGCCGCCGTGCTCGTCGTTTGCACCCGTATGATTTGGGAGGGCCGTCGACGCCCGCCGTGGCTCTGCCCCCAATCAAATTCGGAAATCTGGACACTCCAGAAAAAATCGATGAAGCCGTGCATGCACTTATGCACAAAAAATATGTCTTAACAACTCCATTGAAACATGCAACCGGTGCTTTTATGACACCTGGACATGCCACGACTGTGGCTCCAGAGAAGGTCAAACGCCTCCACAGGAGAGAGCGAAAAAAGCACCCGGTGATAGATCTAAACCGAAATGCTGAATCTGTGGCCACTTCGACGGATCGTCAAAGGAGAGGCAGCCAGAGTGACATGCAACGGTATCGAGAGGGTTCTTCTGTGCTGGGGGCCCGAGGGGCTATGGCAAAGAACCCGGAGATTGTAGATCTGAAGCAGAAATATGCTTAGTTGGAGAGACGAATGAATGAGGGACAGGGTGTACATGTACCTTCAGGTTACAAAAATGAACCCCTGGCCCCAGAAGTCGAACATGCATCCATGCAAACTGAAATCCTCCCCATGCAATCCTTAGTCTATGACGGTAAAACTGACCCAGAGACTCATTTGAGTAGGTTCAGATCTTACATGTCCGGCCGCGGCGCAACTGACGCGACGCGCTGTAGACTCTTTCCCCTTACGTTGGGCGATGTGTTGGAATTCGATATCCCGGGCTATTAAAATTGCGGAAACAATAACCCGATCAAAAACCATTCGCCGGAAATCACACGAACGCCGTTGCACGCGCCGGAGCACGACCGAACGCACTACGTGGCCGAAGCCACACGCACGCCCAGTCGAGCCCCCGCGGCTAGGGCTCACGCGATTACCGATCACACGCCGGCGATCGGTTGGGGTGGGGCTGCCCAGCAGCCCCCGCGGCGAGTCCGGCGACTCGCCGCCCCATGGAGGGGCCCCGCCTTCACGGCGGGATGGGGGGCGGCACCAGCCCGCGCCCCCAGCGATCGATCACAAGGATCGATCGCATGCCCTCGGCTCCAGCCGAGGGTTCGACCCTCACGCCCCATGAAACCCTAGGGGCGATCGATCCCGTGGTCCGGTGGTTCGACCACCACCACGCGATCGTCCCTCGTTCCGGATTTCATCCTTCGGATCTTGCGTTCTACGGTATTCTCGATAAATCAAAACCGAATAAATCAAGGGCGTTTAGATTTTTACCTTTCGATTCGTTGTTCGGAGAAACGAAATCAAGATGACCTTTGAATCTTCCCACGTATTCCTTGCACTCCGTTCGAACGTCGGGTGGGCGACGATCTATCGAACTCCTATGGATCTCCTTCAACTCTCTAGAATATCAAGTATGATAATCTTGTCTTATGATTTATGAAGGCCATGTAGTGCTTTTATGATGGAGTTGTATTCTAAATGTCTAGTTTAGTGCAAATACGGAACTCCTTATCTATACCTTAATTCGAGATATGATTCAAGCATGATTGCATTTAATGCAATAGTCCTTGATGTATACGTTGTAAACAGTATGGCGTGAGGAGACACGCGGAAGATCATACTGTCGGTTACTCGTATACTATCGAACAGTAGCTCACGACTTAGATGGACATGGACAATCCATCGGTACGTCGTAGTGTGACTGGTAGATAGTCGGTCTTGACTATCATGTTACACTCGTACACTTGGTGTATTGAGCAGGACCACGGGAGGGCGTTCGATTTATACTAATCGCAGTAATCGAACTAGACCTCAGATATTACGGATATACGAATTCCTAATCCCTATATAATTATAGGTGCGTGTGTCCAGTTCTCGGTTCTTTGACTTACTAGTGAGTGAGACTAATTGATTAGTCAATATTCTCGGTAAATTGGGAATCGGAATTGTACACACGGCATGCTATAGATTATAGACAGGAAACCGTGTCCCATTTATTGGGTTGATGATGTCCCCGAGATGAGCTCATAAAGTTTATCATGTAAACCCTGCAGGTGGATTCGTTCCACATGATAATAAGGATGAGTGGTACTAGTCTCGGATAACAAGAAACGAGTTAATTTAATTATTAGTAATTAAAGTTAATTCGTGGACATACGATATTTTAAACACGGGGAAAGTCGTATATGTAATTCGGCGGAATTATTATTGTTGAAATAATATAAATTAATTATTGGGAATTCAATTATAATTTTATAGTGGAATTAATTATAATTAAAAATGTGGAATTTAATTAAGGTTTGCCTTTTAGGACGCCGAGTTAATTTAATTGCAATTTAGCCTAATAATTAATTTCCATAAGGTCCCTGGTGTAGCTCTATAAATACCTCACCCTCTCTTTCTCTAAACCTAAGAAACGCCGCTATTTTATTTTTGCGGAGAAAAATAAATTGTTGCGAAATTATTTTTCTGTAAAAATAAATAGATTAGCGCTGTTATTATTTTCTGCAGAAATTGATTGCTAGCGCAATTATATTTCTGAGACAGAAGATCAAAACCTTAAAACCTTAGCCGCTATAATTAATTCTGCAGAGAAAATAAAAGCTTGCGCAATTAATTTTCCTCTGCTTAATTAATTCAGATTAGCGCACTAATAATTCTGTAGAAATAATTTTGCTTGCGCAAATATATTTCTGAGACAGAGGATATTATTCATACGGTGGGTTCAAGGGTTCAAGAGAGAAAGGAGAAGAGGAAGGTTCAGCGGATCGTTGCCCACTCAACGGCTGAACGTCGGGGATAGAGACATACACCGGAAGGCTTCGTGGTCTCAACAATTCGGCTTCTCCGAATCACGCGACAAAGGTATAAGAAATCGAAACCCTTATTCCGCATACGTTTCGTTTTCTATTTCGTTAAAAATACATCGGATCTAAGATCGGGTTCCGGGCGTCGTGGATCATGTTCCTCGACTACTGGGGGTCAAGGACCTCCGGATCGGTAGTCGGAAGAGGAAAATCGACCCGGAAACGCGCTCGGAACAGCAGGTCGCGCTGCTGTTCGCGGACAAACGGCGGTCGCCGGAGGGCAAACGGCGGTCGCCGTTTCGCTGTTTTTCGGGCAGCCAGCTCTGGTTCGCGCGGTTGTCCTTCGGGGCAATGGCTGGGCGTGAATCGGGACACGGGCTGGCACGTGAACGGAGTAACGGACCTGGAGGTCGACTGGGATCGTTCGGATGTTCGAGTGATCGAACGAACGCATCCCGGGTAGTCGATTTCCAACATTTTATAGGCTACGTAGGGGATCTAAAGGAGGTGGAATATTGGGCTTCCAATATTGAAGATTAAATTGAGCCCACTGCCCAAGTCCATTAATCCTTATCAATATTAATTAATTTATTTTCCACTATATAAATTAATTGCACTCCCAATATTAAACCATATTATATCCAAATAATATTTCTCCGGTAGTATTATTTATTCCGTGTATTTAAGATATAAATATCCATGAATAAAATTTATTTATTGCTTAATAAATTTATTCATCTCTTTTATCCGAGACTAGTACCACTCAACCTTATTTATTATGCGGAATTAAATCCACTCGCGAGGTTTACATAATAAATCCTTATGAGCTCATCTCGGGGATATTATCAACCCTTCCGGGATACACTGTCCCGTCAAGAATTCACGGCATGCCATATATAAAATATAGTGACCCAACTTAACCGGTAATTGACCCAATAATTAAACCGGTCAATTCCTTTGGAAAATCAAAGTCACTTATACTAAATATACACACCCGTAATTGTATCGGAGATTAAGAATAAAATACACTGAGTCTCAAATCAATTATCGCCGAGCAAACCTAATTGATGAGTCTCAATCGATCCGCTCAATACACCAAGTGTACAAGTGTGATAAAATAATTAAGACAAATTATTTTCTCTCTCACACAACGACTATACCGATGGATTGGTCCGTGTCCATCTAGGTCGTGAGCATCTGTTCGATTAAATACGAGTAACCGATAGTATGATCTTCTGTGTGACGTCGCACACCATACTAACTACAACGTATCTAATCAAGGACTATAATTTGCATGTATTTAATTAACAATAATTAAAAGCAAATGAATGTTCGTTATTAATAGGTAAATGAAAGTGTACAAGGAGTTCAGAATACTCAAATCTAGACATTAAGTATACTACTCCAACAATCTCCCACTTATACTAAGGTCTAGTCTTATCTTCCAAACTCCCGACTCCCATACTCATCACGTGCTTAAACTGTACCTCCAAGAAGTACCATGTGAATGAGCAATCTAGGTTGCCGCTCTGAAGCTATCTTGGTGACTACTGCATCGCCTTCCTGACGATGACTCGTATCAGGTGGTACTTGCCCTATGTGTTATCTTGCACTCATGGACTCGTGATCTCTTAAAGTTTGCCACTGCACCGCTATTTACATAGCTTTTGGTAAACTAAGAATCACATCTAAGTCCCAGAGGTAATACTGGAGCCATACCAAATCTTCCGCTGCCTCTGAGGCCGCTATTTGGTTACCCATGGGAGAGTCCGAAAAGCATCGTGCTTATCACTCTTCCATGTTAAAACTCCTCCTCCTTTAATAGTGAAACACATGGCCTGATTACGACTTACGCCGGTCCTTATCAGCTTGGAAATCCGAATCCGTATAACCCAAAGGAATCAGATTGTCTGCTCCGTAACTCAGAACATAATCCCTCGTATTTCGCAAATACTTGAAAATGCTCTTTACGGCAGTCCAATGAGCCTTTCCAGGGTTACTCTGATATCTCGCTACTACGCCAACTGCATAGCAGATATCAGGCCTCGTACATAACATTGCATACATTAAGCTTCCCACAGCCGAAGCGTATGGAACTGCTTTCATTTCATCTTTCTCCTTTTGTGTCTGAGGACACATCTCCTTAGAAAGATAAGTTCCTTTACTGAAGGGTAGTTCACCCTTCTTGGAATCTTGCATGTTAAAACGAGCCAGAATCGTGTCTATGTAAGATTGCTGGGATAGGTACAATGTTCTATTCCGGCGATCCCTTATAACCTTGATCCCTAGAACATGTCCGACTTCTCCCAAATCTTTCATATCGAATTGTCTAGACAACCATCCCTTTATGTCTGATAACATTTTCACACTGTTGCCAATGAGAAGAATGTCGTCTACATAAAGCACGAGAAACACCACCTTCTTCCCATCACGTTTCCAATACACACACGATTCGTCCATGCTTTGACTAAATCCAAAAGATTGGACTACTTCGTCAAACCGCAGGTTCCACGATCTCGAGGCTTGTTTCAATCCATAAATGGATCGATTAAGCTTGCACACTAGATGATCTCGCCCCTTAGCAATGAATCCTTCTGTTTGTTTCATATAAATCGTCTCGTCAAGACTTCCATTTAGGAAAGCTGTCTTGACATCCATTTGCCACTCCTCATAATCCATATGAGCTGCTATGGATAAGAGAATCCGGATCGACTTTATCTTGGCTACCGGCGAGAAGGTCTCCTCATAATCGATTCCCTCTTTCTGAGTATATCCTTTCGCAACAAGCCGAGCTTTAAAGGTTTCAACCTTTCCGTCAGATCCTCTCTTTCTCTTGTAGACCCATTTACACCCAATTGGCTTTACGCCGCTTGGTGGTTCTACAAGATCCCAGACTTTATTAGAATCCATAGATTCAATTTCCGATTTCATTGCTTTCTTCCAAGAAGGCGCATCTATATCTTGTACCGCCTCATCATAGGTCCAGGGATCGATTTCATGAACTCCAGGTCCAGAGTCCGAAGACTCACCCAGTCCAATCCATCGGTCTGGTTACTTATCAACCCTCCCACTACGACGGCGTTCCGGTGTATTAACAGTGACAGTGTCAGGTGCAGATTCTAGTGGTGTATCTATACTCGGTTCGGCTGTATCTAGGTCTTCAGTGTTACCTCTCAATTCATCAAGCATTATGTCACTCTTGGGCTTGTGGTCCATGACATAGTCTTCCTCCAAGAACCGAGCGTTAGTACTTATAACGATCTTCTGGTCCTTAGGACTATAGAACATGCCACCTTTAGTTCCTCTAGGATATCCTATAAACAACCGCACTTCAGTACGAGGTTCTAATTTATCGGCACCTACCTTCAACACATGTGCAGGGCACCCCCAGATCCGAACGTGTCTCAAGCTAGGCTTGCGCCCGCTCCATCGTTCCATGGGTGTTGAAGGAACCGTTTTAGATGGAACCAAGTTCAGAATGTGCGCCGCTGTTTCTAAGGCATATCCCCAGAACATGATAGGTAAGTCCGAGTAACTCATCATTGATCGCACCATTTCCATAAGAGTCCTATTCCTTCTTTCTGACACACCATTTTGCTGGGGAGTATATGGTGATGTCATTTCCCATTCTCTGCCAAGTATGCCTTGAATTCTCCAGACAGGTACTCGCCTCCGCGATCAGATCGCAGGCATTTAATGGATTTACCTTGAAGGTTCTCCACAAGAGCCTTAAACTCCTTGAACTTGTCAAAGGATTCGCTCTTGCGGCGCATCAGGTATACAAATCCATACCTTGAGTAATCATCAGTGAAAGTGATGAAATACTCGTACCCTCCCTTTGCCTGGGTAGACATAGGTCCGCATACATCAGAGTGAATCAAATCCAATACTTGTTCAGCCCTTCGTCCTTTACCAGAAAAAGAACGCTTGGTCATTTTTCCCTCTAAACAGGATTCGCAGGTTGGAAGGTCCTCTCCTTCAACACCACTGATGAGACCATCAGCTTTCAACCTTTGAATTCTATTTGAGTTAATATGACCTAGCCTTAGATGCCACAAGTATAATTGATTCATTTTAGAAGGTTCCTTTCTCTTATTGGTGTTCGTAGATGTGTTATTACTCTCGATTAGTTGCATCGTGTTAGACTCAGGATTTAGCACATACAAATCGTCCACCAATGTACCAGAACAGATAATCTCACTGTTTCTTCTTATGATCACCGAGTGGTCAAAAGAGACAAAATATCCATTCATAATAAGTTTAGAAACCGAAATTAAATTCTTTCTAAAGTTGGGTACATAAAGACAATTATGTAAAACTAAAATTCTATCACTACTGAAGCGTAAGTGAACGTCTCCCACTGCAACAGCCGCTACCCTCGCGGCATTGCCCATGTAGACCACGATCTCTCCCTCTCTAAGTCTCCGGGTTTCCTGGAACCCCTGCAATGAATTGCAGACATGATCAGTGGCCCCCGTATCTACACACCAGGTGCTGGTAGATAACACCACTGATAATGTTTCAGTGACTAAGGAAAATTTCGTACCTTTGATGAGAGGACAATCAGACCTCCAGTGCCCAGACTGTTTGCATCGATAGCACTTGCCTCGCGGCTTGCTCTTCCCATTCCGTGGTTTGGAACCACTGGGCTTCTTTGCTTGCACTTCCATATTAGCCACAAGAGCTTGTGATTTTCTGACCATACTTATAAGTTCAGCTCTTTTGGAATCGTTTTTAAGCGACTCCTCAAGAGGACTGAATTTATAGAGTATGTCAATCACTTCTTGTCCGGCTTCCACGCTATGTCTCAACATCATTCTGAGGTCATTCCAAATGTCCTCATGAGTTGGGTCATCAGTGGATTCAGAAGGCTCAACAGTCTGGACAGTGTCCAGATTTCTTTTCCAATCAGTACTATATGGAACCAGTGAGTTTTCATCTTTAAGTATATCACAAAGTGGGGTCACAGTCATTCCTAACCTATAAGCACATAAAACAAACAAACAATTTAATATCCGATATTATCTCCCTTAAATAATATCATTAAATCACTAATCACATCTAAAATCCCATCAGGTAAGGCAAGCCACGATAGTGTGGACGTTTACCCACCCAAATGATTTAGCAATTAGATTTCCTTTGGTCGTACATCATCAATAGCGTTACCTCGATGGGAGGAATACTATGAAGCGTACCTAAGTGTTAACCATTACTCAGCACTAAGAAGTTTATTTGAGACTCGCATATCACCGCAAGCCACGATAGTGTGGACGTTTACGTTGACACACGGATCCTTCACTCCCTTCTATAACTGTCTACATCAATCGATCTAAAGTCCCATTCGATATAGCAAGCCACGATAGTGTGGACGTTTACCATACCAAAAGACTTATACAATTGAAATCCAATTACTTGACCCATTTGATTTTGTAAATCAAGACGCGGAGAATCATAAGTGAAACTCGAAGTTTCTAACCAGTGATTCACCATGCGAACAACCCTATCTCTCATAAATGAGGGAGCCGAGCAGACAATCGATCCATCTATCAAAGAATGGCACGACTGCCTCTAATTTGTGTCCTCGACATGACCAAGTGGCTCTGGCTCCATTCCACTCCCCGGGGTGAGAATGAGTCGACTTGAAATCAGCTTTGGAAAGACAAATTAGGCATTGTTTGATAAACTTAATCAATGTTTCTCGTAATAGGAATTACAAGAACTCTCCTCCAATAACTTATCTATATAAACTTCAAAAGTTTATAAAAGTCACCAAGAGAGCAGCAATGGAGACCATGGGTATGTTTCCATACCCTCTCCCACTTAGCTTTTTACAATAAAGGGATACGCTATCTAGTGCATAAAAGTAAACACATATAGCATGCATACATGTAATAAAGCACATAGTATTATCACATAGTCAAAATAATTACTAGAATATTATTTTCCGACTATTATGGCTTTACTCCATCTCCGTACGCATCTTCTAGTCTTTAGTCTTCGTTCTTGAATGCTCCATGTGACGAGAATATTAATTTCCAATATTTAAATCTATTTATTTTTAATAAATCCAAAAGATACTTAATTAATAATAATTAAGTCAATCGAATAAATCAAAAATAAAATTAAATATTATTAATATTTTTTATTTATTTTATCTTCCCTTTCTACTTCATTAAATCTCTAGAATAATCTATCCAAGACCCACTTGGAATATTCTAGATGATTTCCATAATGAAATAAGGAAATAAAATAATTTAGGACTCTTCTACTTTCCAAATTAATTAGATTCCTAATCCATGAATATTTCCATAAAATAGAAATAATCAATTTAGGAATCCTAATCAATTCCAAATTGATTCTTTTCCTAATCCATGAGAGTTCCCAAAAAAAATTAGGAATACTCAAATAGGAAAAATCCGAACCAATTAGGAAAGTAAATCTCCGGACCGGGATAGCCCGGGGTGGGGATCCCCGGACCATCCTCGACCCACGCCTAGGAGGTGGCCGGCCACCATCGCCTGGCGGCGCCTCCATGCATGGATCGATCGATCCTCATGGGATCGACCATGGGGATGGTCGATCCTTGTCCCGTTACCCTCACGATCATCTCCTTCGTCACGCGTCTTCTCCGGCGGTCGTTTCGGCATCGATCCAACGCAAAATAAATTACAAAATCTAAATTACAATTCCGGTATCGATTCTATACATGAAATCGACCCTATACAATTTCCGGAAAACGTAGAACGTAATAATAAATCCTAAATTCGGTCAACCCCCGAATTTTTACTATTACAAGCATTCACCACCAAAAACGAATCTCGACATGTCCGAGAGTTTAATCAAACCAACAATCACATGACAAAATAATTAAACGAATAATCATCAAGCCATAATAGTCGGAACCCTGCAAGGTAGAACAATTTTTATCGAAAATACCGCGAACGTAAAGCACGCTCTGATACCAATTGTTGGAATTCGATATCCCGGGCTATTAAAATTGCGGAAACAATAACCCGATCAAAAACCATTCGCCGGAAATCACACGAACGCCGTTGCACGCGCCGGAGCACGACCGAACGCACGACGTGGCCGAAGCCACGCGCACGCCCAGCCGAGCCCCCGCGGCTAGGGCTCACGCGATTACCGATCGCACGCCGGCGATCGGTTGGGGTGGGGCTGCCCAGCAGCCCCCGCGGCGAGTCCGACGACTCGCCGCCGCATGGAGGGGCCCCGCCTTCACGGCGGGATGGGGGGCGGCACCAGCCCGCGCCCCCAGCGATCGATCACAAGGATCGATCGCATGCCCTCGGCTCCAGCCGAGGGTTCGACCCTCACGCCCCATGGAACCCTAGGGGCGATCGATCCCGTGGTCCGGTGGTTCGACCACCACCACGCGATCGTCCCTCGTTCCGGATTTCATCCTTCGGATCTTGCGTTCTACGGTATTCTCGATAAATCAAAACCGAATAAATCAAGGGCGTTTAGATTTTTACCTTTCGATTCGTTGTTCGGAGAAACGAAATCAAGATGACCTTTGAATCTTCCCACGTATTCCTTGCACTCCGTTCGAACGTCGGGTGGGCGACGATCTATCGAACTCCTATGGATCTCCTTCAACTCTCTAGAATATCAAGTATGATAATCTTGTCTTATGATTTATGAAGGCCATGTAGTGCTTTTATAGGCTACGTAGGGGATCTAAAGGAGGTGGAATATTGGGCTTCCAATATTGAAGATTAAATTGAGCCCACTGCCCAAGTCCATTAATCCTTATCAATATTAATTAATTTATTTTCCACTATATAAATTAATTGCACTCCCAATATTAAACCATATTATATCCAAATAATATTTCTCCAGTAGTATTATTTATTCCGTGTATTTAAGATATAAATATCCATGAATAAAATTTATTTATTGCTTAATAAATTTATTCATCTCTTTTATCCGAGACTAGTACCACTCAACCTTATTTATTATGCGGAATTAAATCCACTCGCGAGGTTTACATAATAAATCCTTATGAGCTCATCTCGGGGATATTATCAACCCTTCCGGGATACACTGTCCCGTCAAGAATTCACGGCATGCCATATATAAAATATAGTGACCCAACTTAACCGGTAATTGACCCAATAGGTAAATGAAAGTGTACAAGGAGTTCAGAATACTCAAATCTAGACATTAAGTATACTACTCCAACACGATGTTCCCCACAAATGGTACGCTGGCCTCCCTGCACACTCGATTAAATGTTTCGATGATATTGTGCTAAGGTTCGTGACGCATTTTGCCTCTAAGGCTGTGAGACTGGAACAGAGCCAACGCTTGCTCGGGGTAAAACAGGATGATGAGGAGTCGGATGAAAGGTATGTGGATCGAGTAGAGGAAATTCTCCTGGCTGGCGGAGAGGATATAAATGAGAATTTAAAGCTCCATACCGCCATGACCGGTTTGAGAAGAAACTCGAAGTTGTTCAAATGCATGATGAAAAACTATCCAAAATCCTATGAGGAATTTCGTGTGAAAGCTGCCGCTGAGGTAGCATATCAAAGTTTGACTAGGACCCCTCGGGGCCTGGGCAAAACCAAAAAGAAGGCCCCATTCTCTTCAGAGAAAAGGCCAAACTATATTGGAAAGAAATCCGGTGTAAAAACCGGTACTGATCCCAGAGTGGATGAAATAAGGGAACTGGAAGCCAATATTCGGCGTGAGACTGGTAAGGCCCCAAAGGCCATTTTGCAGGTGTTCCTGACTCAGAAGGTAGATGTGTTAACCAAGCCCCCGCCTACTAACACTCCCCCAGAGAAGTTGAACCCGAACCTATGGTGTGATTTCCATGAGAAACATGGTCACACTACAAACCAGTGTCGTCAGTTGTTAAGGCAGTTGTGGAGGTTGTTCAATGAAGGGAAACTGTGGCAGTACCTGCCCCGTCCCGGGGCTGTAGGGAATGAGCCACGGGGACAGATTCCCCAAGGCCCTCCACAAGGTGTACCGGGCCAGCATCACAATGTTCCGGGGCCACAGGGTGTCCAGGAAGTTCTGATGATTGGTGGTATCAGGCCCTTATCTGAAGACAGCAAGCAGAAACGCAAAAGAGACTTTGCTATGTGGGAAGTTCTGGTAGCTACCGCGCCCTCACAGGGCGCGACGATCTGTGATATCTTTCACGCCACAGGATCGAGCTAAAGCCAAATTCCCGAAGGACGAGCCCCTGGTGATCAGGGCTAAGATCCTGGGAATTGATGTGTCTCGCACTCTGGTTGACAACGGAGCTCACTGTAATGTTCTGTACAAGAACGCCCTGGATCGAATGGGCATGTTGGGACGTTATGTCACACCGTGCGATCTGATACTGAAAGGCTTTGGCAACGACAAGGTGCATCCATTTGGCAAGATCGTGCTGCCGGTAGAACTGAAAGACACCCAGAATCCAGATCTTGTGTTGGTTAGGAACTTGGAATTTGTAATAGTAGATAGAGCTAGCGGCTATAACGCACTCTTAGGTAGGCCCTTTTTGGACGCTTTCGAAGCGATAGCCTCATCCTACTACTATTGTGTAAAATTCCCAACTCCCTCCGGTGCTGTTGGCACCGTTAGAGGTGATCTAATAATGGCAAAGAAGTGTATTTTGTATTTTTGTGATCTTGATAACTTAGTTATAACTACAAGTGAAAATCCCCAGGAAAGTCTGGCGGAAAACACTAAAGACTCACAGGATGAGCAAAACAAAAAGTCCCGAGTGGCTGAAGTTACTGGTACAGATTTGGAATCCCAGGCTCCTGATGTTATACATACCGTGGGGCCCGGAGTGATCCAAGAGTTAGTTCCGGGAAAGGAACCAAATTCCCCAGGGCAAGATCCCTGTACGGGAACAGCTTCCACCAGCCAAACTCAGGATCGCAAGGGGCCAGAACACGAGAATTATGATCCCAGGACAGGGACCAAGTACCGAAAAGGAACTGCCATGGAAGTGGTCGAAAACTTAGACTCCATAGTGTTGGATCCCGAGCGAGCTCATAAGCAAGTTCTCGTGGGTACGCATATGTCAAAGTACACTTGGAGCGGACTGATAAATTTCCTCAGGGAACATCAGAGTACTTTCTCCTGGTCAAGTGCAGATTTGGGAAAGATAGATCCCAAACATGCATGCCATCGGTTAAAACTCGACCCCAATAAAAAACCAATAGCCCACAGGCGAAGGAAAATGGGGCCTGAGAAGTGCGAAGCACTGGCCGGGGAAGTAAATAAGCTGATTGAGAATAAACTGGTGAGACAAGCCTCGAGCGATGCCACCTGGTTATCCAATGCTGTGATGGTATCGAAGACAGTGGGTGCCTGGAGACTGTGCATAGATTTTACAGATCTGAATAATGCATGTCCCAAGGACCACTTTCCGATGCCACACATAGATCACCTTGTTGATAATCTGACAGGTCATGCAATATTTTTAACGATCGATGCCAAAGCAGGATATCATCAGATTCCGATGCACCCAGTCGATATAGAGCACACGGCGTTCTACACGGAGAAAGGGGTTTTTTGCTGGGAAAGAATGCCCTTCGGTCTGAAGAACGACGGGGCCACGTATCAGAGGTTAGTAAACATGATGTTTACAGATTTAATCGGTAAAACTGTTGAAATATATATCGATGATATCATTGTGAAAAGCAAGAATGAAGCGGATCACACAAAAGACCTTGCAGAAGTCTTTAAGATTCTGGGGCACTATAATATGAAACTGAATCCCAAAAAATGCAATTTCGGTATCAAGAAAGGTATGATCCTGGGGCATGTAGTCGGGGAACATGGGATTGAACCCAACCCGGCCAAGATCAGAGCCATACTGGACATGCGGGAACCCCGGGATATCAAGGGTGTGCAGCGCCTAACGGGTTGCTTGGCCGCCGTGAGCCGGTATTGCTGGAAATCGATATCCCGGGGTATCAAAAAATTGCGGAACCGATAACCATGACCGAAATCCCGTCGCCGGAAACCGATCACGAACGCCGCGTCGCCGGAGTCCGATGAGAGAATCGCCGCGAGGGCGAAACCCTAGCCGAACCCCACGCGGGGTTCGCGATCGCCGTGCATGGCGATCGCATGGGCTGCATGGGCAGCCCCCGGCGGTGAGTCCGGCGACTCACCGCCACTGCCAGGAGGGGCGGTCAGCCCCGCTGACCACCGCGGCGAAGCCGCGGCTTGCCCAGCGATCGAGCCTAGCTCGATCGCACGCCCTGGCGTCCAGCCGGGGCCTCCCTTGGCGCACGCCGCCGTCGAGGGGCGGGGATCCGCCACGGCACCAGCCCGTGGCATCCCCAGCGATCGACTGCCGTAGATCGCTCGCCCCGGCGTCCAGCCGGGGCTCCCTTCGTCGCGCGGTACCGGCGGTCGAACCCTAGGGTTCGACCGCCCCTCGTTCGATCCCCACGGGGATCCAACGATCCCCGTATCTAGGTCTCGACGCTTTCCCGGATCGTCTTGTTCATGTATATATCACAATTATTATGAACAAATAATCATAGAGGGGGTTTATGATTATGTTACCTCAATTCGTTGTGCGGAGAAACGAATTAACGTGTTGATGACCTTGCGATCTTCCTACGTATTCCTTGCACCTCGTTCGAACGTCGTGTGGGCGACGATCTATCGAACTCCTATGGATCTCCTTCAACTCTCTATAACTATCAAGTATTGATATTCTTGTCTTATGATTTATGAAGGCCATGTAGTGCTTTTATAGGCTACGTAGGGGATCATAAGGAGGTGGAATATTGGGCTTCTAATATTGAAGATTAAATTGAGCCCAATGCTCAAGTCCATTAATACTTATCAATATTAATTAATTTATTTTCCACTATATAAATTAATTGCACTCCCAATATTAAACCATATTATATCAAATAATATTTCTCCGGTAGTATTATTTATTCCGTGTATTTAAGATTTAAATATCCATGAATAAATTTATTTATTGCTCAATAAATTATATTCATCTCTTGTATCCGAGACTAGTACCATTCAACCTTAATTATTGTGCGGAACAAATCCACTCATGAGGTTTACACAATAATTCCTTATGAACTCATCTCGGGGATATTATCAACCCTTCCGGGATACACTTTCCCGTCAAGTATTCACGACATGTCATATATAAAATATAGCGACCCAACTTAACCGGTAATTAACCCAATAATTAAATCGGTTAATTCCTTTGGAAAATCAAAGTCTCTAATATTAAATATATACACCCGCAATAGTATCGGGGATTAAGAATAAAATACTCTGAGATTTAAATTGATTATCCAAGGCAATCCTAATCAATAATTCTCAAGCGATCCGCCCAATACACCAAGTGTACAAGTGTGATAAAATAATTAAGATAAATTATTTTCTCTCTCACACAACGACTATACCGATGGATTGGTCCATGTCCATCTAGGTCGTGAGCAACTGTTCGATTAAATACGAGTAACCGATAGTATGATCTTCTGTGCGCCCATGCACACCATACTAACTACAACGTATAAAATCCAGGACTATATTTTGCATAATTAATTAATAATAATTAAATGCAAATAATTGTTTATTAATTAAATAGGTTAAATGCTATGACCGGGAGTTTACCGATACTTAAATCTAGACATTAAGTACACAACTCCAACAATCTCCCACTTGTACTAAGGTCTAGTCATTTCCTCCAAACTCCCGACTCCCATACTCATCACGTGCTTAAGTTATACTTCCCAGAAGTATTATGTGAATGAGCAATCTAGGTTGTCGCTCTGAAGTTATCTTGGTGACTACTGCGTCGTCTCCCTAGACGATGACTCGAATCAGGTGGTACTTGCTCTATGTGTTATTATCACCTTTTGAACTTATGACTTCTTCCAGTTTACCATGCACCGCTATACAATAGCCTTTGGTAAACCAAGAGTCATATCCAAGTCCAGAGGTCATCCCGGAACCTAACCAAAACTTCCGCTGCCTCTGAGGCTGCTATTCGGTTATGAGAGAGTCTGAGAAGCGTCCTGCTTATCACTCTTTCATTTCATGGTTCCACCTCTTTCTAAAAGTGAACACATAGCCTGATATCGACTTACACTGGTCCTTCTTTAATTTTTGGATCTGAGAAACTGTAATCTAAGAAGATTTCGTCTTGCTCCGTAAGCCAGTACTATGAAAGTACTCTTACAGCATTCGAACATCCCTTATCCAGATTACTTTGATATCCTCCCACTACGCAAACCTCATAGTTGATATCAGGTTCTAGTTTTACAACATTGCATCTATAAGGATTTCCACACATAAATTGTAGGAAACTGCTTTGTCTTCATCTATCTACTTCATGTGTTCGAAACACATATCCTTTAGATAGATGTATATTCTGTCTCTGAAAGGCAATAACCTTTCTCAGAAGTATGCATGTTTAAAACAAACCATAATCGTATAAGATATCTAGGAGAAGTACAATGTTCTTATCGTTAGAACGAACGATCTTAAGAACATGCTCTAACTTCTTCTCAATCTTATATCTCGATTTATTTAGACAACCATTATTTTATGTCTGACAACATCTTTACATTGTTGCCAATGATAAAATGTTATCTACATAAAATCTCCGAGAAACACCACCTTGTTTCCATTACGTCTCCAATACACCTTTCGTCTATGCCTTTTGATGAATCCATCAAATGGATTATCCCATCAATTCGCAAGTTCCACGACTCATAGCTTTGTTTCAATCCATAATGGATTTACCAAGCTTGTACTCTAAATGATCTTGCCTCTTAACAATAATCCTTATTGTTTTCCAAGCAGGCACATTTAGATCTAGTACTGCCTTTGTGCAGAGCTAGGGATCGATTTCATCTTTACCAGATCCAGAGTTTAAAACTCTTATAGTCTTATGAACAACTCCGGTTGTCTTAACAACCTCCCACTACAATGGCGTCCCGGTGTATAACAGTAATAACAGTAGGTGCAGTATGTGGTGTACCTCTACTCGGTTTGGCTGGTTCCTAGTCTTTGTCCTTTTTCTCATTCCAAGGTACTGCGTCAGTTCGGGCTTTGTGGTTCTTCTAATAGTCTTTCTCTAGGAACCGGGCGTTACACGTCCTTCTGGTTCATAGTACTATAGAACACACAATACTTTGTTCATCTAGGATATCCTACAACCATATTGAATATGCCGTTGTCTCCAGGAATATCCATAGAACATAGGTAGTTCCAAACAACTTGTCCTTTTACTATTAGAATTCTATTTCTTACTGACTCACCATCTCTACACGTAAGTGTATGGTGTAGTCATTTGAGACTTAATCTCAATCTTTGATTGTGTTATGTGGTAGCCTCCGCGACTAAGTCGCAGGCTTCCAATGGATATACTTTGAAGGTTCCCCATAATTGCTTTGTGACTAAAACACTTCGCTTTTATGGCACATCAAGCATTCTAATCCATCTTCGAGTATTCTTAAAAAGAACTACTCGCACCTTACACATATCATTGATCATTCTTAATACTTGTCCGAATTCTATCCTTTACCGAAAGGTATGCTTAGTTGTATTATCTTCCAAATTCAATTCTTAGGTCGGAAGGTCCATTCCCTCAACTATAATTGATTAAATCAATTTCGACCTTTTGAATCTTTATTTGAATAAATACTACTAAGTATAAGAACTCACAAGTATAATGATTAATAAAGAAATACAATAAGTAAAACAAGTTATACATAACGGATTGTTGCATCGTGGTAGACTAAGGATTCATCATTCATATATTGCTATCTAATGTACCAGAATAGATAACACTATTATTTCTTATCCAAATCATGAAATGATTAAAGAAATAAAATATCCATTCATAAATAATAGAAATCCAGAACAGATGTTCTTTCTAAAATAAAGGGGTACATAATGCAATAAACTTGAAATGAAATCCTAAAACTACTGAAAGCAGATAAATGTCTTCCACTGCAACCGCTGCTACCCCAACAGCTTCGCCCATGTAGACTCGAACTCTTCTTCTCTAAGTCGCCGGGTTTTCTGGAACCCCTGCATTCAAGAATGCACATACCGTCAGTGGTTCCATATCTACACACCAGAATTCTGGTAGATAATACCGCTGACTATGTTTTTACGACTAAAGAAAAATTCGTACCTTTGAGAGGACATTCAGACTTCCAGTGTCCAGACTTGTTGCATCGGAAGCACTTGCCTCTTGGCTTTGCAGCCCCCACTCGTGGTCCATTCCTCTTGGCACCACTGGGTTTCCAGGCTTGCTTCCTTTTCTTGCCCCTACCTCCAACAGGCTTCGAGCCCTTGGACTTGGTAGCTATAAGTGTTGGAAATCGATATCCCGGAATTAATAAATTAATTAAAATTAATTATCTAATTAATTCCGACCGAAATCCTTTGGAGATCGAATCCCGGTTGCCAGAACAATCCGCCACGAACCACCACGAAGCGCCGGACTCAACCAAAACCCTAACCGCGGCAAAGGCGCGGCTGTTCGGTCGAGTCCCCTCGTGGGACTCGCGGCTGTTCAAGGCAGCCGCCTAGGGCTGCCCTTGGCAGCCCCTTATGCACGCCCAGCCGCCCCCGGTGATCGCACGACCAGCCACGGCGAACCGTGGCTTGCGATCACCACCAGCCACCGCCGCTCGAGCGGCGGTCCAGCCGCGTGAGCGGGGCTGCTCCAGCAGCCCGCCGGAGGTGCGTGGGTGATCGAGCTCGCCCTCGATCAAGTCTCGGCGTCCAGCCGAGGCTCGCCCCTCTCGACCCTCTCTTGTTCGAGCCGTTGAGCCGCCGGCGGTCCGGTGATCTTTGATCACCACCGCCCGGTTCAACCTCGACAAAGGTCGCGTTCTCGGATCTTGGTTCACGATATTTTTACGATAATTAAACGATAAAATCATAAAGAGGGTTTTACGATTTACCTCGTTCTCGTTGTTCGGAAAAACGTAGAACTCAATTTGATGACCTTGAGATCTTCCCACGTATTCCTTGCACTAGCCCGGACGTCGTGTGGGCGACGATCTACCGAACTCCATGGATCCTCCTCTCTACTTTCTCTCTCTAGAATTGTGATCTTCAAGTTATGAGAATAGAGAAGACCATGTAGTGCTTTTATAGGCTACGTAGGGGATCTTAAGGAGGTGGAATATTGGGCTTCCAATATTGAAGATTAAATTGAGCCCAATGCTCAAGTCCATTAATCCTTATCAATATTAATTAATTCTATTTTCCACTATATAAAATTAACTGCACTCCCAATATTAAACCATATTATATCAAATAATATTTCTCCGGTAGTATTATTTATTCCGTGTATTTAAGATATAAATATCCATGAATAAAATTAATTTATTGCTAATTAATTTATTCATCTCTTATATCCGAGACTAGTACCATTCAACCTTAATTATTATGCGGAACGAATCCACCTGCAGGGTTTACATAATAATTCCTTATGAACTCATCTCGGGGATATTATCAACCCTTCCGGGATACACTTTCCCGTCAAGTATTCACGACATGTCATATATAAAATATAGTGACCCAACTTAACCGGTAATTAACCCAATAATTAAATCGGTTAATTCGTTTGGTAAATCAAAGTCACTTATATTGAATATACACACCCGCAATAATTTCGGGGATTAAGAATAAAATACACTGAGACTCGAATCGATTATCGCCGGCAATCCTAATCGATGAATCTCAACGATCCGCTCAATACACCAAGTGTACAAGTGTGATAAAATAATTAAGATAAATTATTTTCTCTCTCACACAACGATTATACCGATGGATTGGTCCATGTCCATCTAGGTCGTGAGCAACCATTTTAAATTCGAATTTTGATCCAGTGATATCCGTGTATCGACTTTATCCGATAGGGAGGATGACACTAAAGCCAACTCGTAAGTCAATACACATCACATTCAAAACAGAGAATGGAGACCGCGGGATTGTTTCCAATCCCTCTCCCACTTAGTATTTTACGATAAGGGATAACATGCATAAATAATTTAAGCATAATAATAAACACGTAAATCACATAAAAAGCAATTAACGTGGCCCCGATTATTATGGCCTTAAAAATTTTCCAATGCACGTCTCTTGGAACTTCATCTCGTTGCTCGTCTCGATCTCGATCCACCACCGACTCGCTCGAGGGTCAAGAGACGAACTCCTCCCACTGGAGCCTCGTCTCGAGCCTCGTTGAGTCGTCCGTGGGGTCGAACGAACCCCAGCCCCGCTGCTGCCCATCGCGAACACGGGGTGTGTTCGATGGCTGCCCGTTGCCGGTTCGCTCTCCTCGATCCTCGTTTCTCCGGGTTTTGATCTCGTCTCGATCCACCAAAATTAGTAAGAAAAATTACAAGAATAAACTTACTAAATCCGGCATCGATCCTATACAAGGTGATCGACCCTATACATGTCCCGGATACAACGAAAAATAAATAAACCTAACGACTCAACCCGTCGTTTTTATCTATTACAAACAAGCATCGTTTTTCCAAAACAAAAACAATCTCGACAAGCCCGAGAGTTTAATCAAAACCACAAATTAAAGCACAACATACAATCACAACATTGGCCATAATAACCGGGTTCGAACCTGCAAAACAAATCTCGCAAAAATACAACGAATCGACAAAACCGGCTCTGATACCAATTGTTGGAAATCGACTATCCGGGACACGTCCGTTCGAACCCTCGAACATCCGGACGTCCCCAATCAACTTCTGGAGGTCACCTCCGAACAGCCATGGCCGCCCGCCCAAGAGATCGCGCGTCCGCCACAGCCGAGACCGTGGCTCGCAATCTGCCCGGAGCAAGCGGCCGCCTGCCCCCCCAAGCGGGCGCTTGCCTGCCTCGAACAGCAGCGCAATCTGCCCGGAGCAAGCGGGCGCCTGCCCCCCCAAGCGGGCGCTTGCCTGCTCGAACAGCAGCGCGACCTGCTATTCCGAGCGCGTTTCCGGGCCGATTTTCCTCTTCCGACTACCGATCCGGAGGTCCTTGACCCCCCAGTAGTCGAGGAACATGATCCACGACACCCGGAACCCGATCTAAGATTCGATGCATAATCAACGAGAAAGAAAACGAATTATTGCGGAAATAGGGTTTCGATTTCTTTTACCTTTGATGCGTGATTCGGAGAAGCCGAATAGGCGAACACCCTGAGATCTTCTAGTGTGTATCCTAGCCCTCGACGCCGGACGTTGTGTGGGCAACGATCCACCGGAGTCTTCTCTTCTTCTTCTCTCTCAAACCCACCGTGAGATGTTTTTCTGTCTCCAGAAATATATTTGCGCTAGCAAATTATTTTCTACAGAAAAAGTTATTGCGCAAACTAAATTAATTAAGTAGAGAAAAAGATTAATTGCGCTAACAATTATTTTTCTCCACAGAATTAATTATTGCGGCGAAACTTAGGTTAGGAGAAGAGAGAGAGAGGGGTTTATATAGGCCACACTAGGGACCTTAGGACAATTAATTAATTAGGCTAAATTGTAATTTAATTAAACCGGTGTCCTTAGAAGAAAACCTTTAATTAAATCCAATTTTAATTATAATTAATTCCACTATAAAATTATAATTGAATTCCCAATTAATTAATCTATATTATTTTACCAATAATATTTCCGCCGAAATTACATATACGACTTTCCCCGTGTTTAAGATATCGAATGTCCACGAATTAATTTCAATTACTAATAATTAAATTAATTCGTTTCTTATTATCCGAGACTAGTGCCACTCATCCTTATTATCATGTGGAACAAATCCACCTGCAGGGTTTACATGATAAACTTTATGAGCTCATCTCGGGGACATCATCAACCCGATAAACGGGACACGGTTTCCTGTCTATAATCTACAGCATGCCGTGTGTACAATTACGATTCCAATTTACCGAGGATCTCGACTAATCAATTAGTCTCACTCATTGGCATATTAAAGAACCGAGAATTGGACACACGCACCTATAATTATATAGGGATTAGGAATTTGTTTATCCGTAATATCTGAGGTCTAGTTCGATTACGTCGATTAGTATAAATCGAACGCCCTCCCGTGGTCCTGCTCAATACACCAAGTGTACAAGTGTAACATAATAGTCAAGACCAACTATTAACCAGTCACACTACGACGTACCGATGGATTGTCCCTGTCCATCTAAGTCGTGAGCTACTGTTCGATAGTATACGAGTAACCAACAGTATGATCTTCCGCGTGTCTCCTCACGCCATACTGTCTACAACGTATACATCAAGGACTATTACATTAAATGCAAACATGCTTGAATCATATCTCGAATTAAGGTATAGATAAGGAGTTCCGTATTTGCACTAAACTAGACATTTAGAATACAACTCCATCAATCTCCCACTTATACTAAAAGTCTAGTCGCCCTCTCCCAAACATCAGATTCCCATAACCTCATCACGCCTACCCAACGCTTTCGCTGGAAGTGCCTCTGTGAACGGGTTTACCAGGAAATCCTCTCGATGCTATCTAGGTGACAACTGCATCGTCTTACTAGACGATCTCTCGAATCAGGTGGTACTTGCGCTCTACGTGTTATCTCCCACTGTGGACTCGTGGCATTTCAAGTTTGCCAATACCGCTATTCAAAATAGCTTTGGGTAAACTAGAAACCACATCTAAGTCCCTTAGGAAGTTCTGGAGCCACACTGACCTTTTAACTGCCTCAGAGGCCGTTATCCTTTCAGTTTCCATGGTAGAGTCCGTAATGCATCACTGCTTTACATTCTTCCATGTGACTGCTCCACTTCACAGTGAGAACACATAGCCTGACTTCGACTTTCAACTGTCCCTGTTTGATTGGAAATTCAATTCTATGTAATCCAAAGGAAACAACTTGACTGCTTTGTAACTCAGAACATAATTCCTGGTCCTCTGCAGGAGCCTAAACATGTTCTTTACATCAGTCGAGTGATCCTTTCCAGGATTACTATGATATCTCACCACCATGCCCACGGCATAGCAGATATCAGTCTCGTGCATAGCATTACATACATTAAGCTTCCCACCATTAAGGTGCAGGGAACTGCTTACTCTTCATCTATCTCCTTTATTGTGTCGGACACAAAACTTTAGATAGATGAATTCCACATCTAAAAGGTGAAGACCTTTCTTGGAATTATGTATGCTGCAACGAGTAAGAATTGTATTTAAGTATGAGACTCGAGATAAGTTCTATGTTCTTTTCTGGCGATCATTTATTGCTTTGATCCCAAGGACATTCCCGACTTCTCCTAAGTCTCTTACATTGAATTACTCGGACAACCATCCCTTTATGTCCGATAACATCTTTCATATTGTTGCCAATTTAGAAGGATGTCGTCTACATAAAGAATGAGAAAACACCACATCTTTTCTGTCACTTCTTTATTACACTCAGGACCTAAACATGCCTTGAATGAATCCATGAAATGGATTTTCTCATAGGTCCGCATGTGTCCAAGATCTTGAAGCTTCCTTCAATCCTAAGATTGATTAAGCTTGCTTACCGAATGCTCTTGGCTCTTTTCGATGAATCTCTCTGGCTGTCCCACACAGATGGCCCCGTCAAGACTTCGATTTAGAAATCCGTCTTGACTTCCATCTTCCATGTGAAGACAAAAGAATCCGGATCGACTTTAGCATAGCTACCGGCGAAAAAGTTTGCTCATAATCGAACCCTTTCTTTCTGAGTGCACCCTTTCGCAACAAGCCTAGCCTTAAGGTTCACACCTTCCCGTCAGACCCTCTTTTCATCTTGTACACCCATTTGCAACCAATGGCTTTTACACCTTTGGGCGGTGCTACAAGATCCCAGACATGACTTGAATCCAGAGATTCAATCTCATATTTCATCGTCTTTTACCAAGACTGAGCATCTTGATCTTTCAGCGTCTCGTCATAGATCTAGGGATCGGCTTCATGTTCTCTAGGTAACAAGTCCGAAGACTCTCCTATAAACATGAACCTGTCGGGTTGTCTAACAACCCTCCCACTACGAAGACGCTCCGGTGTATCTTTAGTGACTAAAGGTTATCGTAGTGAACTACTCAGTTAGGCTAGTTCTAAGTCTTAATCAGTCCCTCTAAGCACATTTAAGTATTACTCTACTCTTGGGCTTGTGATCTTGTATATAAATATATTCCATGTCTAAGAACCGAACATTGATTCAATCAATGAACATCTGGTCCTTTGGACTATATTACATATCTCAATTCGTTTTCTTAGGGTATCCTATAAACAGCCGAATATCAGTACAAGTTTCCAAAGGAATCAAGTTCAGCATAAACGCCGCTGTTTCCAAGCCATATCCCCAAAACGAATTAGGTAACTCCGAACTCATTGTCTACTTTCCATATCTATAAGAGTCCTATTCCTTCTTTACAACACATTATTTTGCCGAGGCATAAATGGTGTAGTATGTTGGGAGTTAATCCCATTTTCTGATAAGTATGCCTTACTCTTCAAAGAGGTCTGCATATATCAGAGCGAATCAACTCTAGTACTTTCTTGGATCTTTTCCTTTTAACCGTAAAGGGTTGCTCGGTCATTAAAACTTCCAAGTATGATTCGAAGGTTGGAAAGTCCTTTCCTTCAACCTAGCTGAGTGGTCCACCAGCTTCATCCTTTGAATCGTACTTAAGTTAAAATGATTTAGCCTAAGATTCCATAAGTACATTTGATTCATCCTAGAAGGATATTTACTCTTATTGGGGTTCGACAATGTGTTATTAGTTCCGGTTTGTTGCATCGTGGAAGAACACGGATTTAGTATTAAATTGTCTATCAATGTACCAGAATAGATAATATCCCCGTTTCCTACTCCGACAAGTCTGAAACTATCAGAAGAAACGGAATGTCCATTCTAAGCCAATTTAGAAATCCGAAATAAAATTTCTTTCTAAATGCCGGCACATAAAGACAATTTATTAGAACTAAGATCCTTCGGTTAAAACCATTTAACATCTCCCACTGCAATGGCTGTTACCTTAACTGTATTGCCCATGTAGGTTATAACTTCTTCCTTTCTAAGTCTCCGGGTTTCCTGGAACCCCCGCATTTAGGTGCAGACATGATTAGTGGTTTCCGTATCCACACACCAGGTACTGGTAGATAACACCACTAAACATGTTTCAGTGACTAAGGAGAAGTTAACTTCTAGTTGCTTTGAGAGGACAATCAAACTCCCAGTATCCAAACTGCTTACAATGGAAGCACTTACCCCTTGGGCTTGCTTTTCCCATTCTGTGGTCCAGATATATTAGGCCCACTGGGTTTCCGTATTTTCTTCTTCTTCCTTTTGCCGCCCGAAGGCCTAGGAAGAGCCAATTTCTCAGCCACAAGTGTTTTGAGAGCCATTAAAGATTCCCTCAGCCGCTTGAAGTTCAACCAGGAGCTCCGCCATTGAATAAGACCTCTTATCCATGTTCTAGTTTAGGCGGAACTGCTCAAAACTTCTCGGCAGAGACTGGAGCACAAAATCAACCTGGGTTACCCCATTGATAATTGTTCCTAGAATCTCTATCTCATTAAGATAGCCCATCATTCTAAGAACGTGATCCCTCACGGGCGTTCTTTCCGACATGATGGCCGTCATGAGTTGCCTCATTTCACTTTGTCTGGCTGTCCTGTTCTGATAACCAAAACTTCTTGAGGTTAAGCATCATATCATAGGTAATGGTCATGGCATGATCCCGATGTCGCAGCACTTTTGACATGAAAGTCATAATGTTGCTCCGCGTCATCTCATAGCCTTGATCCATTTCCAATGAGCTTCCTTTCCTCAGTAGTGGAAGTATCATTTGGTTCAGCAGGTCAATTGACTTGGAGTACATATTTGTACTCCTCTGCAGTTAGGACAATGTCCAAGTTTCTTTTCCAATCCATACAATCAGGTTCAGTGAGTTTGTTGACTTTTAATGGGAATAATACCATATAAAACAAACAATGAGTTTAATTCGATATCATTTCCCTCAAGTGATATCATTAAACTACCAATCATTTCCAAAATCCCATCAGACATAGCAAGCCACGTTCTTGTGGACGTTTACCAGTCCAAATGATTTTATGATTGGATTTCACTTCGGTCGTACATCATTATAGCAGTGACTCCGATGGGGAGGATACTATAAAGCGTACCTAAGTGTATACCATTTCTCAGTACTAAGTCCACCGCTCGGGAACTACATGTCCACCGCAAGCCACGTTCTTGTGGACGTTTACGTTGACATGCGGTCCTCCACGACTTTCTATAACTGTCGAGCCTCAATTAATCCCAAAGTTCCGTTTCCATTTAGCAAGCCACGTTCTTGTGGACGTTTACTAAAACAAACAACTTTATTAATTGAATCTCACTTATTTAAATTTCATAGAATCTTAATTAACCCAAAGTACCGTTTCCATTTAGCAAGCCACGATAGTGTGGACGTTTACTAAAACAAACAACTTTGTTAATTGACTCTTACATTTATTAAATTTCACAATTTTATTAATCAAAGCTTGATATCTCGTAAGTGAAACTCGAAGTTTCTAACCAGCGATCAATCATGCAATTGAGCCCTATCTCTCACAAAGTGAGGGAGCCAATCTGACAATCGATCTAGTCATCGAATGACTCGAAAGTCTCTAATCTGTGTCATCGACATAACCAAGCGCTTTGGCTCCATTCCACTCCCCGGGGTGAGAATGAGTCGAGTTGAAATTAGTCTTTGAATGACAGATTAGGCATTGCTTTTGAGAAATATAATTGTTCAATTTTATAAGTGGATTTTAAATTCGAATTTTGATCCAGTGATATCCGTGTATCGACTTTATCCGATAGGGAGGATGACACTAAAGCCAACTCGTAAGTCAATACACATCACATTCAAAACAGAGAATGGAGACCGCGGGATTGTTTCCAATCCCTCTCCCACTTAGTATTTTACGATAAGGGATAACATGCATAAATAATTTAAGCATAATAATAAACACGTAAATCACATAAAAAGCAATTAACGTGGCCCCGATTATTATGGCCTTAAAAATTTTCCAATGCACGTCTCTTGGAACTTCATCTCGTTGCTCGTCTCGATCTCGATCCACCACCGACTCGCTCGAGGGTCAAGAGACGAACTCCTCCCACTGGAGCCTCGTCTCGAGCCTCGTTGAGTCGTCCGTGGGGTCGAACGAACCCCAGCCCCGCTGCTGCCCGTCGCGAACACGGGGTGTGTTCGATGGCTGCCCATTGCCGGTTCGCTCTCCTCGATCCTCGTTTCTCCGGGTTTTGATCTCGTCTCGATCCACCAAAATTAGTAAGAAAAATTACAAGAATAAACTTACTAAATCCGGCATCGATCCTATACAAGGTGATCGACCCTATACATGTCCCGGATACAACGAAAAATAAATAAACCTAACGACTCAACCCGTCGTTTTTATCTATTACAAACAAGCATCGTTTTTCCAAAACAAAAACAATCTCGACAAGCCCGAGAGTTTAATCAAAACCACAAATTAAAGCACAACATACAATCACAACGTTGGCCATAATAACCGGGTTCGAACCTGCAAAACAAATCTCGCAAAAATACAACGAATCGACAAAACCGGCTCTGATACCAATTGTTGGAAATCGACTATCCGGGACACGTCCGTTCGAACCCTCGAACATCCGGACGTCCCCAATCAACTTCTGGAGGTCACCTCCGAACAGCCATGGCCGCCCGCCCAAGAGATCGCGCGTCCGCCACAGCCGAGACCGTGGCTCGCAATCTGCCCGGAGCAAGCGTCCGCCTGCCCCCCCAAGCGGGCGCTTGCCTGCCTCGAACAGCAGCGCAATCTGCCCGGAGCAAGCGGGCGCCTGCCCCCCCAAGCGGGCGCTTGCCTGCTCGAACAGCAGCGCGACCTGCTGTTCCGAGCGCGTTTCCGGGCCGATTTTCCTCTTCCGACTACCGATCCGGAGGTCCTTGACCCCCCAGTAGTCGAGGAACATGATCCACGACACCCGGAACCCGATCTAAGATTCGATGCATAATCAACGAGAAAGAAAACGAATTATTGCGGAAATAGGGTTTCGATTTCTTTTACCTTTGATGCGTGATTCAGAGAAGCCGAATAGGCGAACACCCTGAGATCTTCTAGTGTGTATCCTAGCCCTCGACGCCGGACGTTGTGTGGGCAACGATCCACCGGAGTCTTCTCTTCTTCTTCTCTCTCAAACCCACCGTGAGATGTTTTTCTGTCTCCAGAAATATATTTGCGCTAGCAAATTATTTTCTACAGAAAAAGTTATTGCGCAAACTAAATTAATTAAGTAGAGAAAAAGATTAATTGCGCTAACAATTATTTTTCTCCACAGAATTAATTATTGCGGCGAAACTTAGGTTAGGAGAAGAGAGAGAGAGGGGTTTATATAGGCCACACTAGGGACCTTAGGACAATTAATTAATTAGGCTAAATTGTAATTTAATTAAACCGGTGTCCTTAAAAGAAAACCTTTAATTAAATCCAATTTTAATTATAATTAATTCCACTATAAAATTATAATTGAATTCCCAATTAATTAATCTATATTATTTTACCAATAATATTTCCGCCGAAATTACATATACGACTTTCCCCGTGTTTAAGATATCGAATGTCCACGAATTAATTTCAATTACTAATAATTAAATTAATTCGTTTCTTATTATCCGAGACTAGTACCACTCATCCTTATTATCATGTGGAACAAATCCACCTGCAGGGTTTACATGATAAACTTTATGAGCTCATCTCGGGGACATCATCAACCCGATAAACGGGACACGGTTTCCTGTCTATAATCTACAGCATGCCGTGTGTACAATTACGATTCCCAATTTACCGAGGATCTCGACTAATCAATTAGTCTCACTCATTGGCATATTAAAGAACCGAGAATTGGACACACGCACCTATAATTATATAGGGATTAGGAATTTTTTTATCCGTAATATCTGAGGTCTAGTTCGATTACGTCGATTAGTATAAATCGAACGCCCTCCCGTGGTCCTGCTCAATACACCAAGTGTACAAGTGTAACATAATAGTCAAGACCAACTATTAACCAGTCACACTACGACGTACCGATGGATTGTCCCTGTCCATCTAAGTCGTGAGCTACTGTTCGATAGTATACGAGTAACCGACAGTATGATCTTCCGCGTGTCTCCTCACGCCATACTGTCTACAACGTATACATCAAGGACTATTACATTAAATGCAATCATGCTTGAATCATATCTCGAATTAAGGTATAGATAAGGAGTTCCGTATTTGCACTAAACTAGACATTTAGAATACAACTCCATCAATTTCTACACAACAGTGTTGTTGAAAATCGACTACCCGGGATGCGTTCGTTCGATCACTCGAACATCCGAACGATCCCAGTCGACCTCCAGGTCCGTTACTCCGTTCGCGTGCCCAGCCCATGCCCCGATTCACGCCCAGCCATTGCCCCGAAGGACAACCGCGCGAGCCGGAGCGGGCTGCCTGAAAAACAACGAAACGGCGGTCGCCGTTTGTCCTTCAGCAGCGCGAACAGCAGCGCGACCTGCTGTTCCGGGCTCGTTTCCGGGCCATTTTTCCTCTTCCGACTACCGAACCGGAGGTCCTAGAACCCCCAGTAGTCGAGGAGTACGATCCACGAGATCCGGAACCCGATCTTACATCCGATGTATTTTCAACGAGAAAGAAATCGAATAAAAGCGGAAATAGGGTTTCGATTTCTTATACCTTTGAAGCGTGATTCGGAGAAGCCGAATAGGCGAACACCCTGAGATCTTCTAGTGTGTATCCTAGCCCTCGACGCCGGACGTTGTGTGGGCAACGATCCACCGGAGTCTTCTCTTCTTCTTCTCTCTCAAACCCTCTTTCTCACGTTTTAATTATTCTGTCTCCAGAAATATATTTGCGCTAGCAAATTAATTTCTACAGAAATAATTATTCTGTCTCCAGAAATATATTTGCGCTAGCAAATTAATTTCTACAGAAATAAAAACACTGCGCTAATCTAAATTAATTGAGCAGAGAAGAAAATAATTGCGCTAGCAAAATAATTTCTCCACAAAATTAATTATAGCGGCGTTTCGTAGGTTAAGAGAAGAGAGATTGAGGGGTATATATATAGGCCACACTAGGGACCTTAGGACAATTAATTAATTAGGCTAAATTGTAATTTAATTAAACCGGTGTCCTTAAAAGAAAACCTTTAATTAAATCCAATTTTAATTATAATTAATTCCACTATAAAATTATAATTGAATTCCCAATTAATTAATCTATATTATTTTACCAATAATATTTCCGCCGAAATTACATATACGACTTTCCCCGTGTTTAAGATATCGAATGTCCACGAATTAATTTCAATTACTAATAATTAAATTAATTCGTTTCTTGTTATCCGAGACTAGTACCACTCATCCTTATTATCATGTGGAACGAATCCACCTGCAGGGTTTACATGATAAACTTTATGAGCTCATCTCGGGGACATCATCAACCCAATAAATGGGACACGGTTTCCTGTCTATAATCTATAGCATGCCGTGTGTACAATTCCGATTCCCAATTTACCGAGAATCTCGACTAATCAATTAGTCTCACTCATTGGTAGATTAAAGAACCGGTGATTGGACACACGCACCTATAATTATATAGGGATTAGGAATTCGCATATCCGCAATATCTGAGGTCTAGTTCGATTACATCGATTAGTATAAATCGAACGCCCTCCCGTGGTCCTGCTCAATACACCAAGTGTACGAGTGTAACATGATAGTCAAGACCGACTATCTACCAGTCACACTACGACGTACCGATGGATTGTCCCTGTCCATCTAAGTCGTGAGCTACTCTTCGATAGTATACGAGTAACCGACAGTATGATCTTCCGCGTGTCTCCTCACGCCATACTGTCTACAACGTATATATCAAGGACTATTGCATTAAATGCAATCATGCTTGAATCATATCTCGAATTAAGGTATAGATAAGGAGTTTCGTATTTGCACTAAACTAGACATTTAGAATACAACTCCATCAATCTCCCACTTATACTAAAAGTCTAGTCGCCCTCTCCCAAACATCAGATTCCCATAACCTCATCACGCCTACCCAACGCTTTCGCTGGAAGTGCCTCTGTGAACGGGTTTACCAGGCAATCCTCTCGATGCTATCTAGGTGACAACTGCATCGTCTTACTAGACGATCTCTCGAATCAGGTGGTACTTGCGCTCTACGTGTTATCTCCCACTGTGGACTCGTGGCATTTCAAGTTTGCCAATACCGCTATTCAAAATAGCTTTGGGTAAACAAGAAACCACATCTAAGTCCCTTAGGAAGTTCTGGAGCCACACTGACCTTTTAACTGCCTCAGAGGCCGTTATCCTTTCAGTTTCCATGGTAGAGTCCGTAATGCATCGCTGCTTTACATTCTTCCATGTGACTGCTCCACTTCACAGTGAGAACACATAGCCTGACTTCGACTTTCGACTGTCCCTGTTTGATTTGGAAATCCAATTCTATGTAATCCAAAAGAAACAACTTGACTGCTTTGTAACTCAGAACATAATTCCTGGTCCTCTGCAGGAACCTAAACATGTTCTTTACATCAGTCGAGTGATCCTTTCTAGGATTACTATGATATCTCACCACCATGCCCACGGCATAGTAGATATCAGTCTCGTGCATAGCATTACATACATTAAGCTTCCCACCATTAAGGTGCAGGGAACTGCTTACTCTTCATCTATCTCCTTTATTGTGTCGGACACAAAACTTTAGATAGACGAATTCCACATTTAAAAGGTGAAGACCTTTCTTGGAATTCTGTATGCTGCAACGAGTAAGAATTGTATTTATGTATGAGGCTCGAGATAAGTTCTATGTTCTTTTCTGGCGATCATTTATTACTTTGATCCCAAGAACATTCCCGACTTCTCCTAAGTCTCTTACATTGAATTACTCGGACAACCATCCCTTTATGTCCGATAACATCTTTCATATTGTTGCCAATTTAGAAGGATGTCGTCTACATAAAGAATGAGAAAACACCACATCTTTTCTGTCACTTCTTTATTACACTCAGGACCTAAACATGCCTTGAATGAATCCATGAAATGGATTTTCTCATAGGTCCGCATGTGTCCAAGATCTTGAAGCTTCCTTCAATCCTAAGATTGATTAAGCTTGCTTACCGAATGCTCTTGGCTCTTTTCGATGAATCTCTCTGGCTGTCCCACACAGATGGCCCCGTCAAGACTTCGATTTAGGAAATCTGTCTTGACTTCCATCTTCCATGTGAAGACAAAAGAATCCTGATCGACTTTTGCCAAGACTGAGCATCTTGATCTTTCAGCGTCTCGTCATAGATCCAGGGTTCGGCTTCATGTTCTCCAGGTAACAAGTCCGAAGACTCACCTATAAACATGAACCTGTTGGGTTGTCTAACAACCCTCCCACTACGACAACGCTCCGGTGTATCTTTAGTGACTAAAGATTATAGTAGTGAACTACTCAGTTAGGCTGGTTCTAAGTCTTGATCAGTCCCTCTAAGCACATTAAGTATTACTCTACTCTTGGCTTGTGATCTTGCATATATATAGTCCATGTCTAAGAACCGAACATTGATGCAATCAATGAACATCTGATCCTTTGGACTATATTACATATCTCTATTCGTTTTTTTAGGGTATCCTATAAACAGCCGAATATCAGTACAAGTTTCCAAAGGAATCAAGTTCAGGATAAACGCCGCTGTTTCCAAGCTATATCCCAAAAACGATTTAGGTAACTCCGAATGTCTACTTTCCCATATCTATAAGAGTCCTATTCCTTCTTTACAACACATTATTTTGCCGAGGCATAAATGGTGTAGTCTGTTGGGAGTTAATCCCATTTTCTGATAAGTATGCCTTACTCCTCAAAGAGGTCTGCATATATCAGAGCGAATCAACTCTAGTACTTTCTTGGATCTTTTCCCTTTAACCGTAAAGGGTTGCTCGGTCATTAAAACTTCCAAGTACGATTCGAAGGTTGGAAGGTCCTTTCCTTCAACCTGGCTGAGTGGTCCATCAGCTTTCACCCTTTGAATCGTACTCAAGTTAAAATGATCTAGCCTAAGATTCCATAAGTACATTAAATTTATCCTAGAAGGATCTTTACTCTTATTGGGGTTCGACATTGTGTTATTTTCTCCGGTGAGTTGCATCGTGGAAGAACACGGATTTAGTATTAAATTGTCTATCAATGTACCAGAATAGATAATATCCCCATTTCCTACTCTGAAAAGTATGAAACTATCAGAAGAAACGGAATATCCATTCTAAGCCAACTTAGAAATCCGAAATGAAATTTCTTTCTAAATGCCGGCACATAAAGACAATTTATTAGAACTAAAATCCTACCGTTAAAACATTTAACATCTCCCACTGCAACGGCTGTTACCTTAACATTATTGCCCATGTAGGTTACTACTTCTTCCTTTCTAAGTCTCCGGGTTTCCTGGAACCCCCGCATTCAAATGCAGACATGATTAGTGGTTTCCGTATCCACACACCAGGTACTGGTAGATAACACCACTAAACATGTTTCGGTGACTAAGGAGAAGTTAACTTCTAGTTGCTTTGAGAGGACAATCAAACTCCCAGTATCCAAACTGCTTACAACGGAAGCACTTACCCCTGGCTTGCTTTTCCCATTCCGTGGTCCAGATATATTAGGCCCACTGGGTTTCCGTATTTTCTTCTTCTTCCTTTTGCCGCCCGAAGGCCTAGGAAGAGCCAATTTCTCAGCCACAAGTGTTTTGAGAGCCATTAAAGATTCCCTCAGCCGCTTGTAGTTCAACCAGGAGCTCCGCCATTGAATAAGACCTCTTATCCATGTTATATTTTAGGCGGAACTGCTCAAAACTTCTCGGCAGAGACTGGAGCACAAAATCAACCTGGGTTACCCCATTGATAATTGTTCCTAGAATCTCTATCTCATTAAGATAGCCCATCATTCTAAGAACGTGATCCCTCACGGGCGTTCTTTCCGACATGATGGCCGTCATGAGTTGCCTCATTTCACTTTGTCTGGCTGTCCTGTCCTGATAACCAAAAACTTCTTGAGCTTAAGCATCATATCATAGGTAATAGTCATGGCATGATCCTGATGTCGCAGCACATTTGACATGAAAGTCATAATGTTGCTCCGCGTCATCTCATAGCCTTGATCCATTTCCAATGAGCTTCCTTTCCTCAGTAGTGGAAGCATCATTTGGTTCAGCAGGTCAATTGACTTGGAGTACATATTTGTACTCCTTGCAGTTAGGACAATGTCCAAGTTTCTTTTCAAATCTATAAAATCAGGTTCAGTGAGTTTGTTGACTTTTAATGGGAATAATACCATATAAAACAAACAATGAGTTTAATTCGATATCATTTCCCTCAAGTGATATCATTAAACTACCAATCATTTCCAAAATCCCATCAGACATAGCAAGCCACGTTCTTGTGGACGTTTACCAGTCCAAATGATTTTATGATTGGATTTCACTTCGGTCATACATCATCATAGCAGTGACTCCGATGGGGAGGATACTATAAAGCGTACCTAAGTGTATACCATTTCTCAGTACTAAGTCCACCGCTCGGGAACTACATGTCCACCGCAAGCCACGTTCTTGTGGAAGTTTACGTTGACATGCGGTCCTCCACGACTTTCTATAACTGTCGAGCCTCAATTAATCCCAAAGTTCCGTTTCAATTTAGCAAGCCACGTTCTTGTGGACGTTTACTAAAACAAACAACTTTATTAATTGAATCTCACTTATTTAAATTTCATAGAATCTTAATTAACCCAAAGTACCGTTTCCATTTAGCAAGCCACGATAGTGTGGACGTTTACTAAAACAAACAACTTTGTTAATTGACTCTTACATTTATTAAATTTCACAATTTTATTAATCAAAGCTTGATATCTCGTAAGTGAAACTCGAAGTTTCTAACCAGCGAACAATCATGCAATTGAGCCCTATCTCTCACAAAGTGAGGGAGCCAATCAGACAATCGATCTAGTCATCGAATGACTCGAAAGTCTCTAATCTGTGTCATCGACATAACCAAGCGCTTTGGCTCCATTCCACTCCCCGGGGTGAGAATGAGTCGAGTTGAAATTAGTCTTTGAATGACAGATTAGGCATTGCTTTTGAGAAATATAATTGTGAAATTTAATAAATGTAAGAGTCAATTAAATGTAAGATTCACTTATAAAGTAACCAAACTCACTGAACCTGATTTTATAGATTTGAAAAGAAACTTGGACATTGTCCTAACTGCAAGGAGTACAAATATGTACTCCAAGTCAATTGACCTGCTGAACCAAATGATGCTTCCACTACTGAGGAAAGGAAGCTCATTGGAAATGGATCAAGGCTATGAGATGACGCGGAGCAACATTATGACTTTCATGTCAAATGTGCTGCGACATCAGGATCATGCCATGACTATTACCTATGATATGATGCTTAAGCTCAAGAGGTTTTTGGTTATCAGGACAGGACAGCCAGACAAAGTGAAATGAGGCAACTCATGACGGCCATCATGTCGGAAAGAACGCCCGTGAGGGATCACGTTCTTAGAATGATGGGCTATCTTAATGAGATAGAGATTCTAGGAACAATTATCAATGGGGTAACCCAGGTTGATTTTGTGCTCCAGTCTCTGCCGAGAAGTTTTGAGCAGTTCCGCCTAAAATATAACATGGATAAGAGGTCTTATTCAATGGCGGAGCTCCTGGTTGAACTACAAGCGGCTGAGGGAATCTTTAATGGCTCTCAAAACACTTGTGGCTGAGAAATTGGCTCTTCCTAGGCCTTCGGGCGGCAAAAGGAAGAAGAAGAAAATACGGAAACCCAGTGGGCCTAATATATCTGGACCACGGAATGGGAAAAGCAAGCCAGGGGTAAGTGCTTCCGTTGTAAGCAGTTTGGATACTGGGAGTTTGATTGTCCTCTCAAAGCAACTAGAAGTTAACTTCTCCTTAGTCACCGAAACATGTTTAGTGGTGTTATCTACCAGTACCTGGTGTGTGGATACGGAAACCACTAATCATGTCTGCATTTGAATGCGGGGGTTCCAGGAAACCCGGAGACTTAGAAAGGAAGAAGTAGTAACCTACATGGGCAATAATGTTAAGGTAACAGCCGTTGCAGTGGGAGATGTTAAATGTTTTAACGGTAGGATTTTAGTTCTAATAAATTGTCTTTATGTGCCGGCATTTAGAAAGAAATTTCATTTCGGATTTCTAAGTTGGCTTAGAATGGATATTCCGTTTCTTCTGATAGTTTCATACTTTTCAGAGTAGGAAATGGGGATATTATCTATTCTGGTACATTGATAGACAATTTAATACTAAATCCGTGTTCTTCCACGATGCAACTCACCGGAGAAAATAACACAATGTCGAACCCCAATAAGAGTAAAGATCCTTCTAGGATAAATTTAATGTACTTATGGAATCTTAGGCTAGATCATTTTAACTTGAGTACGATTCAAAGGGTGAAAGCTGATGGACCACTCAGCCAGGTTGAAGGAAAGGACCTTCCAACCTTCGAATCGTACTTGGAAGTTTTAATGACCGAGCAACCCTTTACGGTTAAAGGGAAAAGATCCAAGAAAGTACTAGAGTTGATTCGCTCTGATATATGCAGACCTCTTTGAGGAGTAAGGCATACTTATAAGAAAATGGGATTAACTCCCAACAGACTACACCATTTATGCCTCGGCAAAATAATGTGTTGTAAAGAAGGAATAGGACTCTTATAGATATGGGAAAGTAGACATTCGGAGTTACCTAAATCGTTTTTGGGATATAGCTTGGAAACAGCGGCGTTTATCCTGAACTTGATTCCTTTGGAAACTTGTACTGATATTCGGCTGTTTATAGGATACCCTAAGAAAACGAATAGAGATATGTAATATAGTCCAAAGGATCAGATGTTCATTGATTGCATCAATGTTCGGTTCTTAGACATGGACTATATATATGCAAGATCACAAGCCAAGAGTAGAGTAATACTTAATGTGCTTAGAGGGACTGATCAAGACTTAGAACCAGCCTAACTGAGTAGTTCACTACTATAATCTTTAGTCACTAAAGATACACCGGAGCGTTTGTTGGAGTTGTGTACTTAATGTTTAGATTTAAGTAACGGTAAACTCCCCGTCATAGCATTTAATCTATTAAATTAACGAACAATTGTTTTGCTTTTAATTACTTGATAATTAAATAAATGCAAACCATGGTTCTGGATTTTATACGTTGTAGTTAGTATGGTGTGCATGGGCACACAGAAGATCATACTATCGGTTACTCGTATTTAATCGAACAGTTGCTCACGACCTAGATGGACACGAACTAATCTATCGGTATAGTCGTTGTGTGAGAGAGAAAATAATTTATCTTAATTATTTTATCACACTTGTACACTTGGTGTATTGAGCGGATCGTTGAGATTCATCGATTAGGATTGCCGGCGATAATCGATTCAAGTCTCAGTGTATTATATTCTTAATCCCCGATATTATTGCGGGTGTGTATATTTAATATAAGTGACTTTGATTTACCAAAGGAATTAACCGATTTAATTATTGGGTTAATTACCGGTTAAGTTGGGTCACTATATTTTATATATGGCATGCCGTGAATAATTGACCGGACAGTGTATCCCGTAAGGGTTGATAATATCCCCGAGATGAGTTCAAAAGGAATTATTGTGTAAACCTCATGAGTGGATACGTTCCGCACAATAATTAAGGTTGAATGGTACTAGTCTCGGATTCAAGAGATGAATATAAATTAATTAGCAATAAATTAATTTTATTCATGGATATTTAAATCTTAAATACACGGAATAAATAATACTACCGGAGAAATATTATTTGATATAATATGGTTTAATATTGGGAGTGCAATTAATTTATATAGTGGAAAATAAATTAATTAATATTAATGGGAGATTAATAGATTTGGGCTTGGGCTCAATTTAATCATTAATATTGGAAGCCCAATATTCCACCTCCTTTAGATCCCCTACGTAGCCTATAAAAGCACTATATGGTCTTCTCTTTTCTACACACATCATAACTTGAAGATCATAATTCTTCTAGAGAGAGAGAGTAGAGAGAGAGAGAAGAGGATCCATAAGCTTGGAGGATCGTCGCCCACCCGACGTTCAAGCTAGTGCAAGGAATACGTGGGAAGATCGTAAGGTCATCAACTTAGATTCGTTTCTCCGCACAACGAATTAAAAGGTAAAATCATATACTCTCTTCTATGATTTTATGTGGATTAATTGTGATACATACATGAACGCATGATCCGGGAAAACGACGAACTTCGGGGACGGGGATTCGAGATCCCCGGCGAAGGTTCAAGAGAGCCCTCGGCTGGGAGCCGAGGGGGTGGCGGTCGGCCTAGGGCACGACCGCCGGCGCGCACCGAGGAAAGGCCGCGGCTGGACGCCGCGGCTAGGGGCGATCGAACCCTAGTTCGATCGCCGGGGACCGTCGCGGCTTCGCGCCGCGGCTGGTGGTCCCCCCTCCGGTCGGTGGTGGCGGTGAGTCGCCGGACTCACCGCCCGGGGCTGCCGGAGCAGCCCCACGCGATCGACGGCGATCGCGAGCCCCACGGTGGGGCTCGACTAGGGTTTAGCCGCGGGTTTATCCCGCGGCGATGCTCTTGACGAGCCCGGTTCTTCGTGGTGTTCGTAATCGGTTTCCGGCGAGAGGATTTCGGTCGGGTTATTATTTTCCGCATTTTTTTTAATGGCCCGGGATACCGAATTTCAGCAATTGGTATCAGAGCGTTTGGTTTCGTGTTCATGTATGTGTTCAATTGCGTTCTACCTTGCAGGGATTCCGACTATCATGGTTTAATTAATTGTTAATTATTGGTTTAATTAATTGCTATTTAATTTACCATGATTGTTCGTTTATTAAACTCTCGGACATGTCGAGATTCGTTTTGTGTGGATGAATGCTTGTAATAGTAAAAATTCGGGGGTTGACCGAATTTAGGATTTATTATTACGTTCTATGTTTTCCGGAAAGTGTATAGGGTCGATTTCATGTATAGAATCGATACCGGAATTGTAAATTTATTTCTTGTAATTTATTTACGTTGGATCGATGCCGAGACGACCGCCGGAGAACTCATGAGACGAAGAAGACGATGAGGACGAAAAGAAAAGGGGGTCGATCATCCCCATGATCGATCCCCATGAGGATCGATCGACCCCACGCCCGGGGCTGCCCGTTAGGGTTTCCGGCCACGCCGGCCACCGGTGGTGGTGGCGCGTGGCTGGGGGACGGCGGCGGTGGTGCCCGGCGGTGGTGGTGGTCGGCGGAAGGGGGTGGTGCGGGGATCCCCAACCCGTGCTACTCCTAATCCTACCAAGATACTACTTACCTAATTGATTCAAGTTTTCCTATTTTGAGTATTCCTAAGTATGGGAACTCTCATGGAGATAGGAAAAGAATTAATTAATATTATTTATTTCCTTATTCTATTATAGAAGTCTTCTAGAATATTTCAAGTTCTACTTGGAATAGGAATCTAGAGATTTAATAGAATTAGATAGGAAAATAATTAATTAGTAAATTAATTTATTTCTATTTGATTATTCCTATTTTATGGGAATTTTCATGGACATGGAAATTAATTAATCTTGGAAAGTAGAAGAGTCCTAATTTATTTTATTCCTTATTCTATTATAGAAGTCTTCTAGAATATTCCAAGTTTGACTTGGATAGATTATTCTAGAGATTTAATAGAATTAGATAGGAAAATAAATAAATAAAAATATTAATAATATTTAATTTTATTTTTGATTTATTCGATTGACTTAATTTTCGAATTAAGTATCTTTTGGATTTATTGAAAATAAATAGATTTAAATATTGGGATTAATATTCTCGTCACATGGAGCATTCAAGAACGAAGACTGAAGACTAGAAGACGCATACGGAGATGGAATAAAAGCCATGATAGTCGGAAAATAATTTTCTAGCTTATTTTGACTATGTGATATGTGCTTTATTACTTGTATGCATGCTTATGTGTTTAATTATGCATTAGATAGCGTATCCATTTGTTATAAAAAGCTAAGTGGGAGCGGGGATGGAAACATTCCCATGGTCTCCATTATTGTTCTCTTGGTGACTCTTATGGACTTTTGAAGTTCGTATAGATGTGTCATTGGAGGAGAATTCTTGTAATTCCTTTTACAAGAGACATTGATTAAGTTTATCAAACAATGCCTAATTTGTCTTTCTGAAACTGACTTCAAGTCGACTCATTCTCACCCCGGGGAGTGGAATGGAGCCAAAGCCACTTGGTCATGTCGAGGACACAAATTAGAGGCAGTCGTACCATTCTTTGATAGATGGATCGATTGTCTGCTCGGCTCCCTCATTTTTATGAGAGATAGGGTTGATCGCATGGTGAATCACTGGTTAGAAACTTCGAGTTTCACTTATGATTCTCCGCGTCTTGATTTACAAAATCGAATGCATCTTGTAATTGGGAGTCAATTATAAAAGTCTCTTAGTATAGTAAACGTCCACACAACGTGGCTTGCTGTACTGACGGATTTTGGATTAATTGATGTAGACAGTTGTAAGGAATTGTGAAGATTTGTGAAGTTGTCGTAAACGTCCACACAACGTGGCTTGCGGTGATGTAGCAATTCCAAACGATTTCCTTTGGTGTGAGTAATGGTTTACACTTAGATACGCTTTATAGTATTCCTCCCACCGAGGTTCCGCTATAAATGATGTATGACCAAAGCAAATCTAATTGCTAAATCGTTTGGGTGGGTAAACGTCCACACACCGTAGCTTGCCTTACCTGATGGGATTTTAGATGTAATTAGTAATTTAATGATATTATTTGAGGGAGATAATATCGGATATTAAATTGATTGTTTGTTTAAATGTGCTTATAGGTTTAGAGAATAGCTATGAACCCACTTTCTATGATACTCAAGGAATTCAACGCACTAGTTCCATACTGTGTTGGATGGAATAACGAGTTAGACATTTCCCAGACTGTTGCTGAGTACAAGTTTGTACTCAATGAACTTTGTCCTCCTAAACCAACTCATGTCTCAACTACTGAGGAAAAAGATGATTTTGAGAAGTGGAACAGTGCTTTTGCATTAACCACCAATCATGATATCATGCTAAAACTCAAGCTTATGTTTAGAGACAACGAGAAGGTTAGAAAAGAGGCGATGAGGATACTCATAAAGGTCAGTCGCTTCGAGGAAACGCTTGAACACGTTTTCGAGATGTTGGACCTTTTGGATGAGTTGAGACAATCGCGAGCTCTTATGGCCAAAGCCAAAGGTTTCGAACCTAGGGGCATAAACCATGGAATGGAGAAGCAGACAAAGAAGCCCTGTAGTTCTACTCTTGGACCACGGAAAAGGGTGAGAAAGCCTTCGGGCAGTCATTCTCAAAGAAAACTTTCTGGGGACTGGAAGTCTTTATTTCCTCCTGAAGAAGGTATGAGATTCTCTCCTTAGTCTTTAAAACATAGTCAGCTGGTTTATCTACCAGAACCTGGTTGGTAGATATGGATCCACTGAAGGTATGTATGCATTTAAAAATGCAGGGACACCAGGGAACCCAAAGACTTGGAAATGGAGGAATAGTCAAGGCAAAGCTGTAGAGGAGGCAGCGGTTGCGGTGGAAGACATTTATCTGCTTTAGTAGTTAAATAGGATGTCATTTCAAAGTTATTGCATTATGTACCCCTTTATTTTAGAAAGAACGTTTTGTTCTGGATTTCTATTATTAATGAATGGATATTTTATTTCTTTAATCATTGGATGATTTTGATAAGAAATAATGGCATTATCTATTCTGGTACATTAGATAGCAATATATGAATGATGAATCCTTAGTCTACCACGATGCAACAAACCGTTCTATAACTTGTTTTACTTGTTAGATATTTCTTTATTGATCATTATACTTGTGAATTCTTATACTTAGTAGTATTTTTCAAATAAGATTCAAATGGTCGAAATTGATTTGATCAATTAAAGTTGAAGGAATGGACCTTCCGACCTAAGGGTTTAATTTGAAGGAGAATACATCTAAGTAAACCTTTCTGGATAAAGGATAGAATTCAGACAAGTATTGGAAATGATTAGATATGCAGGCATATGTGTAAATTAGAAAGGTACGAGAAATTCTCTCAGAGAATACTCGGTGATGGATTAGAATGCTTGATGTGCCATAAAAGCAAAGTGTTTTGACTAGTCAATGGACACAAAGCTATTATGGGGAACCATCAAAGTATATTCATTAGGAGCCTGTGACTCGGTCACCAAGGCCATCACTTATCTAAGTAACACATAGCATTATCAAAGATTGGGATTCAATCCCAAAGGACCGCGCCATACACTTGCGTGTAGAGATGGTGCGCTATAAAGAAATGGAAAATCTAATAGTAAAAGAACAAGTTGTTCGGAACCACCTATGTTCTATGGATATTCCTGGATACAACGGCATATTGAATATGGTTGTAGGATATCCTAGATGAACGAAGTATTGTTAGTTCTATAGTACTACGAACCAGAGGGACGTCTCTCGTCCGGTTCATAGAGGAAGACTATTAGATGGACCACAAAGCCTAAATTGACGTAATACCTTGAAATGAGAAGAAGGACAAAAGACTAGGAACCAGCCAAACCGAGTAGAAGTGCACCACATACTGCACCTATTGTTATTACTGTTATACACCGGGACGCCATTGCAGTGGGAGGTTGTCGGACAACCAGAGATAATCATAAGACTAGAGGAGTTCGGACTCTGGATCTAGTAAAGATGAAATCGACCCCTAGCTCTGCATAAGGGCAGTACTAGATCTAAATGTGCCTGCTTGGAGCAATAAGAATTATTGTTAAGAGGCTAGATCATTTAGAGTACAAGCTTAGTAAATCCATTTATGGATTGAAATAAAGCTACGAATCGTGGAACTTGCGAATTGATGGGATAGTCCAGTTGATGGATTCATCAAAAGGCATAGACGAAAGGTGTATTGAAAACGTAATGGAAACAAGGTGGTGTTTCTCGGAGATTTTATGTAGATAACATTTATCATTGGCAACAATGTAAAAATGCTGTCAGACACAAAATAATGGTTGTCTAAATAAATCGAGATATAAGATTGAGAAGAAGTTAGAGCATGTTCTTAAGGTCTTATGATCTAGAGATAAGAACATTGTACTTCTCCTAGATATCTTGTACGATTAAGGTTTGTTTTTAACATGCATACTTCTGAGAAAGGTTATTGCCTTTCAGAGACAGAATAAACATCTATTTAAAGGTTATGTGTTCGAACACATGAAGGAGATAGATGAGGACAAAGCAGTTTCCTATACTTCAAGTATGGAAAGCTTTATAGATGCAATGTTGTAAAACAAGAACCTGATATCAAACTATGCGGTTTGCGTAGTGGGAGGATATCAAAGTAATCTGGATAAGGGATGTTCGAATGCTGCAAAAGTACTTTCATAGTACTGACTTGAGCAAGACGAAATCTTCTTAGATTACAGATTCTCAGATCCAAAAATCAGAGGAGGACCAGTGAAAGTCGATATCAGGCTATGTGTTCACTTTTAGAAAGAGGTGGAACCATGAAGTGGAAGAGTGATAAGCGGGACGCTTTTCAGACTGTCTCATAACCGAATAGCAGCCTCAGAGGCAGCGGAAGTTTTGGTTAGGTTCCGGGATAACCTCTTGACTTGGATATGACTCTTAGTTTACCAAAGGCTATTGAATAGCGGTGCACGGTGAACTAGAAGAAGTCATAAGTCAAAAGTGATGTTAACACATAGAGCAAGTACCACCTGATACGAGTCATCGTCAGGGGAGACGACGTAGTAGTCACCAAGATAACTTCAGAGCGGCAACCTAGATTGCTCACTCACATAGTACTTCTCGGAAGTACACTTTAAAGCACGTGATGAGTATGGGAACCGGGAGTTTGGAGGAAATGACTAGACCTTAGTACAAGTGGGAGATTGTTGGAGTTGTGTACTTAATGTCTAGATTTAAGTAACGGTAAACTCCCCGTCATAGCATTTAATCTATTAAATTAACGAACAATTGTTTTGCTTTTAATTACTTGATAATTAAATAAATGCAAACCATGGTTCTGGATTTTATACGTTGTAGTTAGTATGGTGTGCATGGGCACACAGAAGATCATACTATCGGTTACTCGTATTTAATCGAACAGTTGCTCACGACCTAGATGGACACGAACTAATCTATCGGTATAGTCGTTGTGTGAGAGAGAAAATAATTTATCTTAATTATTTTATCACACTTGTACACTTGGTGTATTGAGCGGATCGTTGAGATTCATCGATTAGGATTGCCGGCGATAATCGATTCGAGTCTCAGTGTATTATATTCTTAATCCCCGATATTATTGCGGGTGTGTATATTTAATATAAGTGACTTTGATTTACCAAAGGAATTAACCGATTTAATTATTGGGTTAATTACCGGTTAAGTTGGGTCACTATATTTTATATATGGCATGCCGTGAATAATTGACCGGACAGTGTATCCCGTAAGGTTTGATAATATCCCCGAGATGAGTTCAAAAGGAATTATTGTGTAAACCTCATGAGTGGATACGTTCCGCACAATAATTAAGGTTGAATGGTACTAGTCTCGGATTCAAGAGATGAATATAAATTAATTAGCAATAAATTAATTTTATTCATGGATATTTAAATCTTAAATACACGGAATAAATAATACTACCGGAGAAATATTATTTGATATAATATGGTTTAATATTGGGAGTGCAATTAATTTATATAGTGGAAAATAAATTAATTAATATTAATGGGAGATTAATAGATTTGGGCTTGGGCTCAATTTAATCATTAATATTGGAAGCCCAATATTCCACCTCCTTTAGATCCCCTACGTAGCCTATAAAAGCACTACATGGTCTTCTCTTTTCTACACACATCATAACTTGAAGATCATAATTCTTCTAGAGAGAGAGAGTAGAGAGAGAGAGAAGAGGATCCATAAGCTTGGAGGATCGTCGCCCACCCGACGTTCAAGCTAGTGCAAGGAATACGTGGGAAGATCGTAAGGTCATCAACTTAGATTCGTTTCTCCGCACAACGAATTAAAAGGTAAAATCATATACTCTCTTCTATGATTTTATGTGGATTAATTGTGATACATACATGAACGCATGATCCGGGAAAACGACGAACTTCGGGGACGGGGATTCGAGATCCCCGGCGAAGGTTCAAGAGAGCCCTCGGCTGGGAGCCGAGGGGGTGGCGGTCGGCCTAGGGCACGACCGCCGGCGCGCACCGAGGAAAGGCCGCGGCTGGACGCCGCGGCTAGGGGCGATCGAACCCTAGTTCGATCGCCGGGGACCGTCGCGGCTTCGCGCCGCGGCTGGTGGTCCCCCCTCCGGTCAGTGGTGGCGGTGAGTCGCCGGACTCACCGCCCGGGGCTGCCGGAGCAGCCCCACGCGATCGACGGCGATCGCGAGCCCCACGGTGGGGCTCGGCTAGGGTTTAGCCGCGGGTTTATCCCGCGGCGATGCTCTTGACGAGCCCGGTTCTTCGTGGTGTTCGTAATCGGTTTCCGGCGAGAGGATTTCGGTCGGGTTATTATTTTCCGCATTTTTTTTAATGGCCCGGGATACCGAATTTCAGCAGCGTTGTCGTAGTGGGAGGGTTGTTAGACAACCCTACAGGTTCATGTTTATTGGTGAGTCTTCGGACTTGTTACCTGGAGAACATGAAGCCGAACCCTGGATCTATGACGAGACGCTGAAAGATCAAGATGCTCAGTCTTGGCAAAAGTCGATCAGGATTCTTTTGTCTTCACATGGAAGATGGAAGTCAAGACAGATTTCCTAAATCGAAGTCTTGACGGGGCCATCTGTGTGGGACAGCCAGAGAGATTCATCGAAAAGAGCCAAGAGCATTCGGTAAGCAAGCTTAATCAATCTTAGGATTGAAGGAAGCTTCAAGATCTTGGACACATGCGAACCTATGAGAAAATCCATTTCATGGATTCATTCAAGGCATGTTTAGGTCCTGAGTGTAATAAAGAAGTGACAGAAAAGATGTGGTGTTTTCTCATTCTTTATGTAGACGACATCCTTCTAAATTGGCAACAATATGAAAGATGTTATCGGACATAAAGGGATGGTTGTCCGAGTAATTCAATGTAAGAGACTTAGGAGAAGTCGGGAATGTTCTTGGGATCAAAGTAATAAATGATCGCCAGAAAAGAACATAGAACTTATCTCGAGCCTCATACATAAATACAATTCTTACTCGTTGCAGCATACAGAATTCCAAGAAAGGTCTTCACCTTTTAAATGTGGAATTCGTCTATCTAAAGTTTTGTGTCCGACACAATAAAGGAGATAGATGAAGAGTAAGCAGTTCCCTGCACCTTAATGGTGGGAAGCTTAATGTATGTAATGCTATGCACGAGACTGATATTTACTATGCCGTGGGCATGGTGGTGAGATATCATAGTAATCCTGGAAAGGATCACTCGACTGATGTAAAGAACATGTTTAGGTTCCTGCAGAGGACCAGGAATTATGTTCTGAGTTACAAAGCAGTCAAGTTGTTTCTTTTGGATTACATAGAATTGGATTTCCAAATCAAACAGGGACAGTCGAAAGTCGAAGTCAGGCTATGTGTTCTCACTGTGAAGTGGAGCAGTCACATGGAAGAATGTAAAGCAGCTATGCATTACACTATATAACACAATTTTATAAGTGGATTTTATAATTGGGGTAGTTCAATTTTATAAGTGGATTTTAAATTCGAATTTTGATCCAGTGATATCCGTGTATCGACTTTATCCGATAGGGAGGATGACACTAAAGCCAACTCGTAAGTCAATACACATCACATTCAAAACAGAGAATGGAGACCGCGGGATTGTTTCCAATCCCTCTCCCACTTAGTATTTTACGATAAGGGATAACATGCATAAATAATTTAAGCATAATAATAAACACGTAAATCACATAAAAAGCAATTAACGTGGCCCCGATTATTATGGCCTTAAATATTTTCCAATGCACGTCTCTTGGAACTTCATCTCGTTGCTCGTCTCGATCTCGGTCCACCACCGACTCGCTCGAGGGTCAAGAGACGAACTCCTCCCACTGGAGCCTCGTCTCGAGTCTCGTTGAGTCGTCCGTGGGGTCGAACGAACCCCAGCCCCGCTGCTGCCCGTCGCGAACACGGGGTGTGTTCGATGGCTGCCCGTTGCCGGTTCGCTCTCCTCGATCCTCGTTTCTCCGGGTTTTGATCTCGTCTCGATCCACCAAAATTAGTAAGAAAAATTACAAGAATAAACTTACTAAATCCGGCATCGATCCTATACAAGGTGATCGACCCTATACATGTCCCGGATACAACGAAAAATAAATAAACCTAACGACTCAACCCGTCGTTTTTATCTATTACAAACAAGCATCGTTTTTCCAAAACAAAAACAATCTCGACAAGCCCGAGAGTTTAATCAAAACCACAAATTAAAGCACAACATACAATCACAACGTTGGCCATAATAACCGGATTCGAACCTGCAAAACAAATCTCGCAAAAATACAACGAATCGACAAAACCGGCTCTGATACCAATTGTTGAAAATCGACTACCCGGGATGCGTTCGTTCGATCACTCGAACATCCAAACGATCCCAGTCGACCTCCAGGTCCGTTACTCCGTTCGCGTGCCCAGCCCGTGCCCCGATTCACGCCCAGCCATTGCCCCGAAGGACAACCGCGCGAGCCGGAGCGGGCTGCCTGAAAAACAACGAAACGGCGATCGCCGTTTAGGAAACGGCGGTCGCCGTTTGTCCTTCAGCAGCGCGAACAGCAGCGCGACCTGCTGTTCCGGGCTCGTTTCCGGGCCGTTTTTCCTCTTCCGACTACCGAACCGGAGGTCCTAGAACCCCCAGTAGTCGAGGAGTACGATCCACGAGATCCGGAACCCGATCTTACATCCGATGTATTTTCAACGAGAAAGAAATCGAATAAAAGCGGAAATAGGGTTTCGATTTCTTATACCTTTGAAGCGTGATTCGGAGAAGCCGAATAGGCGAACACCCTGAGATCTTCTAGTGTGTATCCTAGCCCTCGACGCCGGACGTTGTGTGGGCAACGATCCACCGGAGTCTTCTCTTCTTCTTCTCTCTCAAACCCTCTTTCTCACGTTTTAATTATTCTGTCTCCAGAAATATATTTGCGCTAGCAAATTAATTTCTACAGAAATAATTAATCTGTCTCCAGAAATATATTTGCGCTAGAAAATTAATTTCTACAGAAATAATTATTCTGTCTCCAGAAATATATTTGCGCTAGCAAATTAATTTCTACAGAAATAAAAACACTGCGCTAATCTAAATTAATTGAGCAGAGAAGAAAATAATTGCGCTAGCAAAATAATTTCTCCACAAAATTAATTATAGCGGCGTTTCGTAGGTTAAGAGAAGAGAGATTGAGGGGTATATATATAGGCCACACTAGGGACCTCAGGACAATTAATTAATTAGGCTAAATTGTAATTTAATTAAACCGGTGTCCTTAAAAGAAAACCTTTAATTAAATCCAATTTTAATTATAATTAATTCCACTATAAAATTATAATTGAATTCCCAATTAATTAATCTATATTATTTTACCAATAATATTTCCGCCGAAATTACATATACGACTTTCCCCGTGTTTAAGATATCGAATGTCCACGAATTAATTTCAATTACTAATAATTAAATTAATTCGTTTCTTGTTATCCGAGACTAGTACCACTCATCCTTATTATCATGTGGAACGAATCCACCTGCAGGGTTTACATGATAAACTTTATGAGCTCATCTCGGGGACATCATCAACCCAATAAATGGGACACAGTTTCCTGTCTATAATCTATAGCATGCCGTGTGTACAATTCCGATTCCCAATTTACCGAGAATCTCGACTAATCAATTAGTCTCACTCATTGGTAGATTAAAGAACCGGTGATTGGACACACGCACCTATAATTATATAGGGATTAGGAATTCGCATATCCGCAATATCTGAGGTCTAGTTCGATTACATCGATTAGTATAAATCGAACGCCCTCCCGTGGTCCTGCTCAATACACCAAGTGTACGAGTGTAACATGATAGTCAAGACCGACTATCTACCAGTCACACTACGACGTACCGATGGATTGTCCCTGTCCATCTAAGTCGTGAGCTACTCTTCGATAGTATACGAGTAACCGACAGTATGATCTTCCGCGTGTCTCCTCACGCCATACTGTCTACAACGTATATATCAAGGACTATTGCATTAAATGCAATCATGCTTGAATCATATCTCGAATTAAGGTATAGATAAGGAGTTCCGTATTTGCACTAAACTAGACATTTAGAATACAACTCCATCAAGTGTATGGTGTAGTCATTTGGGATCAAATCCCAATTTCTGATCAGTATGCCATGCATTCCTCAGATAGGTACTTGCCTCTGCGATCAAATCGCAGGCTACAAATGGATATACCTTGATGGTTCTCCACAATTGCTTAGTGTCCATTGACTTGTCAAAACACTTGCTTTTGTGGCACATCAGGTATTCTAATCCATTTCTCGAGTAATCATCAAATGATGTACTCGTACCTTATTGTCTGAGTAGACATAGGTCTGCATACATCAGAGTTAATCAATTCTTATACTTGTCCGGATCTTATATCTTATATCCATAAAGGATTGCTTAGTCATATTATCTTCCAAATTAGATTCTTAGGTCGGAAGGTCCATTCCTTCAACTTAATTGATCAAATATCAATTTTCGACCTTTGAACTTCTTATTTGAATAAACATGACTCAGCATAAGAATCCACAAGTATAATTGATAAAGAAATCTCTTATTAGTAAAACGAGTTTCATACTACGGTTCGTTGCATCGTGGTGGACTCAGGATTCATCATTTATATATTGCTAGCCAATGTACAAAAATAGATAATATCATTATTTCTTCTTATAACCATCAAGTGATTAAAAGAAATAAAATATCCATTTATTAGAAACCCAGATCAAAGTTCTTTCTAATTTGAAAGGTACATAAAAGCAATAACCCAAAATGAAATCCTATAGTATGTCCTCCACTGCAACTGCTGCCTCCTCTACAGCATTGCCCATGTAGACTACGATTTCTTCTTTTCTAAGTCGTCGGGTTTCCTGGAACCCTTGCATTTAAAATGCACATACCGTCAGTGGTTCCATATCTACACACCAGGTTCCGGTAGATAATACCACTGACTATGTTTTACGACTAAAGACAAATTTCGTACTTTCTTTGAGAGGATAATCAGACTTCCAGTACCCAGACTGTTTGAATCGAGAACTCTTGCCTCTTGGCTTTCTCGTCCCATCTCGTGGTCCAAGAAACTTAGGACCACTGGGTTTCTTTGCTTGCTTTTCCTTTCCCCCGATTTTGCCCTTAGGTTCGAAACCTTTGGCATTAGCTACAAGAGCTTGCGATTTCCGTCTCAACTCGTCTAAAAGGTCAATCATCTTAAAAACGTGTTTAAGCGTTCCCTTGAATCGACTGGCCTTTATGAGTATCCTCATCGCCTCTTGTCTAGCCGCCTATGTCATGTCTAAACATCTCCTTGAGTTTGAACATGATATCAAAATCAGTCCTTTCCTCATCAGTTAAGACATTTGTAGGCTCGGGAGGACAAAGCTCACTGAGTACAAACTTGTACTCTTTAACAGTCTGGACAATGTCTAGATCTCTATTCCAATCAATACATTTAGGGACCAGTGAGTTTAAATAATCCTTAGGTATCACAGAAAGTGGGTTCAAAGCCATTTCCTAATCTATGAGCACATATAACAACAAACAATCGATTTAATCTCCGATATTATCTCCCTTAAATAATATCATTAAACCACTAATCACATCTAAAATCCCATCAGATATGGCAAGCCACGTGGTGTGGACGTTTACCAATCCAAATGATTTAGCAATTAGATTTGCTTCGGTCATACATCACTTATAGCGGAACCTCGTGGGGAGGAATACTATAATGCGTATCTAAGTGTAAACCATTACTCAGTACCAAAGTAAATCGTTTGGAATTGCTACATCACCGCAAGCCACGTGGTGTGGACGTTTACGACAACTTCACAACTCTTCACAATTTCTTACAATTGTCTACATCAATTAATCCAAAATCCGTCAGCATAGCAAGCCACGTGGTGTGGACGTTTACTACACCAAGAGACTTTTATAATTGACTCCCAATTACTTGATCCATTCAATCTTGTAAATCAAGACGCGGAGAATCATAAGTGAAACTCGAAGTTTCTTACCAGTGATTCACCATGCGAACGACCCTATCTCTCATAAAATGAGGGAGCCGAGCAGACAATCGATCTAGTCATCAAATGACACGAAAGTCTCTAATTTGTGTCCTCGACATGACCAAGTGGCTTTGGCTCCATTCCACTCCCCGGGGTGAGAATGAGTCGACTTGAAATCAGTTTTGGAAAGACAAATTAGGCATTGTTTGATAAACTTAATCAATGTTTCTCGTAAAAGGAATTACAAGAATTCTCCTCCAATGACTTGTCTATACAAACTTCAAAAGTCCATAAAAGTCACCAAGAGAACAACAATGGAGACCATGGATATGTTTCCATACCCTCTCCCACTTAGCTTTTTATAACAAAGGGATACGCTATCTAATGCATAATTAAATACACATAAGAATGCATACATGAAATAAAGCACATAGAATATTATCACATAATCAAAATAATACTAGAATATTATTTTCCGACTATTATGGCTTTATCGCATCCCCGTATGCGTCTTCTAGTCTTTAGTCTTCGTTCTTGAATGCTCCATGTGACGGGAATATTAATTCCAATATTTAAATCTATTTATTTTCAATTAATCCAAAAGTTACTTAATTCGAAAATTAAGTCAATCGAATAAATAAAAAATAAAATTAAATATTATTAATATTTTTATTTATTTATTTTCCTATCTAATTCTATTAAATCTCTAGAATAATCTATCCAAGACCCACTTGGAATATTCTAGAAGACATCTATAATAGAATAAGGAAATAAAATAAATTTATTTTATTTTCCCTTTCTACTTCATTAAATCTCTAGAATAATCTATCCAAGACCCACTTGGAATATTCTAGATGATTTACATAATGAAATAAGGAAATGAAATAATTTAGGACTCCTAGTCCTTCCAAATTAATTCCTTTCCTAATCCATTAAAAATTCCATAAAGGAATAATTAAATAAGGAAAAATTAATTTAGGACTCCTAAACTTTCCAAAATTAATTCATTTCCATGTCCATGAAAATTCCCATAAAATAGGAATAATCAAATAGGAAATAAATTAATTTAATAATTAATTATTTTCCTTTCTAATTCCATTAAATCTCTAGAATCCTATTCCAAGTAGAACTTAGAATATTCTAGAAGACTTCCATAATAGAATAAGGAAATAAATTAATTTCAATTAATTCTTTTCCTATTTCCATGAGAATTCCCAAAAATAGGAATACTCAAAATAGGAAAACCGAATCAATTTAGGAAAGTTGGATCTTGGCAGGAGTAGCATGGGTTGGGGATCCCCACGCCACCCCCACCATCGACCGAGGCCGAGAGTAGCACATCACCGCCGCCGCCACCCCAACCGGCCAGCCACCACCACTACCGGTGGCAGCCCACGGCCAAGGGGTGCGATGGCTGCCCCTCCCACTCGATTGATCCATTACTTGGGGTCGATCATGGGGTTGATCGATCCCCGGAATCCTCCCTCTCTTCGTCTCCTCCGTCACACTTTTCTGGTCGTCGTTTCGGACTCGATCCAACGTAAAATAAATTACAAATTTATTACTACGCTATCCCGTATCGATTCTCTACATGAAAACGACCTCAAACAATTTCCGGAAAAATTAAGAACAAGCATTCACCACACAAGAACAAATAACATCACCGAGAGTTTAATAATCAAGAACATTATTATGACATTAATTAACAAAATTAAATCTAGCCATAATAATCGGAAACCCTGCAAGGTAGAACAATTTATCGAAAAATACCATGAACTATAACCAACGCTCTGATACCAATTGTTGGAAATCGATATCCCGGAATTAATAAATTAATTAAAATTAATTATCTAATTAATTCCGACCGAAATCCTTTGGAGATCGAATATCCGGAGTTGTCGAATTGCGGAATAACAACTCCAATCGACTCCCGGTTGCCGGAACAATCCGCCACGAACCACCACGAAGCGCCGGACTCAACCAAAACCCTAACCGCGGCAAAGCCGCGGCTGTTCGGTCGAGTCCCCTCGTGGGACTCGCGGCTGTTCAAGGCAGCCGCCTAGGGCTGCCCTTGGCAGCCCCTTATGCACGCCCAGCCGCCCCCGGTGATCGCACGACCAGCCACGGCGAACCGTGGCTTGCGATCATCACCAGCCACCGCCGCTCGAGCGGCGGTCCAGCCGCGTGAGCGGGGCTGCTCCAGCAGCCCGCCGGAGGTGCGTGGGTGATCGAACTCGCCCTCGATCAAGTCTCGGCGTCCAGCCGAGGCTCGCCCCTCTCGACCCTCTCTTATTCGAGCCGTTGAGCCGCCGGCGGTCCGGTGATCTTCGATCACCACCGCCCGGTTCAACCTCGACAAAGGTCGCGTTCTCGGATCTTGGTTCACGATATTTTTACGATAATTAAACGATAAAATCATAAAGAGGGTTTTACGATTTACCTCGTTCTCGTTGTTCGGAAAAACGTAGAACTCAATTTGATGACCTTGAGATCTTCCCACGTATTCCTTGCACTAGCCCGGACGTCGTGTGGGCGACGATCTACCGAACTCCATGGATCCTCCTCTCTACTTTCTCTCTCTAGAATTGTGATCTTCAAGTTATGAGAATAGAGAAGACCATGTAGTGCTTTTATAGGCTACGTAGGGGATCTTAAGGAGGTGGAATATTGGGCTTCCAATATTGAAGATTAAATTGAGCCCAATGCTCAAGTCCATTAATCCTTATCAATATTAATTAATTCTATTTTCCACTATATAAAATTAATTGCACTCCCAATATTAAACCATATTATATCAAATAATATTTCTCCGGTAGTATTATTTATTCCGTGTATTTAAGATATAAATATCCATGAATAAAATTAATTTATTGCTAATTAATTTATTCATCTCTTATATCCGAGACTAGTACCATTCAACCTTAATTATTATGCGGAACGAATCCACCTGCAGGGTTTACATAATAATTCCTTATGAACTCATCTCGGGGATATTATCAACCCTTCCGGGATACACTTTCCCTTCAAGTATTCACGGCATGTCATATATAAAATATAGTGACCCAACTTAACCGGTAATTAACCCAATAATTAAATCGGTTAATTCCTTTGGTAAATCAAAGTCACTTATATTGAATATACACACCCGCAATAATTTCGGGGATTAAGAATAAAATACACTGAGACTCGAATCGATTATCGCCGGCAATCCTAATCGATGAATCTCAACGATCCGCTCAATACACCAAGTGTACAAGTGTGATAAAATAATTAAGATAAATTATTTTCTCTCTCACACAACGATTATACCGATGGATTGGTCCGTGTCCATCTAGGTCGTGAGCAACTGTTCGATTAAATACGAGTAACCGATAGTATGATCTTCTGTGTGCCCATGCAACACCATACTAACTACAACGTATAAAATCCAGGACTATGATTTGCATATATTTAATTATAAATAATTAAACGCAAATAATTGTTTATTTAATTAAATAGATTAGTGGCAATGGATTGTGAGTTTCCGTTACTTAAATCTAGACATTAAGTACACAACTCCAACAATAAGCGCTTGAGACTTGCCCTTCTTGTAGATCCCCTCTGCCGCCTTTAGTTCAGTCAGGAGTTGCGCAAGAGTATACGATAGTTTACCCATATTATAGCTCATACGAAACTGCTCAAAACTAGGGGTCAGAGACTGGATTATGATGTCGACTTGCGTCTCAGCATCAATAGAAGCTCCTAGGACCTCAAGTTCATTCAACAAACTCATCATCTTAAGAACGTGCTCCCCAACGGGCGTTCCTTCAAACTGAGTAGTCGACATGAGGACTCTCATGGCTTCTTGCCTAGCCGCACGATCTTGCTCCCCAAACATCTCCTTGAGGTTAAACATCATATCATAGGCAGTGTCCATCGGCTCATGTTGGGTTTGGAGTACATTTGACATGGAAGCCAAAATATAACACCTAGCCATTTCATCAGCCTTTTTCCACTTCCGATATGCCAGTTTTTCCTCATCAGTTGAGGCAGCCGTGGGCTCGGCAGGGCACACTTCATGGAGTACAAACTTGTACTCCTCAGAAGTCAGGACAATGTCTAAATTTCTCTTCCAATCAATGTAATTTGGACCAGTGAGCTTATGCTCCTTGAGTATCACAGAAAGTGGGTTCATAGCTATTCTCTAAACCTATAAGCACATTTAAACAAACAATCAATTTAATGTCCGATATTATCTCCCTCAAATAATATCATTAAATTACTAATTACATCTAAAATCCCATCAGGTAAGGCAAGCCACGTTGTGTGGACGTTTACCCACCCAAATGATTTAGCAATTAGATTTTCTTTTGTCATACATCACTTATAGAGTAACCTCGTGGGGAGGAATACTATAACGCGTATCTAAGTGTAAACCATTACTCAGCACCAAAGTAAATCATTTAGAATTGCTATATTACCGCAAGCCACGTTGTGTGGACGTTTACGATAACTTCACAACACTTCACAATTCCTTACAACTGTCTACATCAATTAATCCAAAATCCGTCAGTATAGCAAGCCACGTTGTGTGGACGTTTACTACACCAAGAGACTTTTATAATTGACTCCCAGTTACAAGATCCATTCGATTTTCGTAAATCAAGACGCGGAGAATCATAAGTGAAACTCGAAGTTTCTTACCAGTGATTCACCATGCGAACAACCCTATCTCTCATTAGATGAGGGAGCCGAGCAGACAATCGATCCACCTTTCAAAGGATGGTACGAATGTCTCTAATTTGTGTCATCCACATGACCAAGTGGCTCTGGCTCCATTCCACTCCCCGTGGTGAGATTGAGTCGACTTGAAGTCAGTTTCAGAAAGACAAATTAGGCATTGTTTGATAAACTTAATCAATGTTTCTTGTAAAAGGAATTACAAGAATTCTCCTCCAATGACACATCTATACGAACTTCAAAAGTCCATAAGAGTCACCAAGAGAACAGTAATGGAGACCATGGGAATGTTTCCATCCCCTCTCCCACTTAGCTTTTTATAACAAAGGCATACGCTATCTAATGCATAATTAAACACATAAGCATGCATACAAGTAATAAAGCACATATCACATAGTCAAAATAATGCTAGAAAAATTATTTTCCAACTATCATGGCTTTATTCCATCTCCGTATGCGTCTTCTAGTCTTCAGTCTTCATTCTTGAATGCTCCATGTGACGAGAATATTAATCCCAATATTTAAATCTATTTATTTTCAATAAATCCAAAAGATACTTAATTCGAAAATTAAGTCAATCGAATAAATCAAAAATAAAATTAAATATTATTAATATTTTTATTTATTTATTTTCCTATCTAATTCTATTAAATCTCTAGAATAATATATCCAAGTAAAACTTGGAATATTCTAGAAGACTTCTATAATAGAATAAGGAAAAATAAATTAGGACTCTTCTACTTTCCAAAATTAATTAATTTCCATGTCCATGAAAATTCCCATAAAATAGGAATAATCAAATAGGAAATAAATCAATTTATTAATTAATTATTTTCTTATCTAATTCTATTAAATCTCTAGAATCCTATTCCAAGTAGGACTTGGAATATTCTAGAAGACTTCCATAGTAGAATAAGGAAATAAATTAATTCCAATTAATTCTTTTCATATCTCCATGAGAGTTCCCAAAAATAGGAGTACTCAAAATAGGAAAACCGAATCAATTAGGAAAGTGAATCTTGGTAAGAATAGCACGGGATGGGGTACCCCGCGCCACCCCCACCTTCGACCACCACCACCGCCGCCGGTCAAGGCCCACGCGCCACCTCCCTTGGTGGCCGGCGTGGCCGAGAACCCTAGGGCAGCCCCGGGGTCGATCGATTTCCATGGGATCGATCTCATGATCGATCCCGAGCCCTTGTACTCCCTCTCATCATCTCCTTCGTCACACGAGTTCTCCGGCGGTCGTCTCGGCATCGATCCAATGTAAATAAATTACAAGAAATAAATTTACAATTCCGGTATCGATTCTATACATGAAATCGACCCTATACACTTTCCGGAAAACATAGAACAATAATAATAAATCTAAATTCGGTCAACCCCCGAATTTTTACTATTACAAGCATTCATCCACACAAAACGAATCTCGACATGTCCGAGAGTTTAATAACGAATAATCATGGTAAAATTAAATAACAATTAATTAAATAAATAATTAACAATTAATTAACCATGATAGTCGGAATCCCTGCAAGGTAGAACGATAATTGAACACATACATGAACACGAAACCAAACGCTCTGATACCAATTGCTGGAAATCGATATCCCGGGGTATCAAAAAATTGCGGAACCGATAGCCCCGACCGAAATCCCGTCGCCGGAAACCGATCACGAACGCCGCGTCGCCGGAGTCCGACGAGAGAATCGCCGCGAGGGCGAAACCCTAGCCGAACCCCACGCGGGGTTCGAGATCGCCGTGCATGGCGATCGCATGGGCTGCATGGGCAGCCCGCGGCGTTGAGTCCGGCGACTCACCGCCACCGCCAGGAGGGGCGGTCAGCCCCGTTGACCACCGCGGCGAAGCCGCGGCTTGCCCAGCGATCGAGCCTAGCTCGATCGCACGCCCCGGCGTCCAGCCGGGGCCTCCCTTGGCGCACGCCGCCGTCGAGGGGCGGGGATCCGCCACGGCACCAGCCCGTGGATGCCCCAGCGATCGACTGCCGTCGATCGCTCGACCCGGCGTCCAGCTGGGGCTCCCTTCGTCGCGCGGTACCGGCGGTCGAACCCTAGGGTTTGGCCGCCCCTCTCGATCCCGACGGGGATCTCGAATCCCCGTATCCCGGTCTCGACTTTTTCCCGGATCGTGCGTTCATGTACATATCACAATTAATTCACATAAAATCATAAGAGGGGTTTTATGATTTTACCTTTTGATTCGTTGTGCGGAGAAACGAAATCAATTGATGACCTTACGATCTTCCCACGTATTTCTTGCACTAGCTTGAACGTCGGGTGGGCGACGATCTTCCAAGCTTATGGATCCTCTTCAACTCTCTAGAATATCAAGTATGATAATCTTGTCTTATTGTTATGAGAAAGTGAAGACCATGTAGTGCTTTTATAGGCTACGTAGGGGATCTAAAGGAGGTGGAATATTGGGCTTCCAATATTAATGATTAAATTGAGCCCAAGCCCAAACCTATTACTCTCCCATTAATATTAATTAATTTATTTTCCACTATATAAATTAATTGCACTCCCAATATTAAACCATATTATATCAAATAATATTTCTCCGGTAGTATTATTTATTCCGTGTATTTAAGATTTAAATATCCATGAATAAAATTAATTTATTGCTAATTAATTTATTCATCTCTTGAATCCGAGACTAGTACCATTCAACCTTAATTATTGTGCGGAACGAATCCACTCATGAGGTTTACATAATAATTCCTTATGAACTCATCTCGGGGATATTATCAACCCTTCCGGGATACACTTTCCCGTCAAGTATTCACGGCATGCCATATATAAAATATAGTGACCCAATTTAACCGGTAATTTACCCAATAATTAAATCGGTTAATTCCTTTGGTAAATCAAAGTTACTTATATTAAATATACACACCCGCAATAGTATCGGGGATTAAGAATAAAATACACTAAGACTTGAATCGATTATCGCCGGAAATCCTAATCGATAAATCTCAAACGATCCGCTCAATACACCAAGTGTACAAGTGTGATAAAATAATTAAGATAAATTATTTTCTCTCTCACACAACGACTATACCGATGGATTGGTCCATGTCCATCTAGGTCGTGAGCAACTGTTTGATTAAATACGAGTAACCGATAGTATGATCTTCTGTGTGTCCATACACACCATACTAACTACAACATATAAAATCCAGGACTATGATTTGCATATATTTAATTAACAATAATTAAACGCAAACAATTTTTTATTAATTTAATAGATTAAATGCTATGATCGGGAGTTTACCGTTACTTAAATCTAGACATTAAGTACATAACTCCAACAGGTATGTCTCCCGGTTGGGGGACAAAACCCGTCCATTCTTTGCATCCATCAAAGGAAATAAATTCCACTGGAAAAAAGATGCTCAAGAAGCTTTCAAGCAAATCAAAGAGTATTTATCCAGTCCCAAAGTGGTTGTGGCTCCGAAGCCCGGGGAGAAACTGTATATGTACCTAGCCGCGTCAGAACATGCCATCAGTGCAGTCCTGACGAGGGCAGAGGGAATAACACATCTCCCCGTGTACTTTGTGAGCCAAGTCCTGCACGAAGCAGAAGTACGGTACACACCGTTAGAAAAACTCACTTATGCCCTGATTGTGTCTGTGAGAAAACTCCGGGCGTATATTTTTGAGCACCCCGTAGAGGTTTTAACGACCATGCTGCTAAGGCAAGTATTGCACCGGTCCGATGTCACCGGGAGACTCCTGAAGTGGGCTCTGGAGATAAGTCAGTATGACATAACCTTCAGCCCCAGGACAGCAATAAAGGCCAAGGTGCTGGCCGATTTTATAGTGGAACTGACGTTCCCGGAAAAGTCCAATAATCAATCACGCGCGTGGAAACTGTACGTGGACGGTTCAGCAACCACAGCGTGCTCGGGGGCCGGTATAGTACTACTTGGACCCGAGGGAGATTCTATCACCCAGGCGGTTAAATTCGAATTCCCTGCGTCGAATAATGAGGCTGAATATGAAGCTCTCGTCGCGGGACTAGAATTAGCCATAGCCGTTGGTGTGAAAAAATTAATTATATTCATGGACTCCCAACTGGTTGTAAACCATGTGACGGGTGAGTATGAAGCTAAGGGAGAACAAATGATCAAATACCTGGAATTGGTAGGATCACTTTGTAAACAGATCCCATAGATAACAATTGAACAAATCCCGAGGGAGCATAACTCACAGGCAGATGCCTTGTCAAAACTAGCCTCATCAGAAGGTTCAGCATATTTATCAAAAATCATTTTGACTAATTTATTGATTCCCTCAGTGGATCAAAGAGCAGAACAACTGCCAATTCAGCCCGGAATCGGAGATGACTCGCGAGCACCAATCCTAAGGTACATTGATACTGGGGAATTGCCGCCAGACAAGACCGAGGGAAAGCAATTGCGAATTCGAGCAGCAAAATATACATTGCTAAATACGGATCTCTACCGGAAGAGTTATTCCTTTCCACTGCTGAAATGCGTGTCGAAGGAAGAGGGACTGAGAATCCTGGAAGAGATCCATGACGGCGTCTGTGGGAACCATGCCGGGGGAAGATCTCTGGCACATAAAACAATGGGTCAGGGCTATTACTGGCCAAGCCTTCGGAAGGACGCCATTGGCTATGCCCGTACGTGCGTGAAGTGCCAAGTAATAGGTCCAACCATTAGGACTTCCCCGGAGATGCTGAGATCCCTGTACAGTCCTTGGCCATTTGCTCGTTGGGGGATCGACTTGATCGGACCACTGGCGACGGCCCGGGGCGGGGTAAAGTTTGCCATAGTGGCAGTTGATTACTTCACCATAGTTTGTCATATGTCGCTTCGGCTTACCGGAGACGATAATTTCCGATAACGGAAAACAATTCGACGGGGCAGAAGTGGCGGAGTTTTGTGAGAGATGGAAAATCAGAAGATTATTCTCCACTCCGTACCACCCCCAAACGAATGGACATGTTGAAGCTGTCAATAAGATTTTGAAACACACCATTAAAGCCAAGCTCGAAGAGCGAAAAGGCAAATGGGCAGATGAACTCCCAGAAGTTCTATGGTCCTACAGGACAACAGCCAGACCGGCTACGGGAGAAACCCCATATTCATTAGCATTCGGCACCGAAGCGGTGATCCCGGCGGAGATAACGGTGCTGTCACATCGAACCACCCAGGGAGCCGACGGTGAGAACGAGGAAGCGCTCCGTAGAGAGCTAGACCTTTTGGAAGAAAAAAGGTTAGCTTCTGACTCGTTGAATGAAATGAACAAGCAAAGAATTGCAAAGTGGTATAACTCCAAAGTAAAGGCCAGATACTTCCAAGTGGGAGATCTGGTGTTGAAAAAGATCCTTAGAGCTCATCCCGGGGCCCTGGGTCAATCCTGGGAAGGACCGTTTAGAGTAAGCCAGTGCCTCCAGAACGGAGTGTATGAACTAGAGCTACTCGACGGCACAAAAGATCAGTATCGCTAGAATGCGTTACACTTGAAAAAGTTCTATCATTAGCCTGGGAGCTAAAAATGTTGTAAAGCCTTTTTGGGCAGAATCATAATGTAATGCTTGTTGGCAATCTCTATCAATAAAGAAGGTTTTGAAGTCTAAATTTGAGGTAATGTACCACTATCAATTTCTTCTTACCTTCACCATTTTATTTCAATTATAAATATATAATCACTCCGGGAGAAGGCTCAAAGCCAAACCCATGTGATCAATATAACTAAACCAAAGGGAAGTTAGAACTTCAACAAGGTTAACCCTTTATATGGGATAATTATAAAAACTATAAAGTATATATTTGACCGGGACAAGGCTCAAAGCTGTACCCAGGTAATAAATATATCTATGCAGGGAAGAAACATAGAGTTTCACCCGAGCAACCCCTTCATAAGGGACGACGATATAATAACTAAATATACTATCCCGGTGAGAGCTTTTAAGCTTCTCTCGGACGAACCCCTTACAAGGGAAGATTCCTGTAAAGGAAATTTAAATCCGGAATCCCCAAAGGAGTCTTGAAGACCCGGGGCCGATGAATTCTCTTCTCGGGGACTAGAATTCTGATGATTCAGAATCCTTCGGGAAAGAGAATTACGAAAGTGTTTGGTAAATCCAAGAGGCTTAGAAAAAGTACGACGGTGCCAAACTTAAACTTTGTAGGAAATCGATTGAGGTAAACGAATGGGACCAGGGCCGAAAGTGAGTACCATAAGGAAGAGAACATTTACCTTTAATCGACCTATGAAGTTAAGAGCTCAAAGTATCTAAAAAAAAGATAGAGCCAAATTATCTGGACTTTGAAAGGCTGACACATTACGAAAAGAGCCATGCCGGGTAATAAAGAGGTGCAACGCATCCAAATTGTTCAGAGATCCCAATAAGAGGATCCTAACAAAAACCAGCAAATAAAAAGTGGTGCAAACGCATCCAAATTGTTCAATAGGTCCCCAGGAGAGGATCCTAACAGAAAACTAGCAGAAACTTAAAGTTTTAAGGTATTACAAACCATAAGAAAAACATGAGAAACTGTCTGAGGCCGAAGGCCTATAGATAATACTGATAAAATAAAAAAGAGGTTAAAACCCCTAGGTTTTTCACACCCAGGGAGACTTCAAATTTTTGCAGACTCTTGAGTTTTGACACTCAAGAGGTGGAATTACCATCACGGGGAGGAGTCACGGTAGAATCTTTTGGCATGCCCCTAGGCCCGTCACCAACCAGATCCTGTGCCTCCCCATCCTTCATCTCTTCATCTTCTTTATCTTCTGTTTGAATTCGATATCCCGGGCTATTAAAATTTGCGGAAAATAATAACCCGATCAAAAACCTCGATTGCCGGATAAATCACGAGTCCACGCGAGCCGGGGCTCGACCGAACGCACGACGCGCACGAAGACGCGTGCGCGCCCAGCCGCACCCCCGCGGGAACCCGCGATCGCTCCCAGCGATCGCACGGGATGCCTCACGGCATCCCTGCAGCGGATCCGTTGATCCGCTGCTCGCACGGCTGGGGCTCGTCCCTAGCGACCCGCTGCGGGTAACCCCGCAGCTCGCTACGAGTCGCTGCGTGTAACCCCGCAGCTCCCAGCGATCGGCCCCGTAGGGGTCCGATCGATCCTCGGCGTCCAGCCGAGGGTTCGCGTCGTCGATCCCCACGAGGGATCCTCGAGCCGCCGGCGGTCCGGTGGTTCGACCACCACCGCCCGGCTCGACCTTCATCCGGGGTTCGATCCTCGGATCTTCGTTCTACGGTATTCTCGATAAAACAAAACCGAATAATATCAAGGGCGTTTAGATATTGTACCTTTCGATTCGTTGTTCGGAGAAACGAAATCAAGATGACCTTTGAATCTTCCCACGTATTCCTTGCACTAGCTTGAACGTCGGGTGGGCGACGATCCTCCAAGCTCTATGGATCTACTTCTCTCTCTACTTTCTCTCTCTAGAAGAATTATGATCTTCAACTTATGAGAATAGAGAAGACCATGTAGTGCTTTTATAGGCTACGTAGGGGATCTAAAGGAGGTGGAATATTGGGCTTCCAATATTAATGATTAAATTGAGCCCAAGCCCAAATCTATTAATCTCCCATTAATATTAATTAATTTATTTTCCACTATATAAATTAATTGCACTCCCAATATTAAACCATATTATATCCAAATAATATTTCTCCGGTAGTATTATTTATTCCGTGTATTTAAGATTTAAATATCCATGAATAAAATTTATTTATTGCTTAACAAATTTATTCATCTCTTTTATCCGAGAATAGTACCACTCAACCTTATTTATTATGCGGGAACAAATCCACTCGCGAGGTTTACATAATAAATCCTTATGAGCTCATCTCGGGGATATTATCTGTTGGAAATCGATATCCCGGAATTAATAAATTAATTAAAATTAATTATCTAATTAATTCCGACCGAAATCCTTTGGAGATCGAATATCCGGAGTTGTCAAAGTGCGGAACTACAACTCCAATCGACTCCCGGATGCCGGAACAACCCGCCACGAACCACCACGCGAAGCCGGACTCAACCAAACCCTAACCACGGGGAAAGCCCGGGCTGTTCGGTCGAGCCCTCGTGTGGGGCTCGCGGCTGTCCTTGGCAGCCGCATAGGGCTGCCCTTGGCAGCCCCCTATGCACGCCCAGCCGCCCCCGGTGATCGCACGACCAGCCACGGCGAACCGTGGCTTGCGATCACCACCAGCCACCGCCGCTCGAGCGGCGGTCCAGCCGCGTGAGCGGGGCTGCTCCAGCAGCCCGTTGGTTGTGCACGGGCGATCGAGCTCGCCCTCGATCGAGTCTCGGCGTCCAGCCGAGGCTCGCCCCTCTCGACCCTCTCTTGTTCGAGCCGTTGAGCCGCCGGCGGTCCGGTGATCTACGATCACCACCGCCCGGTTCAACCTCGACAAAGGTCGCGTTCTCGGATCTTGGTTCACGATATTTTTACGATAATTAAACGATAAAATCATAAAGAGGGTTTTACGATTTACCTCGTTCTCGTTGTTCGGAAAAACGTAGAACTCAATTTGATGACCTTGAGATCTTCCCACATATTCCTTGCACTAGCCCGGACGTCGTGTGGGCGACGATCTACCGAACTCCATGGATCTCCTTCACGAACTCTCTAGACTAATCAAGTATGATTATCTTGTCTTGTCAAATTGTGAAGACCATGTAGTGCTTTTATAGGCTACGTAGGGGATCTTAAGGAGGTGGAATATTGGGCTTCCAATAATAGTGATTAAATTGAGCCCAAGCCCAAATCTATTAATCTTTACTATTATTATATAATTCTATTTTTCACTATATAAAATTAATTGCACTCCCAATATTAAACCATATTATATCAAATAATATTTCTCCGGTAGTATTATTTATTCCGTGTATTTAAGATATAAATATCCATGAATAAAATTAATTTATTGCTAATTAATTTATTCATCTCTTATATCCGAGACTAGTACCATTCAACCTTAATTATTATGCGGAACGAATTCACCTGCAGGGTTTACATAATAATTCCTTATGAACTCATCTCGGGGATATTATCAACCCTTCCGGGATACACTTTCCCGTCAAGTATTCACGGCATGTCATATATAAAATATAGTGACCCAACTTAACCGGTAATTAACCCAATAATTAAATCGGTTAATTCCTTTGGTAAATCAAAGTCACTTATATTAAATATACACACCCGCAATAGTTTCGGGGATTAAGAATAAAATACACTGAGACTCGAATCGATTATCGCCGACAATCCTAATCGATGAATCTCAACGATCCGCTCAATACACCAAGTGTACAAGTGTGATAAAATAATTAAGATAAATTATTTTCTCTCTTACACAACGACTATACCGATGGATTGGTCCGTGTCCATCTAGGTCGTGAGCAACTGTTCGATTAAATACGAGTAACCGATAGTATGATCTTCTGTGCGCCCATGCAACACCATACTAACTACAACGTATAAAATCCAGGACTATGATTTGCATATATTTAATTATAAATAATTAAATGCAAATAATTGTTTATTTAATTAAATAGATTAATGGCAATGGATCGTGAGTTTCCGTTACTTAAATCTAGACATTAAGTACACAACTCCAACAATCTCCCACTTGTACTAAGGTCTAGTCATTTCCTCCAAACTCCCGACTCCCATACTCATCACGTGCTTAAGTTGTACTTCCAAGAAGTACTATGTGAATGAGCACTCTAGGTTGCCGCTCTGAAGTTATCTTGGTGACTACAGCGTCGTCTCCCTCGACGATGACTCGTATCAGGTGGTACTTGCACTATGTGTTATCTTACACTTATGGACTCGTGATTTCTTACCATTTGCCATCGCACCGCTATTTACATAGCCTTTGGCAAATTAAGAATCACATCTAAGTCCCAGAGATTATCCCGGAGTTATACCAAAACTTCCGCTGCCTCTGAGGCCGCTATTTGGTTACCCATGGCAGAGTCCGAAAAGCATCGTGCTTATCACTCTTCCATGTTAAAACTCCTTCTCCTTCAATAGTGAAACACATAGCCTGATATCGACTTACACCGGTCCTCATTCGATTAGAAATCTAAGAGAATGTAATCCAAAGGAAAAACTTGTCTGCTTCGTAGTCTAGAACAGTACTTCGAAAGTACTTTTACGGCAGTCGAATATTCCTTTCCAGGATTACCTTGATATCCTCCCACTATGCTAACCGCATAGCCGATATCAGGTTCTTGTTTTCAACAATGCATTTATTAAGCTTTCCACACTAAAAGTGTAGGAAACTGCTTTCATTGCTTCTATCTCCTTTTGTGTTCCAAAACACATATCCTTAGATAGATGCATTCCGTCTCTGAAAGGTAACGAACCTTTCTCGGAATCTTGCATGTTAAAACGAACCATAATCATATATGTAAGATGTCCAGGAGAAGTACAATGTTCATTCCTAGAGATCCAAGATCTCAAGAACATGTCCAACTTCTTCCTATATCTTTCATAATGATTTATCTAGACAACCACCATTTTATGTCTGACAACATCTTTACATTGTTACCAATGATAAAATGTTATCTACATAAAACCTCCGAGAAACACCACCTTGTTTTCCATCACGTTTCCAATACACACGATTCGTCTATGCTTTTGATGAATCCATAAAATGGACTATCTCATCGATTTGCAAGTACCACGAACTCAATGCTTTGTTTCAATCCATAAATGGATCAACTAAGCTTGTACTCTAAATGATCTCGCCTCTTAGCAATAATCCTTATTGCTTTCCAAGAAGGCACATTTAGATCTAGTACGGCCTTCATGTAGATCCAGGGATCGATTTCATGTATACTAGGTCCAGAGTCCGAAAACTCACCTAGTCTTATGAACATCTTCGGTTGTTCCACAACCTCCCACTACAACGGCATTCCGGTGTATAAACAGTAATAACAGTAGGTGCAGTTAGTGGTGTACCGCTACTCGGTTCGGCTGGTTCTAAGTCTTAATCTTTCTCTCTCATTTCAAAGTATCATGTCACTTTGGGCTTGTGGTTCATCGTATAGTCTTTCTCTAAGAACCGGGCGTTAGAACTTATAACGTCCTTCTGGTTCATAGTACTATTGAACACACATCTTTTGTTCTTCTAGGACATTCTACAACCGCATTTGAATGCGCCGTTGTTTCCAGACATATCCATAGAACATAGGTAGTTCCGTATAACTCATGCTTTTACTATTTCTATAAGAGTTCCATTTCTTGTTTACGACACACCATTTCTACACAACAGTGTATGGTGTAGTCATTTGGGATCAAATCCCAATTTCTGATCAGTATGCCATGCATTCCTCAGATAGGTACTTGCCTCCGCGATCAAATCGCAGGCTACAAATGGATATACCTCGATGGTTCTCCACAATTGCTTAGTGTCCATTGACTTGTCAAAACACTTGCTTTTGTGGCACATCAGGTATTCTAATCCATTTCTCGAGTAATCATCAAATGAAGTACTCGTACCTTATTGTCTGAGTAGACATAGGTCTGCATACATCAGAGTCAATCAATTCTAATACTTGTCCGGATCTTATATCTTATATCCATAAAGGATTGCTTAGTCATGTTATCTTCCAAATAAGATTCTTAGGTCGGAAGGTCCACTCCTTCAACTTAATTGATCAAAATATCAATTTTCGACCCTTGAACTTCTTATTTGAATAAACATGACTCAGCATAAGAATCCAAAAGTATAATTGATAAAGAAATCTCTTATTAGTAAAACGAGTTTCATACTACGGTCGTTGCATCGTGGTGGACTCAGGATTCATCATTTATATATTGCTAGCTAATGTACCAGAATAGATAATATCATTATTTCTTCTTATAACCATCAAATGATTAAAAGAAATAAAATATCCATTCATTAGAAATCCAGAACAAAGTTCTTTCTAATGTGAAAGGTACATAAAAGCAATAACCCAAAATGAAATCCTATAAAATGTCCTCCACTGCAACTGCTGCCTCCTCTACAGCATTGCCCATGTAGACTACGATTTCTTCTTTTCCAAGTCGTCGGGTATCCTGGAACCCTTGCATTTAAAATGCACATACTGTCAGTGGTTCCATATCTACACACCAGGTTCCGGTAGATAATACCACTGACTATGTTTTACGACTAAAGAAAATTTCGTACTTTCTTTGAGAGGATAATCAGACTTCCAGTACCCAGACTGTTTGTATCGAGAATACTTGCCTATTGGCTTTCTCGTCCCATCTCGTGGTTCATGTAACTTAGAACCACTGGGTTTCTTTGCTTTCTTTTCCTTTCCCCCGATTCATGCCTTCAGGTTCGAAACCTTTGGCATTGGCTACAAGAGCTTGCGATTTCCGTCTCAACTCGTCTAAAAGGTCAATCATCTCAAAAACGTTTTTAAGCGTTTCCTCGAAGTGACTGGCCTTTATGAGTATCCTCATCACTTCTTGTCTAGCCGCCTATGTCAATAGGCTCGGGAGGACAAAGCTCATTGAGTACAACCTTGTACTCTTCAACAGTTTGGGTAATGTCTAGATCTCTATTCCAATCAATACATTTAGGGACCAGTGAGTTTAAATTCCTCAAGTATCACATAAAGTGGGTTCAAGGCCATATCCTAATCTATGAGCACATATAACAACAAACAATCGATTTAATCTCCGATATTATCTCCCTTAAATAATATCATTAAACCACTAATCACATCTAAAATCCCATCAGATATGGCAAGCCACGTGGTGTGGACGTTTACATACCCAAATGATTTAGCAATTAGATTTGCTTCGGTCATACATCACTTATAGCGGAACCTCGTGGGGAGGAATACTATAATGCGTATCTAAGTGTAAACCATTACTCAGTACCAAAGTAAATCGTTTGGACTTGCTACATCACCGCAAGCCACGTGGTGTTGACGTTTACGACAACTTCACAACTCTTCACAATTTCTTACAACTGTCTACATCAATTAATCCAAAATCCGTCAGCATAGCAAGCCACGTGGTGTGGACGTTTACTACACCAAGAGACTTTTATAATTGACTCACAATTACTTGATCCATTCAATCTTGTAAATCAAGACGCGGAGAATCATAAGTGAAACTCGAAGTTTCTTACCAGTGATTCACCATGCGAACGACCCTATCTCTCATAAATGAGGGAGCCGAGCAGACAATCGATCTAGTCATAAAATGACACGAAAGTCTCTAATTTGTGTCCTCGACATGACCAAGTGGCTTTGGCTCCATTCCACTCCCCGGGGTGAGAATGAGTCGACTTGAAATCAGTTTTGGAAAGACAAATTAGGCATTGTTTGATAAACTTAATCAATGTTTCTCGTAAGAGGAATTACAAGAATTCTCCTCCAATGACTTGTCTATACGAACTTCAAAAGTCCATAAAAATCACCAAGAGAACAGCAATGGAGACCATGGATATGTTTCCATACCCTCTCCCACTTAGTTTTTTACAATAAAGGGATACGCTATCTAATGCATAATTAAATACACATAAGCATGCATACATGAAATAAAGCACATAGATTATTATCACATAATCAAAATAATACTAGAATATTATTTTCCGACTATTATGGCTTTATCGCATCTCCGTATGCTTCTTCTAGTCTTTAGTCTTCGTTCTTGAATGCTTCATGTGACGGGAATATTAATTCCAATATTTAAATCTATTTATTTTTAATAAATCCAAAAGTTACTTAATTCGAAAATTAAGTCAATCGAATAAATCAAAGATAAAATTAAATATTATTAATATTTTTATTTATTTATTTTCCTATCTAATTCTATTAAATCTCTAGAATAATCTATCCAAGACCCACTTGGAATATTCTAGAAGACTTCTATAATAGAATAAGGAAATAAAATAAATTAGGACTCTTCTACTTTCCAAAATTAATTAATTTCCATGTCCATGAAAATTCCCATAAAATAGGAATAATCAAATAGGAAATAAATTAATTTAATAATTAATTATTTTCCTTTCTAATTCCATTAAATCTCTAGAATCCTATTCCAGGTAGAACTTAGAATATTCTAGAAAACTTCCATAATAGAATAAGGAAATAAATTAATTCCAATTAATTCTTTTCCTATTTCCATGAGAATTCCCAAAAAAAGGAATACTCAAAATAGGAAAACCGAATCAATTTAGGAAAGTTGGATCTTGGCGGGAGAGCACGAGATCACGAGGACCCCGCGCCCCCACCACAATCGCCGGCCGAGAGGAGAGCCACCGCCGCCCCTAGCCAACGCGCCACCACCTCCGGTGGCCGGCGTGGCCGAGCGGTTCGAGGGCAGCCCCCTCTCCCTCGATCGATCCATCCCTTGGGGTCGATCATGGGGTTGATCGATCCCCGGAATCCTCCCTCTCTTCTTCTCCTCCGTCGCACTTTTCCGGTCGTCGTTTCGTCCTCGATCCAACGTAAATAAATTACAAATTTATTACTACGCTCTCCGGTATCGAATCTCTACATGAAATCGACCTCATACAATTTCCGGAAAAATTAAGAACAAGCATTCACCACACAAGAACAAATATTGACATCACCGAGAGTTTAATAATCAAGAACATTATTATGACATTAATTAACAAAAATTAAATCTAGCCATAATAATCGGAAACCCTGCAAGGTAGAACAATTTATCGAAAAATACCATGAACTAAAACCAACGCTCTGATACCAATTGTTGGAAATCGATATCCCGGAATTAATAAATTAATTAAAATTAATTATCTAATTAATTCCGACCGAAATCCTTTGGAGATCGAATATCCGGAGTTGTCAAAGTGCGGAACGACAACTCCAATCGACTCCCGGATGCCGGAACAACCCGCCACGAACCACCACGCGAAGCCGGACTCAACCAAACCCTAACCACGGGGAAAGCCCGGGCTGTTCGGTCGAGCCCTCGTGTGGGGCTCGCGGCTGTCCTTGGCAGCCGCCTAGGGTTGCCCTTGGCAGCCCCCTATGCACGCCCAGCCGCCCCCGGTGATCGCACGACCAGCCACGGCGAACCGTGGCTTGCGATCACCACCAGCCACCGCCGCTCGAGCGGCGGTCCAGCCGCGTGAGCGGGGCTGCTCCAGCAGCCCGCTGGTTGTGCACGGGCGATCGAGCTCGCCCTCGATCGAGTCTCGGCGTCCAGCCGAGGCTCGCCCCTCTCGACCCTCTCTTGTTCGAGCCGTTGAGCCGCCGGCGGTCCGGTGATCTACGATCACCACCGCCCGGTTCAACCTCGACAAAGGTCGCGTTCTCGGATCTTGGTTCACGATATTTTTACGATAATTAAACGATAAAATCATAAAGAGGGTTTTACGATTTACCTCGTTCTCGTTGTTCGGAAAAACGTAGAACTCAATTTGATGACCTTGAGATCTTCCCACGTATTCCTTGCACTAGCCCGGACGTCGTGTGGGCGACGATCTACCGAACTCCATGGATCTCCTTCACGAACTCTCTAGACTAATCAAGTATGATTATCTTGTCTTGTCAAATTGTGAAGACCATGTAGTGCTTTTATAGGCTACGTAGGGGATCTTAAGGAGGTGGAATATTGGGCTTCCAATAATAGTGATTAAATTGAGCCCAAGCCCAAATCTATTAATCCTTACTATTATTAATTAATTCTATTTTCCACTATATAAAATTAATTGCACTCCCAATATTAAACCATATTATATCAAATAATATTTCTCCGGTAGTATTATTTATTCCGTGTATTTAAGATATAAATATCCATGAATAAAATTAATTTATTGCTAATTAATTTATTCATCTCTTATATCCGAGACTAGTACCATTCAACCTTAATTATTATGCGGAACGAATCCACCTGCAGGGTTTACATAATAATTCCTTATGAACTCATCTCGGGGATATTATCAACCCTTCCGGGATACACTTTCCCGTCAAGTATTCACGGCATGTCATATATAAAATATAGTGACCCAACTTAACCGGTAATTAACCCAATAATTAAATCGGTTAATTCCTTTGGTAAATCAAAGTCACTTATATTAAATATACACACCCGCAATAGTTTCGGGGATTAAGAATAAAATACACTGAGACTCGAATCGATTATCGCCGGCAATCCTAATTGATGAATCTCAACGATCCGCTCAATACACCAAGTGTACAAGTGTGATAAAATAATTAAGATAAATTATTTTCTCTCTCACACAACGACTATACCGATGGATTGGTCCGTGTCCATCTAGGTCGTGAGCAACTGTTCGATTAAATACGAGTAACCGATAGTATGATCTTCTGTGCGCCCATGCAACACCATACTAACTACAACGTATAAAATCCAGGACTATGATTTGCATATATTTAATTATAAATAATTAAATGCAAATAATTGTTTATTTAATTAAATAGATTAATGGCAATGGATCGTGAGTTTCCGTTACTTAAATCTAGACATTAAGTACACAACTCCAACATTATCAACCCTTCCGGGATACACTGTCCCTTCAAGAATTCACGGCATGTCATATATAAAATATAGTGACCCAACTTAACCGGTAGTTAACCCAATAATTAAATCGGTTAATTCCTTTGGAAAATCAAAGTCACATATATTAAATATATACACCCGCAATTGTATCGGGGATTAAGAATAAAATACACTGAGTCTCAAATCAATTATCGCCGAGCAAACCTAATTGATGAGTCTCATTTGATCCTCTCAATACACCAAGTGTACAAGTGTGATAAAATAATTAAGACAAATTATTTTCTCTCTCACACAACGACTATACCGATGGATTGGTCCGTGTCCATCTAGGTCGTGAGCAACTGTTCGATTAAATACGAGTAACCGATAGTATGATCTTCTGTGTGACGTCGCACACCATACTAACTACAACGTATATAATCCAGGACTATTATTTGCATATATTTAATTAACAATAATTAAAAGCAAATGAATGTTTGTTATTAATAGGTAAATGAAAGTGTACATGGAGTTCAGAATACTCAAATCTAGACATTAAGTATACTACTCCAACAAACTCCCACTTATACTAAGGTCTAGTCTTATCCTCCAAACTTCTGACTCCCAAACCCTCCAAGTGCTTAAAATATACTTCCTTAGGAAGTATCTTGGTGAAAGGGTCCGCTAGGTTGTCCTCCGAAGCTATCTTGGTGACTACTGCATCGCCCCTCTTGACGATGTCTCGAATCAGGTGGTACTTGCGCTCTATGTGTTTCGTAGCACTATGGGACCGTGGTTCCTTACTGTTTGCCACTGCACCGCTATTATCACAATAAATTGTCATAGCCTTGGGCAAACTCGGAATCACATCTAAGTCCTGGAGGAAATTAAGGAACCAAACTGACTCTTTCGCTGCCTCTGAGGCTGCAACATATTCAGCTTCCATGGTAGAGTCCGAAATGCACTTTTGCTTAACACTCTTCCATGATACGGCTCCACCTCCCAAAGTGTACACATAGCCTGATGTCGACTTACGCCGGTCCTTATCAGCTTGGAAATCCGAATCTGTGTAACCCAAAGGAATCAGATTGTCTGCCCCGTAACTCAGAACATAAAAATGCTCTTTACGGCAGTCCAATGAGCCTTTCCAGGGTTACTCTGATATCTCGCTACTACGCCAACTGCATAGCAGATATCAGGCCTCGTGCATAACATTGCATACATTAAGCTTCCCACAGCCGAAGCGTAGGGAACTGCTTTCATTTCATCTTTCTCCTTCTGTGTCTGAGGACACATCTCCTTAGAAAGATAAGTTCCTTTACTGAAGGGCAGTTCACCCTTCTTGGAATCTTGCATGTTAAAACGAGCCAGAATCGTGTCTATGTAAGATTGCTGGGATAGGTACAATGTTCTATTCCGGCGATCCCTTATAACCTTGATCCCTAGAACCAAGGTTCTAAAAGGCGCTAGGCGGTAGGCGGGCGGTTACTAGGGGCCTAGAGCCTAGAGGGATTAATCGGGGACTAGGCGGGGATTAATCGTTTTACATTTTTATATTTAATTAATTAATATTATATTTCAAAAATAATTTATATATATATTTTTTGAAAAAATAACAATTTTTTGACTTTAATTATAATAATTAGTTATATCATACGGAGTATTTGTTTATATATTCAATAAAGTTAAAATATTACACAAATTTTCAATTATATTTCACAAATCATATCAAATATTATTTTTTAAGCTCTCTAAAACAAGAAACATTAAATTCGCAACGAGACGAAAAAAACATTTTTTTAATTTTTTTTATTGAAAACCGCCTAGGCCTGATTAATCCCCGCCTAGGCCGCCTAGACCCGATTAATCCCCTCCTAGGCCGCCGAAATCCGCCTGAACCCGCCTAGCCGCCTAAGATGGAAAATCGGGGCGGTTTACCTCCGCCTAGCGCCTAGGCGCCGCCTAGGCCCGATTTTTAGAACATTGCCTAGAACATGTCCAACTTCTCCCAAATCTTTCATATCGAATTGTCTAGACAACCATCCCTTTATGTCTGATAACATCTTTAAACTGTTGCCAATGAGAAGAATGTCATCTACATAAAGCACGAGAAACACCACCTTCTTCCCATCACGTTTCCAATACACACACGATTCGTCCATGCTTTGACTAAATCCAAAAGATTGGACTACTTCGTCAAACCGCAGGTTCCACGATCTCGAGGCTTGTTTCAATCCATAAATGGATCGATTAAGCTTGCACACTAGATGATCTCGCCCCTTAGCAATGAATCCTTCTGGTTGTTTCATATAAATCGTCTCGTCAAGACTTCCATTTAGGAAAGCTGTCTTGACATCCATTTGCCACACCTCATAATCCATATGAGCTGCTATGGATAAGAGAATCCGGATCGACTTTATCTTGGCTACCGGCGAAAAGGTCTCCTCATAATCGATTCCTTCTTTCTGAGTATATCCTTTCGCAACAAGCCGAGCTTTAAAGGTTTCAACCTTTCCGTCAGATCCTCTCTTTCTCTTGTAGACCCATTTACACCCAATTGGCTTTACGCCGCTTGGTGGTTCTACAAGATCCCAGACTTTATTAGAATCCATAGATTCAATTTCGGATCTCATTGCTTTCTTCCAAGAAGGCACATCTATATCTTGTACCGCCTCATCATAGGTCCAGGGATCGATATCATGAATTCCAGGTCCAGAGTCTGAAGACTCACCCAGTCCAATCCATCGGTCTGGTTGCTTAACAACCCTCCCACTACGACGGCGTTCCGGTGTATTAACAGTGACAGTGTCAGGTGCAGATTCTAGTGGTGTATCTATACTTGGTTCGGCTGTATCTAAGTCTTCTTTGTTACCTCTCAACTCATCAAGTATTACGTCACTTTTGGGCTTGTGGTCCATGACATAGTCTTCCTCTAAGAACCGAGCGTTAGTACTTATAACGATCTTCTGGTCCGTAGGACTATAGAACATGCCACCTTTAGTTCCTCTAGGATATCCTATAAACAACCGCACTTCAGTACGAGGTTCTAATTTATCGGCACCTACCTTCAACACATGTGCAGGGCACCCCCAGATCCGAACGTGTCTCAAGCTAGGCTTGCGCCCGCTCCATCGTTCCATGGGTGTTGAAGGAACCGTTTTAGATGGAACCAAGTTCAGAATGTGCGCCGCTGTTTCTAAGGCATATCCCCAGAACATGATAGGTAAGTCCGAGTAACTCATCATTGATCGCACCATTTCCATAAGAGTCCTATTTCTTCTTTCTGACACACCATTTTGCTGGGGAGTATATGGTGATGTCATTTGGGAATCAATCCCATTCTCTGCCAAGTATGCCTTGAATTCTCCATACAGGCACTCGCCTCCGCGATCAGATCGCAGGCATTTAATGGATTTACCTTGAAGGTTCTCCACAAAAGCCTTGAACTCCTTGAACTTGTCAAAGGATTCGCTCTTGCGGCGCATCAGGTATACAAATCCATACCTTGAGTAATCATCAGTGAAAGTGATGAAATACTCGTACCCTCCCTTTGCTTGAGTAGACATAGGTCCGCATACATCAGAGTGAATCAAATCCAATACTTGTTCAGCCCTTCGTCCTTTACCAGAAAAAGAACGCTTGGTCATTTTTCCCTCTAAACAGGATTCGCAGGTTGGAAGGTCCTCTCCTTCAACACCACTGATGAGACCATCAGCATTCAACATTTGAATTCTATTTGAGTTAATATGACCTAGCCTTAGGTGCCACAAGTATAATTGATTTATTTTAGAAGGTTCCTTTCTCTTATTGGTGTTCGTAGATGTGTTATTACTCTCAGTTAGTTGCATCGTGTTAGACTCAGGATTTAGTACATACAAATCGTCCACCAATGTACCAGAACAGATAATCTCACTGTTTCTTCTTATGATCACAGAGTGGTCAAAAGAAACAGAATATCCATTCAAAATAAGTTCAGAAACCGAAATTAAATTCTTTCTAAAGTTGGGTACATAAAGACAATTTTGTAAAACTAAAACCCTATCACTACTAAAACGTAAGTGAACGTCTCCCACTGCAACAGCCGCCACCTTCGCGGCATTGCCCATGTAGACCACGATCTCTCCCTCTCTAAGTCTCCGGGTTTCCTGGAACCCCTGCAATGAATTGCATACATGATCAGTGGCCACCGTATCTACACACCAGGTGCTGGTAGATAACACCACTGATAATGTTTCGGTGACTAAGGAAAATTTCGTACCTTTGATGAGAGGACAATCAGACTTCCAGTGCCCAGACTGCTTGCATCGAAAGCACTTGCCTCGAGGCTTGCTCTTCCCAATCCATGGTTCACAACCACTGGGCTTCTTTGGTTGTACTTCCAACTTGGCCACAAGAGCTTGTGATTTTCTGACCATACTTATAAGTTCCGCTCTTTTGAAATCGTTTATAAGCGATTCCTCAAGAGGACTGAATTTATAGAGTATGTCAATCACTTCTTGTCCGGCTTCCACACTATGCCCCAACATCATTCTGAGGTCATTCCAAATGTCCTCATGAGTTGGGACAGCAGTGGATTCGGAAGGCTCAACAGTCTGGACAATGTCCAGATTTCTTTTCCAATCAGTACTATATGGAACCAGTGAGTTTTCATTCTTAAGTATATCACAAAGTGGGGTCACAGTCATTCTTAACCTATAAGCACATAAAACAAACAAACAATTTAATATCCGATATTATCTCCCTTTAATAATATCATTAAATCACTAATCGCCTCTAAAATCCCATCAGGTAAAGCAAGCCACGATAGTGTGGACGTTTACTCACCCAAATGATTTAGCAATTAGATTTCCTTTGGTCGTACATCATCAATAGCGTTACCTCGATGGGAGGGATACTATGAAGCGTACCTAAGTGTTAACCACTGCTCAGTACTAAGAAGTTTGTTTGGGACTCGCATATCGCCGTAAGCCACGATAGTGTGGACGTTTACGTTGCCACACGGATCCTTCACTCCCTTCTATAACTGTCTACATCAATCGTTCCAAAGTCCCATTCAGTGCAGCAAGCCACGATAGTGTGGACGTTTACTACACCAAAAGACTTTTACAATTGACTCCCAATTACTTGATCCATTCAATTTTGTAAATCAAGACGTGGAGAATCATAAGTGAAACTCGAAGTTTCTAACCAGTGATTCACCATGCGAACAACCCTATCTCTCATAAATGAGGGAGCCGAGCAGACAATCGATCCACCTTCAAAAGATGGTACGACTGCCTCTAATTTGTGTCCTCTACATGACCAAGTGGCTCTGGCTCCATTCCACTCCCCGGGGTGAGAATGAGTCGACTTGAAATCAGCTTTGGAAAGACAAATTAGGCATTGTTTGATAAACTTAATCAATGTTTCTCGTAAGAGGAATTACAAGAACTCTCCTCCAATAACTTATCTATGTAAACTTCAAAAGTTTACAAAAGTCACCAAGAGAGCAGCAATGGAGACCATGGGTATGTTTCCATACCCTCTCCCACTTAGCTTTTTACAATAAAGGGATACGCTATCTAGTGCATAAAATAAACACATATAGCATGCATACATGTAATAAAGCACATAGTATTATCACATAGTCAAAATAATTACTAGAATATTATTTTCCGACTATTATGGCTTTACTCCATCTCCGCATGCATCTTCTAGTTTTCAGCCTTCGTTCTTGAATGCTCCATGTGACGAGAATATTAATTTCCAATATTTAAATCTATTTATTTTTAATAAATCCAAAAGATACTTAATTAATAATAATTAAGTCAATCGAATAAATCAAAAATAAAATTAAATATTACTAATATTTTTTATTTATTTTATTTTCCTTTTCTACTTCATTAAATCTCTAGAATAATCTATCCAAGACCCACATGGAATATTCTAGAAGACTTCTATAATGAAATAAGGAAATAAAATAATTTAGGACTTTTCTACTTTCTTAATTAATTAGATTCCTAATCCATGAATATTTTCATAAAATAGAAATAATCAATTAGGAATCCTAATTAATTCCAAATTGATTCTTTTCCTAATCCATGAGAGTTCCCAAAAATAGGAATACTCAAATAGGAAAAATCCGAATCAATTAGGAAAGTAAATCTACCGGACCGGGATAGCACGGGGTGGGGATCCCCGCGCCACCCTTCGACCCACGCCTAGGAGGTGGCCGGCCACCGTCGCCGGCGGCCCCTCCAAGGGTCGATCGATCCTCATGGATCGACCATGGGGATGGTCGATCCTTGTCCTCACCCTCACGATCATCTCCTTCGTCACACGTCTTTTCCGGCGGTCGTTTCGGCATCGATCCAACGCAAAATAAATTAACAATTTAAGTTTACACTATCCGGTATCGATTCTATACATGAAATCGACCCTATACATTTTCCGGAAAAAAAACAATAATAATAAACCTAAATTCGGTCAACCCCCGAATTTTTACTATTACAAGCATTCACCACCAAAAAACGAATCTCGACATGTATGAGAGTTAAATCAATCCAACATTCATGACAAAATAAATTAAACGAATAATAAATTAAGCCATAATAGTCGGAACCCTGCAAGGTAGAACAATTGTATCGAAAATACCGAGAACGTAAACCACGCTCTGATACCAATTGTTGGAATTCGATATCCCGGGCTATTAAAATTTGCGGAAAATAATAACCCGATCAAAAACCTCGATTGCCGGATAAATCACGAGTCCAAGCGAGCCGGGGCTCGACCGAACGCACGACGCGCACGAAGACGCGTGCGCGCCCAGCCGCACCCCCGCGAGAACCCGCGATCGCTCCCAGCGATCGCACGGGATGCCTCACGGCATCCCCGCAGCGGATCCGTTGATCCGCTGCTCGCACGGCTGGGGCTCGTCCCCAGCGACCCGCTGCGGGTAACCCCGCAGCTCGCTACGAGTCGCTGCGGGTAACACCGCAGCTCGCTACGAGTCGCTGCGGGTAACCCCGCAGCTCCCAGCGATCGGCCCCGTAGGGGTCCGATCGATCCTCGGCGTCCAGCCGAGGGTTCGCGTAGTCGATCCCCATGAGGGATCCTCGAGCCGCCGGCGGTCCGGTGGTTCGACCACCACCGCCCGGCTCGACGTTCATCCGGGGTTCGATCCTCGGGTCTTCGTTCTACGGTATTCTCGATAAACCAAAACCGAATAATATCAAGGGCGTTTAGATATTGTACCTTTCGATTCGTTGTTCGGAGAAACGAAATCAAGATGACCTTTGAATCTTCCCACGTATTCCTTGCACTAGCTTGAACGTCGGGTGGGCGACGATCCTCCAAGCTCTATGGATCTACTTCTCTCTCTACTTTCTCTCTCTAGAAGAATTATGATCTTCAACTTATGAGAATAGAGAAGACCATGTAGTGCTTTTATAGGCTACGTAGGGGATCTAAAGGAGGTGGAATATTGGGCTTCCAATATTAATGATTAAATTGAGCCCAAGCCCAAATCTATTAATCTCCCATTAATATTAATTAATTTATTTTCCACTATATAAATTAATTGCACTCCCAATATTAAACCATATTATATCTAAATAATATTTCTCCGGTAGTATTATTTATTCCGTGTATTTAAGATTTAAATATCCATGAATAAAATTTATTTATTGCTTAATAAATTTATTCATCTCTTTTATCCGAGAATAGTACCACTCAACCTTATTTATTATGCGGGATCAAATCCACTCGCGAGGTTTACATAATAAATCCTTATGAGCTCATCTCGGGGATATTATCAACTCTTCCGGGATACACTGTCCCTTCAAGAATTCACGGCATGTCATATATAAAATATAGTGACCCAACTTAACCGGTAATTAACCCAATAATTAAATCGGTTAATTCCTTTAGAAAATCAAAGTCACATATATTAAATATATACACCCGCAATTGTATCGGGGATTAAGAATAAAATACACTGAGTCTCAAATCAATTATCGCCGAGCAAACCTAATTGATGAGTCTCATTTGATCCTCTCAATACACCAAGTGTACAAGTGTGATAAAATAATTAAGACAAATTATTTTCTCTCTCACACAACGACTATACCGATGGATTGGTCCGTGTCCATCTAGGTCGTGAGCAACTGTTCGATTAAATACGAGTAACCGATAGTATGATCTTCTGTGTGACGTCGCACACCATACTAACTACAACGTATATAATCCAGGACTATTATTTGCATATATTTAATTAACAATAATTAAAAGCAAATGAATGTTTTTTATTAATAGGTAAATGAAAGTGTACAAGGAGTTCAGAATACTCAAATCTAGACATTAAGTATACTACTCCAACATCTTCTTCTTCTGTTGTTGCAATGGGCAGTTCACCAGGCATGCAGAGCTTGTCATAAGTGGGCCACCACTTCATGTCTATGCCGTGCTCGACCTCTAAGTCTTTGAATGGCTGCGGCACCCGGTCATCGAGTGTGTCCTCCTTCATATAATCTTTGAGCGTCTTGAGGGCAAAGTCTTTAACAATTTCGTTCTGCTCCTTAGCCGCTGACCTGACCATTCCAACATAAGCAGTCACATAAAGAAGGTTAGATAAGATTCGAGGGTTATGCGCTGGAGACTCTAGCATCTCGCAAGCATTATCGAAGTTATCCGTGGTCTCCTTTAGATCAGTTTTGGTCTGGGCCAGCTTGGCCTTCAATTCTTTTATCTCCCGGGACGTCTCGTCCAGGGCCTGCTCCATCATCCTTTCACCCTCTTTGACAGTCTTCAAGGCCTCCTCCAACTCAGACTTCAGTGTCGCCTTGTCAGTTCGCTCAGTGTCAATGACTTTCCGGCAAATGTCCCTATCCCCGGCTGCAGATTTGTATGCCTCGTTGAGCTCCTTGATGTGCTGATCGAGCTTTTTTGCATTGGTCTCGTGTGCTACGATTGCTTCGAGCATTTTCTCTGTACGAGTATGAGCACCGGCGATGGCCACTGTAGCTTGACTGGTTAGCTTGAGCGCCAGGGAAAGCGCATGGTTGTCGTGGTCCATCAAGTCATTGAACTCGGTAGTCCAGCACCGGCCAACTGCATTAATAGCCTCACCCACAGGGCTGTTCTGAGTAGACACCGGAGGGATGGGACCTAGCCCGGAATAGAATGACACGAGCACTGGAGGAATTGGAGGATCGTGCAGGGACAGTCTGAAATGTGGTACAGTGAAAAGAGTGAATGTAGAGTAGAAGACTCAAAATAAATATCGTTATTTTTAGAGTATAAACAAAATAAGTAAAAATACTTACTTGGAGAACAGCTCAGCATGTAACCCATACATAGCGTTTTCGCTAGTGTTAGAGGAACGTGGTGGAGAGTCTGTCACATCAATTATAGGTCCCTGGACCCCTTGCGTTTTTTCCCTTCTTCCTGTTTAACCTTGAGCAGTGACGTAGCTCCAGAAGGTGGCAACCCAGTGCTCGGGGCAGCTTCAGACATCACAGTGTCAGAGGTCAGAGGAGTTTCCTGGTAAGAATCCACCACATTCATCAGCCCGTGAGGATCGGATTCCGTTCCCGGGTTGGACAGAGTGTGGGATCTGGTTCGGCCTGCGGGAGTGTTTGATGAACCACCCCGGGTCGTTACATCACTCTTTCCTCGACCAGCTGATGTGCTGGCTTTAGCTTTTCGCCCTTTGGTGAAAACTGCAGCGTCCACGATGCCAAGGAAGCCAAATATGTCTCTGTTGTCAGCCATGCCTTCAGGTTTCTCAGTAAAGACAGTGTTGAAATACTCTGCACAGGAAACACTTAAACTATTATACCGGGAGGTCTGTAAAGATATCCCAGGGCAGTTTTAGTTTATAGTACATAATGGAGTACCGGGAAGTCTTTTTAGATATCCCAGGGAAGACCATTTAAAAAACAAAAATATGACTAAGTACCAGGGAGTTGAAAAATTCCCAGGGAAACTAATACTCGGTTTTTTAAGCAGAATACCATGGGATTCGAAAAAGTCTCACAGGGAAAACTTAAACACTTTGAGAAAAGGTACCTGGATATTCTCGACCTTCGATGTACGGTGGGTAATATAAACCGGCTTCGTCCCGAACGTCGTCGTTGTACAAATTGCAATCTCTTTTTTCTGATGGTATACACAGTGCTAGGAGATTCGCCGTCTCTAAATCCCACGGGAGATTTATTGATTTCGGCAATCTACCACCTGCATCATTGAAAAAAGTTTAGATCAGTCAAAATTGTACGATGATGAGTTTGCGAGGCTTACAGTCAGGTTTTTCAGAGTATGTGACAGGAATGTCAATCTCCCCATCCCGGGTCTGAGTTTTCCAGTGACCAGAAACAAACAACCATCGATCCCACCAGCGAATGTCTTTGAGTTTGGGTTCCTTGATTTTCACTTTGTTCGGCCTGAGGCGAACCGTGTAATCCCCGCGGGAGGAAGAGTTGGAGACGACGGGGCTGAAGAATTGATGGAACTCCTCACCGGTAATGGGTCGTGAAAGCCCCACCTGGCCCAACACGGTGAGTACCCCGTATATTTGGCCCCATCCATTTGGATGCAGTTGGAGGGGTGCAGCGGAAACCGCAACCCCACGTTCAGTGCGTCTTCTCCAACGGCCACCATTCCCGCCGGAGGGCAGCACGCCGATTCTCCAGGTAACGGCACATATAGATGAACATTGTTTGGAATCCTCCATTTCTTTCGCTTCTCTAGTAGTGTTGAAGGGTCTACTGTACTTTTCCGGCCGTGAGCGCCCCAATCTTGGTGATCCGGATCGGGCCCCACCGGAATCGATTTTCTCGTAACCGGTTGGTAAGGCCCCTCGGTAACCGGATCTGGCGCCTCCGGCGACGGAAGATCAGGCACGACGCCCTCCATGAACGATTTATATTCTCTGCCGAAGACGACATGAGGAGCTTCGGGTGGTTTATACCTCCCTCGAGGGCCTCGTCTCAGTCGCGGCATGATTCGATGTACAAATTGAAGAAAATAAAAACAAAATTTCGTAAGGGAAAATAAGGAAATCGAGAGAGAATTTTCTTACCCGAAAATACGATTTCTGAATTGTGAAAAGATATTTCAATGTCTTGAAATCCAAAATTATGATGAGGAAACTGATAAGACGCAGCAGTTGCGTGAGGGAAGAGAAAAGGGGCGGTTACCGAGGAAAGCACTCAATTATCGCCCCACTATCTAAAAACCCTAATAAATTCAGCCTGTAACCGTCAGGCCACGTGGCCAGAAAAGCCTGCAAAAAAGGTGACTTTTAAAGATTCAAATATTTTCAAATCTTTTCATCTTATCTCTTGATTTATTGATTTATTTTAATCAATTAAAGACCGAATTTAAGTCGGCACGCAAAAAGTCTTCCCATCTACTCAAGGAAGAAAATACATAGTTCTGTTGGAAATCGATATCCCGGAATTAATAAATTTAAATAAATAAATTATCTAATTAATTCCGACCGAAATCCTTCGGAGATCGAATATCCGGAGTTGTCAAAGTGCGGAACGACAACTCCAATCGACTCCCGGTTGCCGGAACAACCCGCCACGAACCACCACGGGGATAGCCCAACCGAAACCCTAACCGCGGGGATAGCCCGCGGCTATCCGGTCGAGCCCTCGCGTGGGGCTCGCGGTTGTTCGTAGCAGCCGCCTAGGACTGCCCAGCCATGCCTCGGGTGATCGCACATCCGCCACGATCAAAATCGTGGCATGCGATCACCACAGCCCGCCGCCGCGCGAGCGGCGGCCCAGCCGCGCGAGCGGCGATCAGCCCGCGCGAGCGGCCATCGTGCCGTGCATGCGGCTGCTCCAGCAGCCCGCTGGACTAGCATGAGCGATCAAGCTCATGCTCGATCGAGTCTCGGCGCCCAGCCGAGGCTCTCGCCCTCTCGACTCATCTCCGATCGAGCCGACGAGCCGCCGGCGGTCCGGTGGTCTTCGACCACCACCGCCCGGTTCGTCCTCGTCATGAGTCGCGTTCTCGGATCTTGGTTCAAGATATTTTTACGATAATTAAACGATAAAATCATAAAGAGGGTTTTACGATTTACCTCGTTCTCGTTGTTCGGAAAAACGAAGAACTCAATTTGACGACCTTGAGATCTTCCCACGTATTCCTTGCACTAGCTCGGACGTCGTGTGGGCGACGATCTACCGAACTCCATGGATCTCCTTCACGAACTCTCGAGACTAATCAAGTATGATTATCTTGTCTTGTCTAATTGTGAAGACCATGTAGTGCTTTTATAGGCTACGTAGGGGATCTTAAGGAGGTGGAATATTGGGCTTCCAATATTAATGATTAAATTGAGCTCAAGCCCAAATCTATTAATCCATTAATATTAATTAATTTTATTTTCCACTATATAAAATTAATTGCACTCCCAATATTAAACCATATTATGTCAAATAATATTTCTCCGGTAGTATTATTTATTCGGTGTATTTAATATATAAATATCCATGAATAAAATTAATTTATTGCTAATTAATTTATTCATCTCTTATATCCGAGACTAGTACCATTCAACCTTAATTATTATGCGGAACAAGTCCACCTGCAGGGTTTACATAATAATTCCTTATGAACTCATCTCGGGGATATTATCAACCCTTACGGGATACACTTTCCCGTCAAGTATTCACGGGATGCCATATATAAAATATAGTGACCCAATTTAACCGGTAATTGACCCAATAATTAAACCGGTCAATTCCTTTGGAACTTATATTAAATATACACACCCGCAATAGTATCGGGGTTTAAGAATAAAATACTCAGAGATGTAAATCGATTATCGCCGGCAATCCTAATCGATAAATCTCAAGCAGATCCGCTCAATACACCAAGTGTACAAGTGTGATAAAATAATCAAGACATATTATTTTCTCTCTCAAACAACGACTATACCGATGGATTGGTCCGTGTCCATCTAGGTCGTGAGCAACTGTTCGATTAAATACGAGTAACCGATAGTATGATCTTCTGTGTGGGCCCGACACACCATACTAACTACAACGTATAGAATCCAGGACTATGATTTGCATATATTTAATTATAAATAATTAAACGCAAATAATTGTTTATTTAATTAAATAGATTAGTGGCAATGGATCGTGAGTTTCCGTTACTTAAATCTAGACATTAAGTACACAACTCCACCGCGCGATCAACGGACTCGCCGCCGCCTGGGGTGGCCCGCCTCCAGCTGGGCAGTCGTGCCCAGCAGCTGCCCGCGATCGATCCTTTGATCGATCGCGCCCCGGCGTCCAGCCGGGGATCGTCCCATGCGCCACGCCGCCGAAACCCTAGGCGGCGATCGTCGTGGTCCGGCGATCCTAGATCGCCACCACGCGTTCGTCGTCTAATCCGGGGTTCGAACTATTGGATCTTTGTTCTTCGATAATTGATTCAATAAAACAAGAATTAAATAGCAATTATTTAATTCACCTTTTGATTCGTTGTGCGGAGAAACGAGATCTTATGATGACCTTGAGATCTTCCCACGTATTCCTTGCACTAGCCCGGACGTCGTGTGGGCGACGATCTACCGAACTCCATGTATCCTCCTCTCTACTTTCTCTCTCTAGAATTGTGATCTTCAAGTTATGAGAATAGAGAAGACCATGTAGTGCTTTTATAGGCTACGTAGGGGATCTTAAGGAGGTGGAATATTGGGCTTCCAATATTGAAGATTAAATTGAGCCCAATGCTCAAGTCCATTAATCCTTATCAATATTAATTAATTCTATTTTCCACTATATAAAATTAATTGCACTCCCAATATTATACCATATTATATCAAATAATATTTCTCCGGTAGTATTATTTATTCCGTGTATTTAAGATATAAATATCCATGAATAAAATTAATTTATTGCTAATTAATTTATTCATCTCTTATATCCGAGACTAGTACCATTCAACCTTAATTATTATGCGGAACAAGTCCACTTGCAGGGTTTACATAATAATTCCTTATGAACTCATCTCGGGGATATTATCAACCCTTACGGGATACACTTTCCCGTCAAGTATTCACGGGATGCCATATATAAAATATAGTGACCCAACTTAACCGGTAATTAACCCAATAATTAAATCGGTTAATTCCTTTGGTAAATCAAAGTCACTTATATTAAATATACACACCCGCAATAATATCGGGGATTAAGAATAAAATACACTGAGACTCGAATCGATTATCGCCGGCAATCCTAATCGATGAATCTCAACGATCCGTTCAATACACCAAGTGTACAAGTGTGATAAAATAATTAAGATAAATTATTTTCTCTTTCACACAACGACTATACCGATGGATTGGTCCGTATCCATCTAGGTCGTGAGCAACTGTTCGATTAAATACGAGTAACCGATAGTATGATCTTCTGTGTGGGCCCGACACACCATACTAACTACAACGTATAAAATCCAGGACTATAATTTGCATATATTTAATTATAAATAATTAAATGCAAATAATTGTTTATTTAGTTAAATAGATTAGTGGCAATGGATCGGGAGTTACCGTTACTTAAATCTAGACATTAAGTACATAACTCCAACATGAAGTACTCGTACCTTATTGTCTGAGTAGGCATAGGTCTGCATACGTCAGAGTCAATCAATTCTTATACTTGTCCGGATCTTATATCTTATATCCATAAAGGATTGCTTAGTCATATTATCTTCCAAATTAGATTCTTAGGTCGGAAGGTCCACTCCTTCAACTTAATTGATCAAATATCAATTTTTGACCTTTGAACTTCTTATTTGAATAACCATGACTCAGCATAAGAATCCACAAGTATAATTGATAAAGAAATCTCTTATTAGTAAAACGAGTTTCATACTACGGTTCGTTGCATCGTGGTGGACTCAGTATTCATCATTTATATAATGCTAGCTAATGTACCAGAATAGATAATATCTTTATTTCTTCTTATAACCATCAAATGATTAAAAGAAATAAAATATCCATTCATTAGAAATCCAGAACAAAGTTCTTTCTAAAATGAAAGGTACATAAAAGCAATAACTCAAAATGAAATCCTATAAAATGTCCTCCATTGCAACAGCTGCCTCCTCTACAGCATTGCCCATGTAGACTACGATTTTTTCTTTTCCAAGTCGTCGGGTTTCCTGGAACCCTTGCATTTAAAATGCACATACCGTCAGTGGTTCCATATCTACGCACCAGGTTCCGGTAGATAATTCCACTGACTATGTTTTACGACTAAAGAAAATTTCGTACTTTCTTTGAGAGGATAATCAGACTTCCAGTACCCAGACTGTTTGCATCGAGAACACTTGCCTATTGGCTTTCTCGTCCCATCTCGTGGTCCAATTAGAACCACTGGGTTTCTTTGCTTGCTTTTCCTTTCCCCCGATTTTTCCCTTAGGTTTGAAACCTTTGGCATTGGCTATAAGAGCTTGCGATTTCCGTCTCAACTCGTCTAAAAGGTCAATCATCTCAAAAACGTGTTTAAGCGTTTCCTCGAATTGACTGGCCTTTATGAGTATCCACATCGCTTCTTTTCAAGCCGCCTATGTCAAGAGGCTCGGGAGGACAAAGCTCACTGAGTACAACCTTGTACTCTTTAACAGTTTGGGTAATGTCTAGATCTCTATTCCAATCATTACATTCAGGGACCAGTGAGTTTAAAATCCTTACTTATCACAGAAAGTGAGTTCAAAGCCATTTCCTCATCTATGAGCACGTATAACAACAAACAATCGATTTAATCTCCGATATTATCTCCCTCAAATAATATCATTAAACCACTAATCGCATCTAAAATCCCATCAGATATGGCAAGCCACGATAGTGTGGACGTTTACCTATCCAAATGATTTAGCAATTAGATTTGCTTCGGTCGTACATCATCATTAGCGTTACTTCGATGGGAAGAATACTAAGAAGCGTACCTAAGTGTAAACCATTACTCAGTATCTAAGAAGATTGTTTGGGACACGCATATTCACCGCAAGCCACGATAGTGTGGACGTTTACGTTAACATACGCTCCTTTACTCCCTTCTATAACTGTCTACATCAATCGTTCCAAAATTCCATTCAATGTAGCAAGCCACGATAGTGTGGACGTTTACTACACCAAAAGACTTTTACAATTGACATCCAACTACTTGAATCATTTAATCTTGTAAATCAGGACGCGGAGAATCATAAGTGAAACTCGAAGTTTCTAACCAGTGATTCCCCATGCGAATGACACTATCTCTCATAAATGAGGGAGCCGAGCAGACAATCGATCCATTTCAAGAAATGGTACGAAGGTCTCTAATTTGTGTCATCCACATGACCAAGTGGCTTTGGCTCCATTCCACTCCCCGGGGTGAGAATGAGTCGACTTGAAATCAGTTTCAGAAAGACAAATTAGGCATTGTTTGATAAACTCAATCAATGTTTCTCGTAAGAGGAATTACAAGAATTCTCCTCCAATGACTTGTCTAAACGAACTTCGAAGGTCCATAAAAGTCACTAAGAGAACAACAATGGAGACCATGGCATTGTTTCCAATCCCTCTCCCACTTAGCTTTTTATAACAAAGGGATACGATATTTAATGCATAATTAAATACACATAAGCATGCATACATGAAATAAAGCACATAGAATATCACATAATCAAAATAATACTTGAATATTATTTTCCGACTATTATGGCTTTATCGCATCCTCGTATGCGTCTTCTAGTCTTCAGTCTTCGTTCTTGAATTCTCCATGTGACGGGAATATTAATTCCAATATTTAAATCCATTTATTTTTAATAAATCCAAAAGTTACTTAATTCGAAAATTAAGTCAATCGAATAAATCAAAAATAAAATTAAATATTATTAATATTTTTATTACTTTTTATTTTCCTTTTCTAATTCCATTAAATCTCTAGAATCCTATCCAAGACCCACTTGGAATATTCTAGAAGATTTCCATAATGAAATAAGGAAATAAAATAATTTAGGACTCCTAGTCCTTCCAAATTAATTCCTTTCCCAATCCATTAAAAATTCCATAAAGAAATAATTAAATAAGGAAAAATTAATTTAGGACTCCTAATCCTTTTCTAATTAATTACTTTCCTTTTCTATTTAAAAAATTCCATAAAAGAATAATTAAATAAGGAAAAATTAATTAAGGACTTTCAAAACTTTCCAAATTAGTTATTTTCCTAATCCATTAAAAATTCCATAAAGGAATAATTAAATAGAAAAAATAAATTAATTATAAATTTATTCCCTTTCCTAATCCATGAATATTCCCAAGAATAGGAATAATCAATAAGGAAAAATAAATTTATTCTAAATTTATTCTTTTCATATTCCATGAGAATTTATTCTTTTGGCCTAGACGAACATGGGATGGGGATTCCCATGTCCATCATGATCGACCACCTCCTAGAGGAGTCGAACTCCTCATTGTGGTCGATCGACCCTCCAAGGATCGGCCATGGGGATGGCCGATCGAGTCCTCCCTCTCTTCGTCTCCTCCGTCACACTTTTCCGGTCGTCGTTTCGTCCTCGATCCAACGTAAAATAAATTACAAATTTATTACTACGCTATCCGGTATCGATTCTCTACATGAAAACGACCTCAAACAATTTCCGGAAAAATTAAGAACAAACATTCACCACACAAGAACGAATCTCGACATCAACGAGAGTTTAATAATCAAGAGAAATATTATGACATTAATTAACAATAATTAAATCTAGCCACAATAATCGGAAATCCTGCAAGGTAGAACAATTTATCGAAAAATACCATGAACTAAAAGCAACACTCTGATACCAATTGTTGGAAATCGATATCCCGGAATTAATAAATTTAAATAAATAAATTATCTAATTAATTCCGACCGAAATCCTTCGGAGATCGAATATCCGGAGTTGTCAAAGTGCGGAACGACAACTCCAATCGACTCCCGGTTGCCGGAACAACCCGCCACGAACCACCACGGGGATAGCCCAACCGAAACCCTAACCGCGGGGATAGCCCGCGGCTATCCGGTCGAGCCCCCGCGTGGGGCTCGCGGCTGTTCTTAGCAGCCGCCTAGGGCTGCCCAGCCATGCCTCGAGTGATCGCACATCCGCCACGATCAAAATCGTGGCATGCGATCACCATAGCCCGCCGCCGCGCGAGCGGCGATCGCGCCGTGCAAGCGGCTGCTCCAGCAGCCCGCTGGACTAGCATGAGCGATCAAGCTCATGCTCGATCGAGTCTCGGCGCCCAGCCGAGGCTCTCGCCCTCTCGACTCATCTCCGATCGAGCCGACGAGCCGCCGGCGGTCCGGTGGTCTTCGACCACCACCGCCCGGTTCGTCCTCGTCATGAGTCGCGTTCTCGGATCTTGGTTCAAGATATTTTTACGATAATTAAACGATAAAATCATAAAGAGGGTTTTACGATTTACCTCGTTCTCGTTGTTCGGAAAAACGAAGAACTCAATTTGACGACCTTGAGATCTTCCCACGTATTCCTTGCACTAGCTCGGACGTCGTGTGGGCGACGATCTACCGAACTCCATGGATCTCCTTCACGAACTCTCTAGACTAATCAAGTATGATTATCTTGTCTTGTCTAATTGTGAAGACCATGTAGTGCTTTTATAGGCTACGTAGGGGATCTTAAGGAGGTGGAATATTGGGCTTCCAATATTAATGATTAAATTGAGCCCAAGCCCAAATCTATTAATCCATTAATATTAATTAATTCTATTTTCCACTATATAAAATTAATTGCACTCCCAATATTAAACCATATTATGTCAAATAATATTTCTACGGTAGTATTATTTATTCCGTGTATTTAAGATATAAATATCCATGAATAAAATTAATTTATTGCTAATTAATTTATTCATCTCTTATATTCGAGACTAGTACCATTCAACCTTAATTATTATGCGGAACGAATCCACCTGCAGGGTTTACATAATAATTCCTTATGAACTCATCTCGGGGATATTATCAACCCTTAAGGGATACACTTTCCCGTCAAGTATTCACGGCATGCCATATATAAAATATAGTGACCCAACTTAACCGGTAATTGACCCAATAATTAAACCGGTCAATTCCTTTGGAAAATCAAAGTCACTTATATTAAATATACACACCCGCAATAGTATCGGGGATTAAGAATAAAATACTCAGAGATTTAAATCGATTATCGCCGGCAATCCTAATCGATAAATCTCAAGCAGATCCGCTCAATACACCAAGTGTACAAGTGTGATAAAATAATCAAGACAGATTATTTTCTCTCTCACACAACGACTATACCGATGGATTGGTCCGTGTCCATCTAGGTCGTGAGCAACTGTTCGATTAAATACGAGTAACCGATAGTATGATCTTCTGTGTGGGCCCGACACACCATACTAACTACAACGTATAGAATCCAGGACTATGATTTGCATATATTTAATTATAAATAATTAAACGCAAATAATTGTTTATTTAATTAAATAGATTAGTGGCAATGGATCGTGAGTTTCCGTTACTTAAATCTAGACATTAAGTACACAACTCCAACAGGTTCCAGTACCATTCTTATTATTTTTATAGGGGAGTCTTAAGACACAACCCCGTGAAGAAAATACATATTTTTCTTATCCATGGCCTTCATAAATCATAAGACAAGAATATCATTAATTGATAGTTCTAGAGAGTTGAAGGAGATCTATAGGAGTTCGATAGATCGTCGCCCACCCGACGTTCGAACGGAGTGCAAGGAATACGTGGGAAGATTCAAAGGTGTTTGATTTCGTTTCTCCGAACAACGAATCGAAGGTATAATATCTAAACGTCCTTGATATTATTTTGATTTGAATTTATTGAAAATACCGTAGGACGAAGATCCGAAAGTCGAACCCGGATGGTGGCGAGACGATCCCCGGATGGTATAATATCTAAACGTCCTAGGGTTTCGGCGGTGGGCGCATGGGACGATCCCCGGCTGGACGCCGGAGCGCGATCGATCAAAGGATCGATCGCGGGCAGCTGCTGGGCACGACGGCCCAGCTGGATGTTGGAGTTGTGTACTTAATGTCTAGATTTAAGTAACGGAAAACTCCCGGTCATAGCATTTAATCTATTAAATTAATAAACAATCGTTTGCTTTTAATTATTGATAATTAAATATGTGCAAAATATAGTCCTGGATTCTATACGTTGTAGTTAGTATGGTGTGCGACGTCACACAGAAGATCATACTATCGGTTACTCGTATTTAATCGAACGGTTGCTCATGACCTAGATGGACCCGGACCAATCCATCGGTATAGTCGTTGTGTGAGAGAGAAAATAATTTGTCTTAATTATTTTATCATACTTGTACACTTGGTGTATTGAGCGGATCGTTGAGATTCATCGATTAGGATTGCCGGCGATAATCGATTCGAGTCTCAGTGTATTTTATTCTTAATCCCCGATATTATTGCGGGTGTGTATATTTAATATAAGTGGCTTTGATTTACCAAAGGAATTAACCGATTTAATTATTGGGTTAATTACCGGTTAAGTTGGGTCACTATATTTCATATATGGCATGCCGTGAATAATTGACCGGACAGTGTATCCCGGAAGGGTTGATAATATCCCCGAGATGAGTTCATAAGGAATTATTGTGTAAACCTCATGAGTGGATTCGTTCCGCACAATAATTAAGGTTGAATGGTACTAGTCTCGGATTAAAGAGATGAATAAATTAATTAGCAATAAATTAATTTTATTCATGGATATTTAAATCTTAAATACACGGAATAAATAATACTACCGGAGAAATATTATTTGATATAATATGGTTTAATATTGGGAGTGCAATTAATTTATATAGTGGAAAATAAATTAATTAATATTGATAAGGATTAATGGACTTGGGCAGTGGGCTCAATTTAATCTTCAATATTGGAAGCCCAATATTCCACCTCCTTTAGATCCCCTACGTAGCCTATAAAAGCACTACATGGCCTTCATAAATCATAAGACAAGATTATCATACTTGATATTCTAGAGAGTTGAAGGAGATCCATAGGAGTTCGATAGATCGTCGCCCACCCGACGTTCGAACGGAGTGCAAGGAATACGTGGGAAGATTCAAAGGTCTTCAACTTGATTTTGTTTCTCCGCACAACAAATCAAAAGGTATGATCATAAACTCCTTCGTGTGAATTTTATGTTCAATTAATTGTGATACATACATGAACACACGATCCGGGAAAACGACGAACCTCGGGGACGGGGATTCGAGATCCCCGGCGAGGATCGAAGGTGGCGGTCGAACCCTAGGGTTCGGACCGCCGGTGCGGGGCGGCTAGGAGAAACCCTCGGCCGAAGCCGAGGGGTGCGATCGATCCTAGGATCGATCGCGGGTAAGCTGCGGGGTCACCCGCAGCGACCCCGTACGTGCTGCGGGTTCGCCCGCAGCGGATGCGTGCGGGGGCTAGGCCCCGCTGGGCAGCGAGTCAGCGACTCGCTGCGGGGCTGCTACGAGCAGCCCCGGGGATGCTACGAGCAGCCCCGGGGATGCCGCGTGCATCCCCAACGATTGCTACGGGAGCAATCGCGAGCCCTCGTGGGGGCTCGGCTGGGTGCCGCGGGCTCGCCCGTGGCGATGCTCGGTCGAGCCTCGGGTCACGTGGGGTTTGCGGTTCGGTCTCCGGCGATCGAGGATTTCGGTCGGGTTATTATTTTCCGCAAATTTTAATGGCCCGGGATATCGAATTCCAGCAAATTGGTATCAGAGCGTTTGGTTTCGTGTTCATGTATGTATTCAATTGTGTTCTACCTTGCAGGGATTCCGACTATCATGGTTTAAATTAATTGTTAATTATTCGTTTAATTAATTGCTATTTAATTTTTGCCATGATTATTCGTTATTAAACTCTCGGACATGTCGAGATTCGTTTTGTGTGGATGAATGCTTGTAATAGTAAAAATTCGGGGGTTGACCGAATTTAGATTTATTATTATTGTTCTATGTTTTCCGGAAAGTGTATAGGGTCGATTTCATGTATAGAATCGATACCGGAATTGTAAATTTATTTCTTGTAATTTATTTACGTTGGATCGATGCCGAGACGACCGCTGGAGAACTCGTGTGACGAAGAAGACGAAGAGGACGAAGAACCGGGGGGTCGATCAACCCCATGATCGACCCCATGACCGAAGCCATGGGGAGGGGTCGATCGCCCCTCGGCCGGGGCTGCCGCCGGTATGGTGGTGGCCGGCCGGCTGGGGAGGCGGCGGCGGTGCCCTCTCCGGTGGTGGCGGCGGTCGGTGGTGGTGGTGGTGGTGCGGGGATCCCCAACCCGTGCTACTCCTACTCCTACCTAGATTCTACTTACCTAATTGATTCGGTTTTCCTAATTGAGTTTTCCTATTTTTGGGAATTCTCATGGATTAGGAAAAGAATTAATTGGAATTAATTTTATTCCTTATTCTATTATGGAAGTCTTCTAGAGTATTCCGAGTTCTACTTGGAATAGGATCCTAGAGATTTAATAGAATTGGAAAGGAATAAAAGTTAATTTAGGATTGATTTATTTCCTAATTGATTATTCCTATTTTATGGGAATTTTCATAGTAATGGAAATTAATTAATCTTGGAAAGTGGAAGAGTCCTAATTTATTTTATTTCCTTATTCTATTATAGAAGTCTTCTAGAATATTCCAAGTTTACTTGGATAGATTATTCTAAGAGATTTAATAGAATTAGATAGAAAAATAAATAAATAAAAATATTAATAATATTTAATTTTATTTTTGATTTATTCGATTGACTTAATTTTCGAATTGAGTATCTTTTGGATTTATTAAAAATAAATAGATTTAAATATTGGGATTAATATTCTCGTCACATGGAGCATTCAAGAACGAAGACTGAAGACTAGAAGACGCATACGGAGATGGAATAAAGCCATGATAGTCGGAAAATAATTTTTCTAGCTTATTTTGACTATGTGCTATGTGCTTTATTGCTTGTATGCATGCTTATGTGTTTAATTATGCATTAGATAGCGTATCCCTTTGTTATAAAAAGCTATGTGGGAGAGGGGATGGAAACATTCCCATGGTCTCCATTACTGTTCTCTTGGTGACTCTTATGGACTTTTGAAGTTCATATAGATGTGTCATTGGAGGAGAATTCTTGTAATTCCTTTTACAAGAAACATTGATTAAGTTTATCAAACAATGCCTAATTTGTCTTTCTGAAACTGACTTCAAGTCGACTCATTCTCACCCCGGGGAGTGGAATGGAGCCAAAGCCACTTGGTCATGTGGATGACACAAATTAGAGACATTCGTACCATTCTTTCAAAGATGGATCGTTTGTCTGCTCGGCTCCCTCATCTAATGAGAGATAGGGTTGTTCGCATGGTGAATCACTGGTTAGAAACTTCGAGTTTCACTTATGATTCTCCGCGTCTTGATTTACAAAATCGAATGCTTCAAGTAATTGGATGTCAATTGTAAAAGTCTTTTGGTGTAGTAAACGTCCACACTATCGTGGCTTGCTGCATTGAATGGGATTTTGGAACGATTGATGTAGACAGTTATAGAAGGGAGTGAAGGAAACGTAGGTTAACGTAAACGTCCACACTATCGTGGCTTGCGGTAACATGCGAATCTTAAACAAACTTCTTAGTACTGAGTAATGGTTTACACTTAGGTACGCTCTATAGTATTCTTCCCATCGAAGTAACGCTATAGTGATGTACGACCGAAGCAAATCTAATTGCTAAATCATTTGGATGGGTAAACGTCCACACTATCGTGGCTTGCCTTATCTGATGGGATTTAAGATGTAATTAGTGATTTAATGATATTATTTGAGGGAGATAATATCGGATATTAAATTGATTGTTTGTTTAAATGTGCTTATAGGTTTAGAGAATAGCTATGAACCCACTTTCTATGATACTCAAGGAGCATAAGCTCACTGGCCCCAACTATATTGATTGGAAGAGAAATTTAGACATTGTCCTGACTTCGGAAGAGTACAAGTTTGTACTCCATGAAGTGTGCCCTGCTGAGCCCACGGCTGCCTCAACTGATGAGGAAAAACTGACATATCGGAAGTGGAAAAAGGCTGATGAAATGGCTAGGTGTTATATTTTGGCTTCCATGTCAAATGTACTCCAAACCCAACATGAGTCGATGGACACTGCCTATGATATGATGTTTAACCTCAAGGAGATGTTTGGGGAGCAAGATCGTGCGGCAAGGCAAGAAGCCATGAGAGTCCTCATGACAACTACTCAGTTTCGAGCAGTTTCGCATGAGCTATAATATGGGTAAACTGTCTTATTCTCTTGCGCAACTCCTGACTGAACTAAAGGCGGCAGAGGGGATCTACAAGAAGGGCAAGTCTCTAGCGCTTGTAGCTACCAAGTCCAAAGGCTTTAAGCCTGGTGGAGGTAGGGGCAAGAGGAGGAAGCAAGCCTGGAAACCCAGTGGTGTCAAGAAGACTATACCACGAGTGGGGGCTGCAAAGCCAAAGGGCAAGTGCTTCCGATGCAACAAGTCTGGACACTGGAAGTCTGAATGTCCTCTCAGAGGTACGAATTTTTCTTTAGTCGTGAAAACATAGTCAGCGGTATTATCTACCAGAAATTCTGGTGTGTAGATATGGAACCACTGACGGTATGTGCATTTTGAATGCAGGGGTTCCAGAAAACCCGGCGACTTAGAGAAGTAGAGTTCGAGTCTACACGGGCAAAAGCTGTGGAGGAGGCAGCTGTTGCGGTGGAAGACATTTATCTGCTTTAGTAGTTAAATAGGAGTTCATTTCAAGATTATTGCATTATGTACCCTTTATTTTAGAAAGAACGTTTTGTTCTGGATTTCTATTATTTATGAATGGATATTTTATTTCTTTAATCATTGGATGATTTTGACAAGAAATAATGGCGTTATCTATTCTGGTACATTAGATAGCAATATATGAATGATGGATCCTAAGTCCACCACGATGCAACGAACCGTTCTATAACTTGTTTTACATGTTAGATATTTCTTTATTAATCATTATACTTGTGAAATCTAATACTTAGTAGTATTTTCAAATAAGATTCAAATGGTCGAAATTGATTTGATCAATTAAAGTTGAAGGAATGGACCTTCCGACCTAAGGATTGAATTTGGAGGATAATACGTCTAAGCAAACCATTCTGGATAAAGGATAGAATTCAGACAAGTATTGGAAATGATTAGATATGCAGACATATGTGTAAATTAGAAAGGTACGAGTAATTCTCTCAAGAATACTCGGTGATGGATTAGAATACTTAATGTGCCATAAAAGCAAAGTGGTTTGACTAGTCAATGGACACAAAGCTATTATGGGGAACCATCAAAGTATATTCATTAGGAGCCTGCGACTCGGTCGCGGAGGCCATCACTTATCTAAGTAACACATAGCATAATCAAAGATTGGGATTCAATCCCAAAGGGCCGCACCATACACTTACGTGTAGAAATGGTGCGTTGTAAATAAGAAATGGAGATCTAATAGTAAAAGAACAAGTTGTTCGGAACCACCTATGTTCTATGGATATTCCTGGATACAACGGCATATTCAATATGGTTGTAGGATATCCTAGATGAACAAAATGTTGTGTGTTCTATAGTACTATGAATCAGAGGGACGTCTCGTCCGGTTCATAGAGGAAGACTATTAGATGAACCACAAAGCCTGAACTGACGTAATACCTTGAAATGAGAAAAAGGACAAAAGACTGGGAACCAGCCAAACCGAGTAGAAGTACACCACATACTGCACCTACTGTTATTATTGTTATACACCGGGACGCCATTGCAGTGGGAGGTTGTTGGACAACCAGAGATATTCATAAGACTAGAGGAGTTCGGACTCTGGATCTAGTAGAGATGAAATCGATCCCTAGCTCTGCATAAGGGTGGTACTGGATCTAAATGTGCCTGCTTGGAACGATAAGGTTTATTGTTAAGAGGCTAGATCATTTAGAGTACAAGCTTAGTAAATTCATTCGTGAATTGTAACAAAGCTGTAAATCGTGGAACTTGCAAATTGATGAGATAGTCCATTTTATGGATTCATCAAAATGGCAAAGACGATAGGTGTATTAGAGACATAATGGAAAACAAGGTGGTGTTTCTCGGAGATCTTATGTAGATAATATTTTATCATTGGTAACAATGTAAAGATATTGTCAGACATAAAATAATGGTTGTCTAAATAAATCAAGATATAAGATTGAGAAGAAGTTAGAGCATGTTCTTAAGATCTTATGATCTAGAGATAAGAACATTGTACTTCTCCTAGACATCTTATACGATTATGGTTTGTTTTAAACATGCATACTTCTGAGAAAGGTTATTGCCTTTCAGAGACAGAATATACATCTATCTAAAGGATATGTGTTTTGAACACATGAAGAAGATAGATGAAGACAAAGCAGTTTCCTACACTTTGTGTGGAAAGCTTAAATGCATTGTTGGAAAACAAGAACCTGATATCAACTATGCGGTTTGCGTAGTGGGAGGATATCAAAGTAATCTTGACAAGAGAATTTCAAATGCTATAATGGTACTTGCAAAGTACTGGATTATTGAGCAAGACGAATTCTTCTTAGATTACATTTTCTCAGATCCCAAATCAGAGAAGGACCAGTGTAAGTCGATATCAGGCTATGTGTTCACTTTTTGAGGAGGTGGAACTTTTAATATGAAAGAGTGATAAGCAGGACGCTTCTCGGACTCTCTCATAACCGAATAGCAGCCTCAGAGGCAGCGGAAGTTTTGGTTAGTTTCCGGGATTACCTCTTGACTTGGATATGACTCTTAGTTCACCAAAGGCTATTGGATAGCGGTGCAAAGTGAACTGGAAGATGTCATAAGTCAAAAGTGATGATAACACATGCTGGGAGTCGGTATCCCGGGGTATCAAAAAATTTGCGGAAACGATAACCCCGACCGAAAACCCGTCGCCGGAAACCGATCACGAACACCACGTCACCGGAGTCCGACGAGGGAATCGCCGCGAGGGCGAAACCCTAGCCGAACCCCACTCGGGGTTCGCGATCGCATGCACATGCGATCGCCGGGGCTGCCCAGTAGCCCCCGGTGGTGAGTCCGGCGACTCACCACCGCCGCCGGAGGAGGGCGGTCAGCCCCCAGCTGACCCGCCGCGGCTACCAGCCGCGGCTTTCCCGCGATCGACCTCACGGTCGATCGCCTGCCCCGGCTTCAGCCGGGGCTCCTCCCGTGCGCCTGTCGCCGGTCGAGGTGGCGGGGGGGAACCAGCTGCCGTGGCACCAGCCCACGGCGGTCTCCCCGCGATCGACCCATGGTCGATCGCTTGCCCCGGCGGTTCTGCCGGGGCTCCCTCGTCCGCGCGCGCCGGCGGTCGAACCCTAGGGTTCGGCCGCCCCTCTCGATCCCGACGGGGATCTCGAATCCCCGTATCCCGGTCTCGACGTTTTTCCCGGATCATGCGTTCATGTATGTATCACAATTAATCCACATAAAATCATAGAAGGGAGTATATGATTTTACCTTTTAATTCGTTGTGCGGAGAAACGAATCTAAGTTGATGACCTTACGATCTTCCCACGTATTCCTTGCACTAGCTTGAACGTCGGGTGGGCGACGATCCTCCAAGCTTATGGATCCTCTTCAACTCTCTAGAACTATCAACTATTGATATTCTTGTCTTATGAAAAAGTGAAGACCATGTAGTGCTTTTATAGGCTACGTAGGGGATCTAAAGTGTTGGAATTCGGTATCCCGGGCCATTAAAAATTGCGGAAAAATAATAACCCGACCGAAATCCTCTCGCCGGAAACCGATTACGAACACCACGAAGAACCGGGCTCGTCAAGAGCATCGCCGCGGGATAAACCCGCGGCTAAACCCTAGCCGAGCCCCACCGTGGGGCTCGCGATAGCCGTCGATCGCGTGGGGCTGCTCCGGCAGCCCCCGGCGGTGAGTCCGGCGACTCACCGCCACCACCGACCGGAGGGGGGACCACCAGCCGCGGCGCGAAGCCGCGACGGTCCCCGGCGATCGAACTAGGGTTCGATCGCCCTTAGCCGCGGCGCCCAGCCGCGGCCTTTCCTCGGTGCGCGCCGGCGGTCGTGCCCTAGGCCGACCGCCACCCCCTCGGCTCCCAGCCGAGGGCTCTCTCGAACCTTCGCCGGGGATCTCGAATCCCCGTCCCCGAAGTTCATCGTTTTCCGGATCATGCGTTCATGTATGTATCACGATTAATCCACATAAAATCATAGAAGAGAGTATATGATTTTACCTTTTGATTCGTTGTGCGGAGAAACGGAATCAAGATGATGACCTTACGATCTTCCCACGTATTCCTTGCACTAGCTTGAACGTCGGGTGGGCGACGATCCTCCAAGCTTATGGATCCTCTTCTCTCTCTCTCTACTTTCTCTCTCTAGAAGAATTATGATCTTCAAGTTATGATGTGTGTAGAAAAGAGAAGACCATGTAGTGCTTTTATAGGCTACGTAGGGGATCTAAAGGAGGTGGAATATTGGGCTTCCAATATTAATGATTAAATTGAGCCCAAGCCCAAATCTATTAATCTCCCATTAATATTAATTAATTTATTTTCCACTATATAAATTAATTGCACTCCCAATATTAAACCATATTATATCAAATAATATTTCTCCGGTAGTATTATTTATTCCGTGTATTTAAGATTTAAATATCCATGAATAAAATTAATTTATTGCTAATTAATTTATATTCATCTCTTGAATCCGAGACTAGTACCATTCAACCTTAATTATTGTGCGGAACGAATCCACTCATGAGGTTTACACAATAATTCCTTTTGAACTCATCTCGGGGATATTATCAACCCTTACGGGATACACTGTCCGGTCAATTATTCACGGCATGCCATATATAAAATATAGTGACCCAACTTAACCGGTAATTAACCCAATAATTAAATCGGTTAATTCCTTTGGTAAATCAAAGTCACTTATATTAAATATACACACCCGCAATAATATCGGGGATTAAGAATATAATACACTGAGACTCGAATCGATTATCGCCGGCAATCCTAATCGATGAATCTCAACGATCCGCTCAATACACCAAGTGTACAAGTGTGATAAAATAATTAAGATAAATTATTTTCTCTCTCACACAACGACTATACCGATAGATTAGTTCGTGTCCATCTAGGTCGTGAGCAACTGTTCGATTAAATACGAGTAACCGATAGTATGATCTTCTGTGTGCCCATCACACCATACTAACTACAACGTATAAAATCCAGAACCATGGTTTGCATTTATTTAATTATCAAGTAATTAAAAGCAAAACAATTGTTCGTTAATTTAATAGATTAAATGCTATGACGGGGAGTTTACCGTTACTTAAATCTAGACATTAAGTACACAACTCCAACAATCTCCCACTTGTACTAAGGTCTAGTCATTTCCTCCAAACTCCCGGTTCCCATACTCATCACGTGCTTTAAAGTGTACTACCGAGAAGTACTATGTGAGTGAGCAATCTAGGTTGCCGCTCTGAAGTTATCTTGGTGACTACTACGTCGTCTCCCCTGACGATGACTCGTATCAGGTGGTACTTGCTCTATGTGTTAACATCACTTTTGACTTATGACCTCTTCTAGTTCACCGTTCACCGCCATTCAATAGCCTTTGGTAAACTAAGAGTCATATCCAAGTCAAGAGGTTATCCCGGAACCTAACCAAAACTTCCGCTGCCTCTGAGGCTGCTATTCGGTTATGAGAGAGTCTGAAAAGCGTCCTGCTTATCACTCTTTCACTTCATGGTTCCACCTCTTTCTAAAAGTGAACACATAGCCTGATATCGACTTTCACTGGTCCTTCTCTGATTTTTTGGATCTGAGAATCTGTAATCTAAGAAGATTTCGTCTTGCTCAAGTCAGTACTATGAAAGTACTCTTGCAGCATTCGAACATCCCTTATCCAGATTACTTTGATATCCTCCCACTACGCAAACCGCATAGTTTGATATCAGGTTCTTGTTTTACAACATTGCATCTATAAAGCTTTCCATACTTGAAGTATAGGAAACTGCTTTGTCCTCATCTATCTCCTTCATGTGTTCGAACACATAACTTTTAAATAGATGTTTATTCTGTCTCTGAAAGGCAATAACCTTTCTCAGAAGTATGCATGTTAAAAACAAACCTTAATCGTACAAGATATCTAGGAGAAGTACAATGTTCTTATCTCTAGATCATAAGACCTTAAGAACATGCTCTAACTTCTTCTCAATCTTATATCTCGATTTATTTAGACAACCATTATTTTGTGTCTGACAGCATTTTTACATTGTTGCCAATGATGAAATGTTATCTACATAAAATCTCCGAGAAACACCACCTTGTTTCCATTACGTTTTCAATACACCTTTCGTCTATGCCTTTTGATGAATCCATCAACTGGACTATCCCATCAATTCGCAAGTTCCACGATTCGTAGCTTTATTTCAATCCATAAATGGATTTACTAAGCTTGTACTCTAAATGATCTAGCCTCTTAACAATAATTCTTATTGCTCCAAGCAGGCACATTTAGATCTAGTACTGCCCTTATGCAGAGCTAGGGGTCGATTTCATCTTTACTAGATCCAGAGTCCGAACTCCTCTAGTCTTATGATTATCTCTGGTTGTCCGACAACCTCCCACTGCAATGGCGTCCAGGTGTATAACAGTAATAACAATAGGTGCAGTATGTGGTGCACTTCTACTCGGTTTGGCTGGTTCCTAGTCTTTTGTCCTTCTTCTCATTTCAAGGTATTACGTCAATTTAGGCTTTGTGGTCCATCTAATAGTCTTCCTCTATGAACCGGACGAGAGACGTCCCTCTGGTTCGTAGTACTATAAAACACACAATACTTCGTTCATCTAGGATATCCTACAACCATATTCAATATGCCGTTGTATCCAGGAATATCCATAGAACATAGGTGGTTCCGAACAACTTGTTCTTTTACTATTAGATTTTCCATTTCTTTATAGCGCACCATCTCTACACGCAAGTGTATGGCGCGGTCCTTTGGGATTGAATCCCAATCTTTGATAATGCTATGTGTTACTTAGATAAGTGATGGCCTTGGTGACCGAGTCACAGGCTCCTAATGAATATACTTTGATGGTTCCCCATAATAGCTTTGTGTCCATTGACTAGTCAAAACACTTTGCTTTTATGGCACATCAAGCATTCTAATCCATCACCGAGTATTCTCTGAGAGAATTTCTCGTACCTTTCTAATTTACACATATGCCTGCATATCTAATCATTTCCAATACTTGTCTGAATTCTATCCTTTATCCAGAAAGGTTTACTTAGATGTATTCTCCTTCAAATTAAACCCTTAGGTCGGAAGGTCCATTCCTTCAACTTTAATTGATCAAATCAATTTCGACCATTTGAATCTTATTTGAAAAATACTACTAAGTATAAGAATTCACAAGTATAATGATCAATAAAGAAATATCTAACAAGTAAAACAAGTTATAGAACGGTTTGTTGCATCGTGGTAGACTAAGGATTCATCATTCATATATTGCTATCTAATGTACCAGAATAGATAATGCCATTATTTCTTATCAAAATCATCCAATGATTAAAGAAATAAAATATCCATTCATTAATAATAGAAATCCAGAACAAAACGTTCTTTCTAAAATAAAGGGGTACATAATGCAATAACTTTGAAATGAAATCCTATTTAACTACTAAAGCAGATAAATGTCTTCCACCGCAACCGCTGCCTCCTCTACAGCTTTGCCTTGACTATTCCTCCATTTCCAAGTCTTTGGGTTCCCTGGTGTCCCTGCATTTTTAAATGCATACATACCGTCCGTGGATCCATATCTACCAACCAGGTTCTGGTAGATAAACCAGCTGACTATGTTTTAAAGACTAAGGAGAGAATCTCATACCTTCTCCAGGAGAAAATAAAGACTTCCAGTCCCCAGAAAGTTCTCTTTGAGAATGACCGCCCGAAGGCTTTCTCACCCTATTCCGTGGTCCAAGAGTAGAACTACAGGGCTTCTTTGTCTGCTTCTCCATTCCATGGTTTATGCCCCTAGGTTCGAAACCTTTGGCTTTGGCCATAAGAGCTCGCGATTGTCTCAACTCATCCAAAAGGTCCAACATCTCGAAAACGTGTTCAAGCGTTTCCTCGAAGCGACTGACCTTTATGAGTATCCTCATCGCCTCTTTTCTAACCTTCTCGTTGTCTCTAAACATAAGCTTGAGTTTTAGCATGATATCATGATTGGTGGTTAATGCAAAAGCACTGTTCCACTTCTCAAAATCATCTTTTTCCTCAGTAGTTGAGACATGAGTTGGTTTAGGAGGACAAAGTTCACTGAGTACAAACTTGTACTCAGCAACAGTCTGGGAAATGTCTAACTCGTTATTCCATCCAACACAGTATGGAACTAGTGCGTTGAATTCCTTGAGTATCATAGAAAGTGGGTTCATAGCTATTCTCTAAACCTATAAGCACATTTAAACAAACAATCAATTTAATATCCGATATTATCTCCCTCAAATAATATCATTAAATTACTAATTACATCTAAAATCCCATGAGGTAAGGCAAGCCACGGTGTGTGGACGTTTACCCACCCAAACGATTTAGCAATTAGATTTACTTTGGTCATACATCATTTATAGCGGAACCTCGGTGGGAGGAATACTATAAAGCGTATCTAAGTGTAAACCATTACTCAGCACCAAAGGAAATCGTTTGGAATTGCTACATCACCGCAAGCCACGTTGTGTGGACGTTTACGACAACTTCACAAATCTTCACAATTCCTTACAACTGTCTACATCAATTAATCCAAAATCCGTCAGTATAGCAAGCCACGTTGTGTGGACGTTTACTATACTAAGAGACTTTTATAATTGACTCCCAATTACAAGATGCATTCGATTTTGTAAATCAAGACGCGGAGAATCATAAGTGAAACTCGAAGTTTCTAACCAGTGATTCACCATGCGATCAACCCTATCTCTCATAAAATGAGGGAGCCGAGCAGACAATCGATCCATCTATCAAAGAATGGTACGACTGCCTCTAATTTGTGTCCTCGACATGACCAAGTGGCTTTGGCTCCATTCCACTCCCCGGGGTGAGAATGAGTCGACTTGAAGTCAGTTTCAGAAAGACAAATTAGGCATTGTTTGATAAACTTAATCAATGTCTCTTGTAAAAGGAATTACAAGAATTCTCCTCCAATGACACATCTATACGAACTTCAAAAGTCCATAAGAGTCACCAAGAGAACAGTAATGGAGACCATGGGAATGTTTCCATCCCCGCTCCCACTTAGCTTTTTATAACAAAGGGATACGCTATCTAATGCATAATTAAACACATAAGCATGCATACAAGTAATAAAGCACATATCACATAGTCAAAATAAGCTAGAAAATTATTTTCCGACTATCATGGCTTTATTCCATCTCCGTATGCGTCTTCTAGTCTTCAGTCTTCGTTCTTGAATGCTCCATGTGACGAGAATATTAATCCCAATATTTAAATCTATTTATTTTCAATAAATCCAAAAGATACTTAATTCGAAAATTAAGTCAATCGAATAAATCAAAAATAAAATTAAATATTATTAATATTTTTATTTATTTATTTTCCTATCTAATTCTATTAAATCTCTAGAATAATCTATCCAAGTCAAACTTGGAATATTCTAGAAGACTTCTATAATAGAATAAGGAATAAAATAAATTAGGACTCTTCTACTTTCCAAGATTAATTAATTTCCATGTCCATGAAAATTCCCATAAAATAGGAATGATCAAATAGAAATAAATTAACTAATTATTTTCCTATCTAATTCTATTAAATCTCTAGATTCCTATTCCAAGTAGAACTTGAAATATTCTAGAAGACTTCCATAATAGAATAAGGAAATAATATTAATTCTTTTCCTATCTAATTCTATTAAATCTCTAGATTCCTATTCCAAGTAGAACTTGAAATATTCTAGAAGACTTCTATAATAGAATAAGGAAATAAATAATATTAATTAATTCTTTTCCTATCTCTATGAGAGTTCCCATACTTAGGAATACTCAAAATAGGAAAACTTGAATCAATTAGGTAAGTAGAATCTTGGTAGGATTAGGAGTAGCACGGGTTGGGGATCCCCGCACCACCCCCTACCGCCGACCACCACCACCGCCGGGCACCACCGCCGCCGTCCCCCAGCCACGCGCCACCACCACCAGTGGCCGGCGTGGCCGGAAACCCTAACGGGCAGCCCCGGGCGTGGGGTCGATCGATCCTCATGGGGATCGATCATGGGGATGATCGACCCCCCCTTCTTTTCGTCCTCTTCGTCTCATGAGTTCTCCGGCGGTCGTCTCGGCATCGATCCAACGTAAATAAATTACAAGAAATAAATTTACAATTCCGGTATCGATTCTATACATGAAATCGACCCTATACACTTTCCGGAAAACATAGAACGTAATAATAAATCCTAAATTCGGTCAACCCCCGAATTTTTACTATTACAAGCATTCATCCACACAAAACGAATCTCGACATGTCCGAGAGTTTAATAAACGAACAATCATGGTAAATTAAATAGCAATTAATTAAACCAATAATTAACAATTAATTAAACCATGATAGTCGGAATCCCTGCAAGGTAGAACGCAATTGAACACATACATGAACACGAAACCAAACGCTCTGATACCAATTGCTGGAATTCGGTATCCCGGGCCATTAAAAATTGCGGAAAAATAATAACCCGACCGAAATCCTCTCGCCGGAAACCGATTACGAACACCACGAAGAACCGGGCTCGTCAAGAGCATCGCCGCGGGATAAACCCGCGGCTAAACCCTAGCCGAGCCCCACCGTGGGGCTCGCGATCGCCGTCGATCGCGTGGGGCTGCTCCGGCAGCCCCCGGCGGTGAGTCCGGCGACTCACCGCCACCACCGACCGGAGGGGGGACCACCAGCCGCGGCGCGAAGCCGCGACGGTCCCCGGCGATCGAACTAGGGTTCGATCGCCCTTAGCCGCGGCGCCCAGCCGCGGCCTTTCCTCGGTGCGCGCCGGCGGTCGTGCCCTAGGCCGACCGCCACCCCCTCGGCTCCCAGCCGAGGGCTCTCTCGAACCTTTGCCGGGGATCTCGAATCCCCGTCCCCGAAGTTCATCGTTTTCCGGATCATGCGTTCATGTATGTATCACAATTAATCCACATAAAATCATAGAAGAGAGTATATGATTTTACCTTTTGATTCGTTGTGCGGAGAAACGGAATCAAGATGATGACCTTACGATCTTCCCACGTATTCCTTGCACTAGCTTGAACGTCGGGTGGGCGACGATCCTCCAAGCTTATGGATCCTCTTCTCTCTCTCTCTACTTTCTCTCTCTAGAAGAATTATGATCTTCAAGTTATGATGTGTGTAGAAAAGAGAAGACCATGTAGTGCTTTTATAGGCTACGTAGGGGATCTAAAGGAGGTGGAATATTGGGCTTCCAATATTAATGATTAAATTGAGCCCAAGCCCAAATCTATTAATCTCCCATTAATATTAATTAATTTATTTTCCACTATATAAATTAATTGCACTCCCAATATTAAACCATATTATATCAAATAATATTTCTCCGGTAGTATTATTTATTCCGTGTATTTAAGATTTAAATATCCATGAATAAAATTAATTTATTGCTAATTAATTTATATTCATCTCTTGAATCCGAGACTAGTACCATTCAACCTTAATTATTGTGCGGAACGAATCCACTCATGAGGTTTACACAATAATTCCTTTTGAACTCATCTCGGGGATATTATCAACCCTTACGGGATACACTGTCCGGTCAATTATTCACGGCATGCCATATATAAAATATAGTGACCCAACTTAACCGGTAATTAACCCAATAATTAAATCGGTTAATTCCTTTGGTAAATCAAAGTCACTTATATTAAATATACACACCCGCAATAATATCGGGGATTAAGAATATAATACACTGAGACTCGAATCGATTATCGCCGGCAATCCTAATCGATGAATCTCAACGATCCGCTCAATACACCAAGTGTACAAGTGTGATAAAATAATTAAGATAAATTATTTTCTCTCTCACACAACGACTATACCGATAGATTAGTTCGTGTCCATCTAGGTCGTGAGCAACTGTTCGATTAAATACGAGTAACCGATAGTATGATCTTCTGTGTGCCCATGCACACCATACTAACTACAACGTATAAAATCCAGAACCATGGTTTGCATTTATTTAATTATCAAGTAATTAAAAGCAAAACAATTGTTCGTTAATTTAATAGATTAAATGCTATGACGGGGAGTTTACCGTTACTTAAATCTAGACATTAAGTACACAACTCCAACATAAAGGAGGTGGAATATTGGGCTTCCAATATTAATGATTAAATTGAGCCCAAGCCCAAATCTATTAATCTCCCATTAATATTAATTAATTTATTTTCCACTATATAAATTAATTGCACTCCCAATATTAAACCATATTATATCAAATAATATTTCTCCGGTAGTATTATCTATTCCGTGTATTTAAGATTTAAATATCCATGAATAAAATTAATTTATTGCTAATTAATTTATTCATCTCTTGAATCCGAGACTAGTACCATTCAACCTTAATTATTGTGCGGAACGAATCCACTCATGAGGTTTACACAATAATTCCTTTTGAACTCATCTCGGGGATATTATCAACCCTTCCGGGATACACTGTCCGGTCAATCATTCACGGCATGCCATATATAAAATATAGTGACCCAACTTAACCGGTAATTAACCCAATAATTAAATCGGTTAATTCCTTTGGTAAATCAAAGTCACTTATATTGAATATACACACCCGCAACAATATCGGGGATTAAGAATATAATACACTGAGACTCGAATCGATTATCGCCGGCAATCCTAATCGATGAATCTCAACGATCCGCTCAATACACCAAGTGTACAAGTGTGATAAAATAATTAAAACAAATTATTTTCTCTCTCACACAACGACTATACCGATGGATTGGTCCGGGTCCATCTAGGTCGTGAGCCACTGTTTGATTAAATACGAGTAACCGATAGTATGATCTTCTGTGTGGGCCCGACACACCATACTAACTACAATGTATAAAATCCAGGACTATGATTTGCATATATTTAAAAGCAAACAATTGTTTATTAATTTAATAGATTAAATGCTATGATCGGGAGTTTACCGTTACTTAAATCTAGACATTAAGTACACAAATCCAACAACACATAGAGCAAGTACCACCTGATACGAATCATCGTCGAGGAGACGACGTAGTAGTCACCAAGATAACTTCAGAGCGGCAACCTAGATTGCTCACTCACATAGTACTTCTCGGAAGTACACTCTAAAGCACGTGATGAGTATGGGAACCGGGAGTTTGGAGGAAATGACTAGACCTTAGTACAAGTGGGAGATTGTTGGAGTTGTGTACTTAATGTCTAGATTTAAGTAACGGAAAACTCCCGGTCATAGCATTTAATCTATTAAATTAATAAACAATCGTTTGCTTTTAATTATTGATAATTAAATATGTGCAAAATATAGTCCTGGATTCTATACGTTGTAGTTAGTATGGTGTGCGACGTCACACAGAAGATCATACTATCGGTTACTCGTATTTAATCGAACGGTTGCTCACGACCTAGATGGACCCGGACCAATCCATCGGTATAGTCGTTGTGTGAGAGAGAAAATAATTTGTCTTAATTATTTTATCACACTTGTACACTTGGTGTATTGAGCGGATCGTTGAGATTCATCGATTAGGATTGCCGGCGATAATCGATTCGAGTCTCAGTGTATTTTATTCTTAATCCCCGATATTATTGCGGGTGTGTATATTTAATATAAGTGGCTTTGATTTACCAAAGGAATTAACCGATTTAATTATTGGGTTAATTACCGGTTAAGTTGGGTCACTATATTTCATATAAGGCATGCCGTGAATAATTGACCGGACAGTGTATCCCGGAAGGGTTGATAATATCCCCGAGATGAGTTCATAAGGAATTATTGTGTAAACCTCATGAGTGGATTCGTTCCGCACAATAATTAAGGTTGAATGGTACTAGTCTCGGATTAAAGAGATGAATAAATTAATTAGCAATAAATTAATTTTATTCATGGATATTTAAATCTTAAATACACGGAATAAATAATACTACCGGAGAAATATTATTTGATATAATATGGTTTAATATTGGGAGTGCAATTAATTTATATAGTGGAAAATAAATTAATTAATATTGATAAGGATTAATGGACTTGGGCAGTGGGCTCAATTTAATCTTCAATATTGGAAGCCCAATATTCCACCTCCTTTAGATCCCCTACGTAGCCTATAAAAGCACTACATGGCCTTCATAAATCATAAGACAAGATTATCATACTTGATATTCTAGAGAGTTGAAGGAGATCCATAGGAGTTCGATAGATCGTCGCCCACCCGACGTTCGAACGGAGTGCAAGGAATACGTGGGAAGATTCAAAGGTCTTCAACTTGATTTTGTTTCTCCGCACAACAAATCAAAAGGTATGATCATAAACTCCTTCGTGTGAATTTTATGTTCAATTAATTGTGATACATACATGAACACACGATCCGGGAAAACGACGAACCTCGGGGACGGGGATTCGAGATCCCCGGCGAGGATCGAAGGTGGCGGTCGAACCCTAGGGTTCGGACCGCCGGTGCGGGGCGGCTAGGAGAAACCCTCGTTCGAAGCCGAGGGGTGCGATCGATCCTAGGATCGATCGCGGGTAAGCTGCGGGGTCACCCGCAGCGACCCCGTACGTGCTGCGGGTTCGCCCGCAGCGGATGCGTGCGGGGGCTAGGCCCCGCTGGGCAGCGAGTCAGCGACTCGCTGCGGGGCTGCTACGAGCAGCCCCGGGGATGCCTCGTGCATCCCCAGCGATTGCTACGGGAGCAATCGCGAGCCCTCGTGGGGGCTCGGCTGGGTGCCGCGGGCTCGCCCGTGGCGATGCTCGGTCGAGCCTCGGGTCACGTGGGGTTCGCGGTTCGGTCTCCGGCGATCGAGGATTTCGGTCGGGTTATTATTTTCCGCAAATTTTAATGGCCCGAGATATTGAATTCCAGCACTGGAGGCGGGCCACCCCAGGCGGCGGCGAGTTGCCGAACTCGCCGCGGGGGCTGCTGGGCAGCCCCACCCGATCGCGCGGATGGCGCGATCCTTCGATCGCGTGAAACCCTAGCCGCGGGACGCGGCTGGGCGTGCGTGCATGGCTTCGGCCATGCCGTGCGTTCGGACTTGCTCCGGCGCGTGCGATGGTGTTCATGTGATCTCCGGCGAAGGGTTTGATCGGGTTATTGGTTTCCGCATAATTTTTAAATAGCCCGGGATATCGAATTCCAACAATTGGTATCAGAGCATGGTTTACGTTCGCGGTATTTTCGATAAAATTGTTCTACCTTGCAGGGTTCCGACTATTATGGCTTGATTAATTATTCGTTTAATTTATTTTGTCATGATTGTTGGTTTTATTAAACTCTCAGACATGTCGAGATTCGTTTTTGGTGGTGAATGCTTGTAATAGTAAAAATTCGGGGGTTGACCGAATTTAGGATTTATTATTATGTTCATCGTTTTTCCGGAAATTGTATAGGGTCGATTTCATGTATAGAATCGATACCGGAATTGTAATTTAGATTATGTAATTTATTTTGCGATTGGATCGATGAATCGAAGACCCCGGAGAAGACGAAGTGGCGAGAAGACGAAGGACCGGGGATCGATCAATCCCCATGATCGATCCCGAGGGGATCGATCAATCCCCATGATCGATCCCGAGGGGATCGATCGACCCACGGCCGAAGGTGGGCTGTCCGCGGGAGCCTCGGCCACGCCGACCACCAGTGGCGGTGGCGCGTGGGCCGGGCGGCGGTGGCGTGCCCTAGGCGGCGGTTGGACGAGGTGGGGGTGGCGTGGGGTCTCCCAACCCATGCTACTCCTACCGGAAGATCCACTTTCCTAATTTGATTCGGATTTTTCCTTTTTGAGTACTCCTATTTTTTGGGAACTCTCATGGATAAGGAAAAGAATCAATTTGGAATTAATTAGGATTCCTATTTGATTATTTCTATTTTATGGAAATATTCATGGATTAGGAGTCTAATTAATTTATTAATTTATTTCCTATTTGATTATTCCTATTCTTGGGAATTTTCATTAGATGGAAATTAATTAATTATGGAAAGTAGAAGAGTCCTAATTTATTTTATTTCCTTATTCCATTATAGAAATCTTCTAGAATATTCCAAGTGGATCTTGGATAGATTATTCTAAAGATTTAATGGAGTAGAAAAGGAAAATAAAATAAGTAAAAATATTAATAATATTTAATTTTATTTTCGATATATTCGATTGACTTAATTTTCGAATTAAGTAACTTTTGGATTAATTGAAAATGAATAGATTTAAATATTGGAAATTAATATTCTCGTCACATGGAGCATTCAAGAAACGAAGACTGAAGACTAGAAGATGCGTACGGAGATGTGATAAAGCCATAATAGTCGGAAAATAATATTCTAGTATTATTTTGATTATGTGATAATACTATGTGCTTTATTACATGTATGCATGCTATATGTGTTTAATTTTTGCACTAGATAGCGTATCCCTTTATTGTAAAAAGCTAAGTGGGAGAGGGTATGGAAACATAACCATGGTCTCCATTGCTGCTCTCTTGGTGACTTTTATAGACTTTTGAAGTTTATATAGACAAGTCATTGGAGGAGAGTTCTTGTAATTCCTCTTACGAGAAACATTGATTAAGTTTATCAAACAATGCCTAATTTGTCTTTCCAATACTGATTTCAAGTCGACTCATTCTCACCCCGGGGAGTGGAATGGAGCCAGAGCCACTTGGTCATGTAGAGGACACAAATTAGAGACCTTCGTACCATTCTTTGATAGATGGATCGATTGTCTGCTCGACTCCCTCATTTATGAGAGATAGGGTTGTTCGCATGGTGAATCACTGGTAAGAAACTTCGAGTTTCACTTATGATTCTCCACGTCTTGATTTACAAGATTGAATGGATCAAGTAATTGGGAGTCAATTATAAAGATCTCTTGGTGTAGTAAACGTCCACACCACGTGGCTTGCTATGCTGATGGATTTTGGATTAATTGATGTAGACAGTTGTAAGAAATTGTGAAGAGTTGTGAAGTTGTCGTAAACGTCCACACCACGTGGCTTGCGGTAATGTAGCAATTCCAAACGATATACTTTGGTGCTGAGTAATGGTTTACACTTAGATACGCATTATAGTATTTCTCCCCACGAGGTTACGCTATAAGTGATGTATGACCGAAGCAAATCTAATTGCTAAATTATTTGGGTGGGTAAACGTCCACACCACGTGGCTTGCCTTACCTGATAGGATTTTAGAGGCGATTAGTGATTTAATGATATTATTAAAGGGAGATAATATCGGATATTAAATTGTTTGTTTGTTTTATGTGCTTATAGGTTAGGAATGACTGTGACCCCACTTTGTGATATACTTAAGGATGAAAACTCACTGGTTCCATATAAGTGATGTTTGGGAAAGAAATCTGGACAATGTTCAGACTGTTGAGCCTTCCGAATCCACTATTGTCCCAACTGATGAGGACATTGAAAATGACCTCAAGGAGATGTTAGGACATAGTAAGGAAGCCGGACTAGAGGTGATTGACATACTCATTAAGTTCAGTCCTCTTGATGAATCGCTTAAAAACGATTTTAAAAGAATGGAACTGATAAGTATGATAAGAAAATCACAAGCTCTAGTGGCCAAGTTGGAAGTGCAAGCAGAGAAGCCCAGTGGTTTTGAACCACGGATTGGGAAGAGCAAGCCGCGAGGCAAGTGCTTTCGATGCAAGCAGTTTGGGCACTGGAAGTCTGATTGTCCTCTCATCAAAGGTACGAAATTTTCCTTAGTCACCGAAACATTATCAGTGGTGATATCTACCAGCACCTGGTGTGTAGATACGGGGGCCACTGATCATGTCTGCAATTCATTGCAGGGGTTCCAGGAAACCCGGAGACTTAGAGATGGAGAGATCGTGGTCTACATGGGCAATGCCGCAAGGGTGGCGGCTGTTGCAGTGGGAGACGTTCACTTACGCTTTAGTAGTGATAGGGTTTTAGTTCTACATAATTGTCTTTATGTACCCAACTTTAGAAAGAATTTAATTTCGGTTTCTAAACTTATTATGAATGGATATTCTGTTTCTTTTGACCACTCTGTGATCATAAGAAGAAATAGTGAGATTATCTGTTTTGGTACATTGGTAGACGATTTTTATATGCTAAATCCTGAGTCTAACACGATGCAACTAACCGAGAGTAATAACACATCTACAAACACTATTAAGAGAAAGGAACCTTCTAAGATGAATCAATTATACTTGTGGCATCTAAGGCTAGGTCACATAAAATCGAATAGGCTTCAAAGGTTAAAAGCTGATGGTCTAATCAGCGATGTTGAAGGAGAGGACCTTCCAACCTGCGAATCGTGTTTAGAGGGTAAAATGACCAAGCGTTCTTTTTCTGGTAAAGGACGTAGAGCTGAACAAGTATTGGATTTGATTCACTCTGATGTATGCGGACCTATGTCTACTCAGGCAAGGGGAGGGTACGAGTACTTCATCACCTTTACTGATGATTACTCAAGATATGGATATGTATACCTGATGCGCCACAAGAGTGATTCTTTTGACAAGTTCAAGGAATTCAAGGCTCTTGTGGAGAACCTTTGTGGTAAATCCATAAAATGCCTGCGATCTGATCGCGGAGGCGAGTACCTGTCTGGAGAATTCAAGGCATACATGGCAGAGAATGGGATTAAATCCCAACTGATTTCACCATATACTCCCCAGCAGAATGGTGTGTCAGAGAGAAGGAATATGACTCTTATGGAAATGGTGCGATCAATGATGAGTTACTCGGACTTACCTATTATGTTCTGGGGACATGCCTTGGAAACGGCGGCGTATATTTTGAATAGGGTTCCAACCAAAACGGTACCGACTACACCCATGGAATTGTGGAGTGGGCGCAAGCCTAACTTGAGACACATTCGGATCTGGGGATGTCCAGCACATGTGTTGCGACAAGGGGCCGATAAGTTAGAACCCAGATCAGAATTACGGCTGTTTATAGGATACCCGAAAGGGACTAATGGTGGCATGTTCTATAGTCCTACGGACCAGAAGATCGTTATAAGTACTAACGCTCGGTTCTTAGAGGAAGACTATGTCATGGACCACAAGCCCAAGAGTGACATAATACTTGATGAGTTGAGAGGTAACAAGAAAGACTTAGATACAGCCGAACCGAGTATAGATACACCACTAGAACTTGCACCTACTGTCACTGTTAATACACCGGAACGCCGTCGTAGTGGGAGGGTTGTTAAACAACCAGATAGATGGATTGGACTGGGTGAGTCCTCGGACTCTGGACCTGGAGTTCATGAAATCGATCCCTGGACCTATGATGAGGCGGTACAAGATATAGATGCGCCTTCTTGGAAGAAAGCGATGAAATCCGAAATTGAATCTATGGATTCTAATAAAGTCTGGGATCTTGTAGAACTACCAAGCGGCGTAAAGCCAATTGGGTGTAAATGGGTCTACAAGAGAAAGAGAGGATCTGACGGAAAGGTAGAAACCTTTAAAGCTCGGCTTGTTGCGAAAGGATATACTCAGAAAGAGGGAATCGATTATGAGGAGACCTTTTCGCCGGTAGCCAAGATAAAGTCGATCCGGATTCTCTTATCCATAGCAGCTCATATGGACTATGAGGTGTGGCAAATGGATGTCAAGACAGCTTTCCTAAATGGAAGTCTTGACGAGACGATTTATATGAAACAACCAGAAGGATTCATTGCTAAGGGGCGAGATCATCTAGTGTGCAAGCTTAATCGATCCATTTATGGATTAAAACAAGCCTCGAGATCGTGGAACCTGCGGTTTGATGAAGTAGTCCAATCTTTTGGATTCAATCAAAGCATGGACGAATCGTGTGTGTATTGGAAACGTGATGGGAAGAAGGTGGTGTTTCTCGTGCTTTATGTAGACGACATTCTTCTCATTGGCAACAGTGTGAAGATGTTATCAGACATAAAATGATGGTTGTCTAGACAATTCGATATGAAAGATTTGGGAGAAGTTGGACATGTTCTAGGGATCAAGGTTATAAGGGATCGCCAGAATAGAACATTGTACCTATCCCAGCAATCTTACATAGACACGATTCTGGCTCGTTTTAACATGCAAGATTCCAAGAAGGGTGAACTACCTTTCAGTAAAGGAACTTATCTTTCTAAGGAGATGTGTCCTCGGACACAGAAGGAGAAAGATAGAATGAAAGCGGTTCCCTACGCTTCTGCTGTGGGAAACTTGATGTATGCAATGTTATGCACGAGGCCTGATATCTGCTATGCAGTTGGCATAGTAGCAAGATATCAAAGTAATCCTGGAGAGGCTCATTGGACTGTCGTAAAGAGCATTTTCAAGTATTTACGAAATACTAAGGATTATGTTCAGAGTTACGGACCAGACAATCTGATTCCTTTGGGTTACACGGATTCAGATTTCCAAGCTGATAAGGACCGGCGTAAGTCGACATCAGGCTATGTGTACACTTTGGGAGGTGGAGACGTATCATGGAAGAGTGTTAAGCAAAAGTGCATTTCGGACTCTACCATGGAAGCTGAATATGTTGCAGCCTCAGAGGCAGCGAAAGAGTCAGTTTGGTTCCTTAATTTCCTCCAGGACTTAGATGTGATTCCGAGTTTGCCCAAGGCTATGACAATTTATTGTGATAATAGCGGTGCAGTGGCAAACATTAAGGAACCACGATCCCATAGTGCTACGAAACATATAGAGCGCAAGTACCACCTGATTCGAGACATCGTCAAGAGGGGCGATGCAGTAGTCACCAAGATAGCATCGGAAGACAACCTAGTGGACCCTTTCACCAAGATACTTCCTAAGGAAGTATATTTCAAGCACTTGGAGGGTTTGGGAGTCAGAAGTTTGGAAGATAAGACTAGACCTTAGTATAAGTGGGAGATTGCTGGAGTAGTATACTTAATGTCTAGATTATGAACTCCTTGTACACTTTCATTTACCTATTAATAACGAACATTCATTTGCTTTTAATTATTGTTAATTAAATAAAGGCAAATTATAGTCCTGGATTATATACGTTGTAGTTAGTATGGTGTGTCGGGCCCACACAGAAGATCATACTATCGGTTACTCGTATTTAATCAAACAGTTGCTCACGACCTAGATGGACACGGACCAATCCATCGGTATAGTCGTTGTGTGAGAGAGAAAATAATTTGTCTTAGTTATTTTATCACACTTGTACACTTGGTGTATTGAGCGGATCGCTTGAGACTTATCAATTAGGATTGCTGTGATAATTGATTTAAGTCTCGGAGTATTTTATTCTTAATCCCTGAAACAATTACGGGTGTGTGTATTTAATATAAGTGACTTTGATTTTCCAAAGGAATTAACCGATTTAATTATTGGTTTAATTACCGGTTGAGTTGGGTCACTATATTTTATATATGGCATGCCGTGAATTCTTGAAGGGACAGTGTATCCCGGAAGGGTTGATAATGTCCCCGAGATGAGCTCATAAGGATTTATTATGTACTTCGCGAGTGGATTTGTTCCCGCATAATAAATAAGGTTGAGTGGTACTATTCTCGGATACAAGAGATGAATAAATTTATTAAGCAATAAATAAATTTTATTCATGGATATTTAAATCTTAAATACACGGAATAAATAATACTAAACCGGAGAAATATTATTTGATATAATATGGGTAAATATTGGGAGTGCAATTTTATTTATATAGTGGAAAATAAATAAAATTAATATTGATAAGGATTAATAGATTTGGGCTGGGCTCAATTTAATCATCAATATCGGAAGCCCAATATTCCACCTCCTTTTGATCCCCTACGTAGCCTATAAAAGCACTACATGACCTACATAAATCATAAGACAAGAATATCATTAATTGATAGTTCTAGAGAGTTGAAGGAGATCCATAGGAGTTTGATAGATCGTCGCCCACCCGACGTTCGAACGGAGTGCAAGGAATACGTGGGAAGATTCAAAGGTGTTTGATTTCGTTTCTCCGAACAACGAATCGAAGGTATAATATCTAAACGTCCTTGATATTATTTTGATTTGAATTTATTGAAAATACCGTAGGACGAAGATTCGAAAGTCGAACCCGGATTAGACAAACGATCACGCGGTGGTGGCGAAGCCACCGGACCGCGGTATCGCCGCCTAGGGTTTCGGCGGTGAGCGCATGGGACGATCCCCGGCTGGACGCCGGGGCGCGATCGATCAAAGGATCGATCGCGGGCAGCTGTTGGACACGACGGCCCAGCTGGAGGCGGGCCACCCCAGGCGGCGGCGAGTCGCCGGACTCGCCGCGGGGGCTACTGGGCAGCCCCACCCGATCGCGCGGATGGCGCGATCCTTCTATGGCGCGATCCTTCTATTTTGATTTGAATTTATTGAAAATACCGTAGGACGAAGATTCGAAAGTCGAACCCGGATTAGACAAACGATCACGCGGTGGTGGCGAAGCCACCGGACCGCGGTATCGCCGCCTAGGGTTTCGGCGGTGAGCGCATGGGACGATCCCCGGCTGGACGCCGGGGCGCGATCGATCAAAGGATCGATCGCGGGCAGCTGCTGGACACGACGGCCCAGCTGGAGGCGGGCCACCCCAGGCGGCGGCGAGTCGCCGGACTCGCCGCGGGGGCTACTGGGCAGCCCCACCCGATCGCGCGGATGGCGCGATCCTTCTATCGCGTGAAACCCTAGCCGCGGGACGCGGCTGGGCGCTTCGGCCATGCCGTGCGTTCAGTCTTGCTCCGGCGCGTGCGATGGTGTTCATGTGATCTCCGGCGAAGGGTTTGATCGGGTTATTGGTTTCCGCATAATTTTTAAATAGCCCGGGATATCGAATTCCAACATGGAGAAGGTACCAGGCGAGCTCAACAGTAGCCCCAGGCAGACAACCCCGTGCCAGATTGAGGGATCAGTCAGATAAGGCTCCAGGCAAGAGGCGGTGCTCCTCTGGTAACATGCAGCAAGTGGAAGACAAAGTTAGTGGGTTTTTAATGTAAAGCTTAAAGTCTTGATTCAACCCAATTAGAATGTGATAGGTGGCTAATAGGTGGCAATAGGAGAGCTTGCATGCTCATGCAAACCACTAGTATATAAGAGAGATGTAAGAGAGGAGGAAAGGGCTTCACCTTTTTTGATATTCCAAATACTATTAAGTAAAGGAATAAAATGAAGAACACTATGATGTTCATCCCTATTTCCAGATTTCCGGCAACATACATTCTCCGATCTATAACTTGTCCATTCAAATAAATATCTTGTTGGTACCCTTCTTTAATCACCCCCCGTTCCAGTAATAGAATAATTTAGAGAAAAAGGGTCCGAACAAGACTGCTAGCAACGGAAAATACTTGCTTTGCGGCTTGCATACCCCATATCGTGGTTCAAAACTAGGACCACTGGGTTTCCGTATCTTGCTCCTTCTTTTCCATCTACCCGTTCATGGGTTCAAAACCATTTCTTGACACGGGAGGACAAAGATAATGAAGTACACATGTACTTCTCAACAGTTAGGACATTGTCCAGATTTCGATTCCAATCAACATTCTAAGGGTCATTGAGTATAATTGCCTTATCGTATATCACATAGTGGGGCAAAGTCATTTCTAACCTATAAGCACATAATACAGACAATCGATTTAATATCCGATATCATCTCCCTCAAATAATATCATTAAATCACTAACCGCATCTAAAATCCCATCAGATATGGCAAGCCACGTGGTGTGGACAGTTACCTATTCAAATGATTTAGCAATTAGATTTGCTTTGGTCGTACATCAATTATAGCGTTACTTCGTGGGGAAGAATACTATAGATTTGCTTTGGTCGTACATCAATTATAGCGTTACTTCGTGGGGAAGAATACTATAAAGCGTACCTAAGCGTAAACCATTACTCAGTACTAAAGTAAATCATTTGGAACCGCTACATCACCGCAAGCCACGTGGTGTGGACGTTTACGATGATTTCACAATTCTTCACAATTCCTTATAACTGTCTACATCAATTAATCCAAAATCTGTTAGTATAGCAAGCCACGTGGTGTGGACGTTTACTACACCAAGAGACTTTTATAATTGACTCCTAATTACTTGATCCATTCGATCTTTGTAAATCAAGACGCGGAGAATCATAAGTGAAACTCGAAGTTTCTAACCAGTGATTCACCATGCGAACAACCCTATCTCTCATAGAATGAGGGAGCCGAGCAGACAATCGATCCATTCATACAAATGGTACGAAAGTCTCTAATTTGTGTCTTCGACATGACCAAGTGGCTTTGGCTCCATTCCACTCCCCGGGGTGAGAATGAGTCGACTTGAAATCAGTTTCAGAAAGACAAATTAGGCATTGTTTGATAAACTTAATCAATGTTTCTGGTAAGAGGAATTATAAGAATTCTCCTCCAATAACTTATCTATATAAACTTCGAAAGTTTATAAAAGTTACCAAGAGAACAACAATGGAGACCATGTCATTGTTTCCAATTCCTCTCCCACTTAGCCTTTTATAACAAAGGGATACGCTATGTAATGCATAAATTAAATACACATAAGCATGCATACATGAAATAAATCACATAAGATATTATCACATAATCAAAATAATACTAGAATATTATTTTCCGACTATTATGGCTTTATCGCATCCCCGTATGCGTCTTCTAGTCTTCAGTCTTCGTTCTTGAATGCTCCATGTGGCGGGAATATTAATTCCAATATTTAAATCCATTTATTTTTAATAAATCCAAAAGTTACTTAATTCGAAAATTAAGTCAATCGAATAAATCAAAAATTAAATTAAATATTATTAATATTTTTATTATTTTTATTTTCTTTTTCTAATTCTATTAAATCTCTAGAATCCTATCCAAGACCCACTTGGAACATTCTAGATGATTTCCATAATAAAATAAGAGAATAAAATAATTTAGGACTTCTAGTCCTTCCAAATTAATTCCTTTCCTAATCCAGTAAAAATTCCATAAATGAATAATTAAATAAGGAAAAATTAATTTAGTACTCCTAAACTTTTCAAATTAACTATTTTCGTAATCCATTAAAAATTCCATAAAGGAATAATTAAATAAGGAAAATAAATTAATTTCAAATTAATTCTTTTCCTATTCCATGATGTTACACCATAAAAATCCAACACCGACACATGTCCTTACGACCGGAGCCACGTCATCAAGGAGGTGGTCAAACGGCGGACAAAAATCAGATTTGAAGCCAAGTATTAAGAAGGCACCAAGCGAGCTCAACGGTAACCCCAGGCAGACAGCCCCGTACCAGAAAAGAGGGTCAGTCAGATAAGGCTCCAGGCAAGAGGCGGTACGCCTCTGGTGACATGCAGCAAGTGGGAAGACAAAATTAGTGGGTTTTTAATGTAAAGCTTAAAGTCTTCATTAGTGGAATTAGATGTGATAGGAGGCTAATAGGTGGCATTAGGAGAGCTTGCATGCTCATGCAAACCACTAGTATAAAAGAGAGATGTAAGAGAGGAGGAAAGGACTTCACCTTTTTATAATTTCCAAATACTATAAATAAGGAAATAAAAGATCAAGAACACTAGGATGTTCATCCCCATTTCCAGATTTCCGGCAACATACATTCTCCGATCTATAACTTGTCCAAACAAATAAATATCTGTTGGTGCCTTTCCTTATATACCCCCCGTTCCAGTAATAGTGTGATTTAGAGAAAAAGGGTCCGAACAATGGCGCTAGAAGGAGATCAGGTTTTACGCATCGGAGTTAGAGGTTCAACCGGCGATAAAAATGGCAGACGAGAGGGAAGGCGCGACGGCATCCGACGACTCTGTTGATTCCGACAGGCGGCGTGACGTCAAAGGCAAGGCGACTATCGAGGATCCCAACGCTCCGGCGGCTGATGTAGATCCAGAACCCGACAACCGTGACGCGCCACCGCCGCCGATCCAGATTGTCGATGAGGATAGCCCCGCCGGCGAACATGCAGAAACCGATCTGCAGACAGATTCTCAGGTAAGAACTCCTATTCGCCGTCATCGTTCTCGCCGCCGTGCTCGTCGTTTGCACCCGTATGATTTGGGAGGGCCGTCGACGCCCGTTGTGGCTCCGCCCCCAATCAAATTCGGAAATCTGGACACTCCAGAAAAAATTGATGAAGTCGTGCATGCACTTATGCACATAAAATACGTTTTAACAACTCCATTGAAACATGCAACCGGTGCTTTTATGACACCTGGGCAAGTCACGACTGTGGCTCCAGAGAAGGTCAAACGCCTCCACAGGAGAGAGCGAAAAAAGCACCCGGTGATAGATCTAAACCGAAATGCTGAATCTGTGGCCACTTCGACGGATCGTCGAAGGAGAGGCAGCAGAGTGACATGCAACAGTATCGAGAGGGTTCTTCCATGCCAGGGGCCCGAGGGGTGTTGGCGGAGAACCCGGAGATCGTAGATCTGAAGCAGAAATATGCTGAGTTATATAGACGAATGAATGAAGGCCAGGGTGTGCATGTGACGTCAGGTTACAAGAATGAACCCCTGGCCCCAGAAGTTGAACATGTATCCATGCAAACTGAAATCCTCCCCATGCAATCCTTAGTCTATGACAGTAAAACTGACCCAGAGACTCATTTGAGTAGGTTCAGATCTTACATGTCCGGCCGCGACACATTGATGCTGTTGGAAATCGATATCTCGGAATTAATAAATTTAAATAAAATTAATTAAATAAAATATCTAATTAATTCCGACCAAAATCCTTTGGAGATCGAATATCCGGAGTTGTCAAAGTTGCGGAACAACAACTCCAATCGACTCCCGGTTGCCGGAACATCCCGCCACGAACCACCACGAAACCGGACTCAACCAAACCCTAACAGCGGGGATAGCCCGCGGCTGTCCGGTCGAGCCCCCGCGTGGGGCTCGCAGCTGTTCGTAGCAGCAGTGTGGGGCTGCCCAGCCATGCCCCGGGTGATCGCACATCCGCCACGATCAAAATCGTAGAATGCGATCACCACAGCCCGCCACCGCGCGAGCGGTGGTCCAGCCGCGCGAGCGGCGTTGCTCCGCGCGAGCAGCGAAGGTGCCGCGCGAGCGGGACTGGGCGGGGATGCTTGTAGCAGCCCGTAGCGCGTCCGGACGGGGCTCGTGTCCAGCGAGTCCGCTGCGGGAACTCCCACAGCTCAATCGAGGTCTCGGCGCCCAACCGAACCTCGCGCTCCCTCGACCCGTCTAGTCGATGTGTTGAGCCACCGGCGGTCCGGTGGTCTTCGACCACCACCGCCCGGTTCAACCTCATCATGAGTCGCGTTCTCGGATCTTTGTTCACGATATAATTACGATAATTAAACGATTAAATCATAAAGAGGGTTTTACGATTTACCTCGTTCTCGTTGTTCGGAAAAACGAAGAACTCAATTGATGACCTTAAGATCTTCCCACGTATTCCTTGCACTAGCTCGAACGTCGTGTGGGCGACGATCCTCCGAACTCCATGGATCTCCTTCTCTTTCTTTCTCTCTCTAGAATTGTGATCTTCAAGTTATGAGAATAGAGAAGACCATGTAGTGCTTTTATAGGCTACGTAGGGGTAGAGGTGTAATCGAATCGAATCGAGTCGAATATCTGGCTATTCGATTCGTATTCGTACGCATATTCAAGTATTCATATTCGTACCCCTCACCTAGAGTATTTGTCACATTTTCTTTGTAATTCGTAAAAAAAATTGACCATTAATTTGGAAGGAAGATGTTGGAGTTGTGTACTTAATGTCTAGATTTAAGTAACGGTAAACTCCCGGTCATAGCATTTAATCTATTAAATTAATAAACAATTGTTTCCATTTAATTATTGATAATTAAATATATGCAAAATATAGTCCTGGATTCTATACGTTGTAGATAGTATGGTGTGCGGGCCCACACAGAAGATCATACTATCGGTTACTCGTATTTATTCGAACAGTTGCTCACGACCTAGATGGACATGGACCAATCCATCGGTATAGTCGTTGTGTGAGAGAGAAAATAATTTATCTTAATTATTTTATCACACTTTTACACTTGGTGTATTGGGCGGATCACTTGAGATTTATTGATTAGGATTGCCTTGGATAATCAATTTAAATCTCAGAGTATTTTATTCTTAATCCCCGATGCTATTGCGGGTGTATATATTTAATATTAGAGACTTTGATTTTCCAAAGGAATTAACCGATTTAATTATTGGGTTAATTACCGGTTAAGTTGGGTCGCTATATTTTATATATGACATGCCGTGAATACTTGACGGGAAAGTGTATCCCGGAAGGGTTGATAATATCCCCGAGATGAGTTCATAAGGAATTATTGTGTAAACCTCATGAGTGGATTCGTTCCGCACAATAATTAAGGTTGAATGGTACTAGTCTCGGATTAAAGAGATGAATAAATTAATTAGCAATAAATTAATTTTATTCATGTATATTTAAATCTTAAATACACGGAATAAATAATACTACCGGAGAAATATTATTTGATATAATATGGTTTAATATTGGGAGTGCAATTAATTTATATAGTGGAAAATAAATTAATTAATATTAATGGGAGATTAATAGATTTGGGCTTGGGCTCAATTTAATCATTAATATTGGAAGCCCAATATTCCACCTCCTTTAGATCCCCTACGTAGCCTATAAAAGCACTACATGGTCTTCTCTATTCTACATAACACAAGGTCATAATTCTCCTAGAGGGAGAAAGTAGAGAGAGAGAAGAGGATCCATAAGCTTGGAGGATCGTCGCCCACCCGACGTTCAAGCTAGTGCAAGGAATACGTAGGAAGATCGTAAGGTCATCATCTTGATTTCGTTTCTCCGCACAACGAATCGAAAGGTAACTTCATATACTCTCTTCTATGATTTTATGTGAATTGATTGTGATACATACATGAACGCACGATCCGGGTAAACAAGGATCTTCGGGGACGGGGATTCGAGATCCCCGGCGAAGGATCGAGAGGACCCTCGGCTGGGAGCCGAGGGGTGGCGGTCGAGCCCTAGGGCTTCGACCGCCGGCGCGCATCGAGAGGGAGCCGCGGCTGGACGCCGCGGCTGGGGCGATCGAGCCCTAGCTCGATCGCCGGGGGGGACTGCCGCGGGCTGGCGCTGCGGCTGGTGGTGCCCCCCACCTCCGACGATGGCGGTGAGTCGCCGGACTCACCGCCCGGGGCTGCCGGAGCAGCCCAGCGATCGCACGCGCGATCGCGAGCCCCGGCGGGGGCTCGGCTAGGGTTTCTAGCCGCGGGTTTTTCCCGCGGCGACGACTCTCTTGTCGTGCCCGGTTCCGTTTGGTGGTTCGCGTGTTTCCGGCGATGGGATTTCGGTCGGGGTTATCGGTTCCGCAATTTTTGATACCCCGGGATATCGATTTCCAGCAATTGGTATCAGAGCGTTTGGTTTCGTGTTCATGTATGTGTTCAATTGTATTCTACCTTGCAGGGATTCCGACTATCATGGTTTAATTAATTGTTAATTATTCGTTTAATTAATTGCTATTTAATTTCACCATGATTATTCGTTATTAAACTCTCGGACATGTCGAGATTCGTTTTGTGTGGATGAATGCTTGTAATAGTAAAAATTCGGGGGTTGACCGAATTTAGATTTATTATTATTGTTCTATGTTTTCCGGAAAGTGTATAGGGTCGATTTCATGTATAGAATCGATATCGGAATTGTAAATTTATTTCTTGTAATTTATTTACGTTGGATCGATGCCGAGACGACCGCCGGAGAACTCATGTGACAAAGGAGATGAAGAGAGGGAGAACTAGGGCTCGGGATCGATGGGATCGATCCCATGGGGATGGTCGATCGAGGGGGCTGCCCGCGGGGCTCCTCGGCCACGCCGGCCACCGCTGGTGGTGGCGCGTGGGCTGGGGACGGCGGCGGTGATGCTCCCGGCCGGCGATCAAGGTGGGGGGGGGGGGGCGCGGGGTCCTCGTGATCTCGTGCTACTCCTACCTAGATTCACTTTCCTAATTAATTCGGTTTTCCTATTTTGATTATTCCTAAGTTTGGGAACTCTCATGGAGATAGGAAAAGAATTAATTAATATTATTTATTTCCTTATTCTATTATGGAAGTCTTCTAGAATATTTCAAGTTCTACTTGGAATAGGAATCTAGAGATTTAATAGAATTAGATAGGAAGATAAATAATTAATGAATTAATTTATTTCCTATTTGATTATTCCTATTTTTTTATGGGAATTTTCATGGACATGGAAATTAATTAATCTTGGAAAGTAGAAGAGTCCTAATTTATGTTATTTCCTTATTCTATTATAGAAATCTTCTAAAATATTCCAAGTTTTACTTGGATAGATTATTCTAGAGATTTAATAGAATTAGATGGGAAAATAAAAAAAAATATATATATATATATATATATTAATAATATTTAATTTTATTTTTGATTTATTCGATTGACTTAATTTTCGAATTAAGTATCTTTTGGATTTATTAAAAATAAATAGATTTAAATATTGGGATTAATATTCTCGTCACATGGAGCATTCAAGAACGAAGACTGAAGACTAGAAGACGCATACGGAGATGGAATAAAGCCATGATAGTCGGAAAATAATTTTCTAGCATTATTTTGACTATGTGCTATGTGCTTTATTACTTGTATGCATGCTTATGTATTTAATTATGCATTAGATAGCGTATCCCTTTGTTATAAAAAGCTAAGTGGGAGCGGGGATGGAAACATTCCCATGGTCTCCATTACTGTTCTCTTGGTGACATTTATGAGCTTTTGAAGTTCATATAGATATGTCATTGGAGGAGAATTCTTGTAATTCCTTTTACAAGAAACATTGATTAAGTCTATCAAACAATGCCTAATTTGTCTTTCTGAAACTGACTTCAAGTCGACTCATTCTCACCCCGGGGAGTGGAATGGAGTCAAAGCCACTTGGTCATGTGGATGACACAAATTAGAGACATTCGTACCATTCTTTTGAAGATGGATCGTTTGTCTGCTCGGCTCCCTCATCTAATGAGAGATAGGGTTGTTCGCATGGTGAATCACTGGTTAGAAACTTCGAGTTTCACTTATGATTCTCCGCGTCTTGATTTACAAAAATCGAATGCTTCAAGTAATTGGGAGTCAACTATAAAAGTCTTTTGGTGTAGTAAACGTCCACACGAACGTGGCTTGCTATGCTGAATGGGATTTTTGGAAATAGTTGATGTAGACAGTTATAGGGAATTGTGAAGGATTGTGAGTTATCGTAAACGTCCACACTAACGTGGCTTGCGGTGACGTAGCAATTCCAAATGATTCACCTTAGTACTGAGTAATGGTTTACACTTAGGTACGCTTTATAGTATTCTTCCCAACGAACTAACGCTATAATGATGTACGACCGAAGCAAATCTAATTGCTAAATCATTTGGGTGGGTAAACGTCCACACGAACGTGGCTTGCCTTACCTGATGGGATTTTAGATGTAATTAGTAATTTAATGATATTATTTGAGGGAGATAATATCGGATATTAAATTGATTGTTTGTTTAAATGTGCTTATAGGTTTAGAGAATAGCTATGAACCCACTTTCTGTGATACTCAAGGAGCATAAGCTCACTGGTCCCAATTACATTGATTGGAAGAGAAATTTAGACATTGTCCTGACTTCTGAGGAGTACAAGTTTGTACTCCATGAAGTGTGCCCTGCCGAGCCCACGGCTGCCTCAACTGATGAGGAAAAACTGACATATCGAAAGTGGAAAAAGGCTGATGAAATGGCTAGGTGTTATATTTTGGCTTCCATGTCAAATGTACTCCAAACCCAACATGAGCCGATGGACACTACCTATGATATGATGTTTAACCTCAAGGAGATGTTTGGGGAGCAAGATCGTGCGGCTAGGCAAGAAGCCATGAGAGTCCTCATGTCGACTACTCAATCTGAAGGAACGCCCGTTGGGGAGCACGTTCTTAAGATGATGAGTTTGTTGAATGAACTTGAGGTCCTAGGAGCTTCTATTGATGCTGAGACGCAAGTCGACATCATACTCCAGTCTCTGACCCCTAGTTTTGAGCAGTTTCGTATGAGCTATAATATGGGTAAACTATCTTATACTCTTGCGCAACTCCTGACTGAACTAAAGGCGACAGAGGGGATCTACAAGAAGGGCAAGTCTCAAGCGCTTGTAGCTACCAAGTCCAAGGGCTCAAAGCCTGTTGGAGCTAGGGGTAAGAAAAGGAAGCAAGCCTGGAAACTCAGTGCTGCCAAGAGGAGTGGACCACGAGTGGGGGCTGCAAAGCCAAGAGGCAAGTGCTTCCGATGCAATAAGACTGGACACTGGAAGTCTGAATGTCCTCTCAAAGGTACGAATTTTTCTTTAGTCGTAAAAACATAGTCAGCGGTATTATCTACCAGAAATCTGGTGTGCAGATATGGAACCACTGACGGTATGTGCATTTTAAATGCAGGGGTTCCAGAAAACCCGGCGACTTAGAGAAGAAGAGTTCGAGTCTACACGGGCAAAAGCTGTAGAGGAGGCAGCTGTTGCAGTGGAAGACATTTATCTGCTTTAGTAGTTAAATAGGATTTCATTTCATGTTTATTGCATTATGTACCCTTTATTTTAGAAAGAACTTTTGTTCTGGATTTCTATTATTTATGAATGGATATTTTATTTCTTTAATCATGGTGATGATTTTGATAAGAAATAATGGGTATTATCTATTCTGGTACATTAGATAGCAATATGTGAATGATGAATCCTTAGTCTACCACGATGCAACAAACCGTTCTATAACTTGTTTTACTATTCAGATATATTTCTTGTTAAAGTCATTATACTTGTGAATTCTTATACTTAGTAGTATTTATTCAAATAAGATTCAAAAGGTTGAAATTGATTTGATCAATTATAGTTGAAGGAATGGACCTTCCGACCTAAGAATCAAGTTTGGAAGATAATACAACTAAGCATACCTTTTTGGTAAAAGATAGAATTCGGACAAGTATTAAGAATGATCAATGAAATGTGTAAGGTGCGAGTAGTTCTTTTAAGAATACTCGAAGATGGATTAGAATGCTTGATGTGCCATAAAAGCGAAGTGTTTTAGTCACAAAGCAATTATGGGGAACCTTCAAAGTATATCCATTGGAAGCCTGCGACTTAGTCGCGGAGGCTACCACGTAACACAATCAAAGATTGAGATTAAGTCTCAAAAGACTACACCATACACTTACGTGTAGAGATGGTGAGTCAGTAAGAAATAGAATTCGAATAGTGAAAGAACAAGTTGTTCGGAACTAACTGTGTTCTATGGATATTCCTGGAGACAACGGCATATTCAATATGGTTGTAGGATATCCTAGATGAACAAAGTATTGTGTGTTCTATAGTACTATGAACCAGAAGGACGTGTAACGCCCAGTTCTTAGAGAAAGACTATTAGAAGAACCACAAAGCCCGAACTGACGCAGTACCTTGGAATGAGAAAATGGACAAAGACTAGGAACCAGCCAAACCGAGTAGAGGTACACCACACACTGCACCTACTGTTATTACTGTTATACACCGGGACGCCGTTGCAGTGGGAGGTTGTTGAACAACCAGAGATGTTCATAAGACTAGAAGAGTTTCGGACTCTGGATCTAGTAAAGATGAAATCGATCCCTAGCTCTACACGAGGGCGGTACTAGATCTAAATGTGCCTGCTTAGAAAACAATAAGGATTATTGTTAAGAGGCATGATCATTTAGAGTACAAGCTTAGTAAATCCATTTATGGATTGAAACAAAGCTATAAATCGTGGAACTTGCGAATTGATAGGATAATCCATTTGATGGATTCATCAAAAGGCATAGACGATAGGTGTATTGGAGATGTAATAGAAACAAGGTGGTGTTTCTCGGAGATTTTATGTAGATGACAATTTCATCATTGGCAACAATGTAGAAAATGTTGTCAGACATAAGATAATGGTTGTCTAAATGAATCGAGATATAAGATTGAGTAGAAGTTAGAGCATGTTCTTGAGATCTTTCGATCTAAGGATAAGAACATTGTACTTCTCCTAGATATCTTATACGATTACGGTTTGTTTTAAACATGCATACTTCTGAGAAAGGTTATTGCCTTTCAGAGACAGAATATACATCTATCTAAAGGGTATGTGTTCGAACACATGAAGGAGATAGATAAGGACAAAGCAGTTTCCTATACTTCAAGTATGGAAAGCTTTATAGATGCAATGTTGTAAAACAAGAACCTGATATCAACTATGCGGTTTGCGTAGTGGGAGGATATCAAGGTAATCTAGACAAGAGATTTTCGGATGCTGTAATAGTACTGGATTATTGAGCAAGATGAAATCTTCTTTGATTACAAATTCTCAGATCTTAAATCAGAGAAGGACCAGTGTAAGTCGATATCAGACTATGTGTTCACTTTTAGAAAGAGGTGGAACCATGAAGTGAAAGAGTGATAAGCAGGACGCTTCTCAGACTCTCTCATAACCGAACAAGCAGCCTCAGAGGCAGCGGAAGTTTTGGTTTGGTTCCGGGATAACCTCTTGACTTGTATATGACTCTTAGTTTACCAAAGGCTATTGGATAGCGGTGCAGGGTAAACTGGAAGAAGTCATAAGTCAAAAAGTGATGTTAACACATAGAGCAAGTACCATCTGATACGAGTCATCGTCAAGGAAGACGATGCAGTAGTCACCAAGATAACTTCAGAGCGGCAACCTAGAGTGCTCATTCACATAGTACTTCTTGGAAGTACAACTCTAAGCACGTGATGAGTATGGGAGTCGGGAGTTTGGAGGAAATGACTAGACCTTAGTACAAGTGGGAGATTGTTGGAGTTGTGTACTTAATGTTTAGATTTAAGTAACGGTAAACTCCCGGTCATAGCATTTAATCTATTAAATTAATAAACAATTGTTTGCATTTAATTATTGATAATTAAATATATGCAAAATATAGTCCTGGATTCTATACGTTGTAGATAGTATGGTGTGCGGGCCCACACAGAAGATCATACTATCGGTTACTCGTATTTAATCAAACATTTGCTCACGACCTAGATGGACATGGACCAATCCATCGGTATAGTCGTTGTGTGAGAGAGAAAATAATTTATCTTAATTATTTTATCACACTTGTACACTTGGTGTATTGGGCGGATCACTTGAGATTTATTGATTAGGATTGCCTTGGATAATCAATTTAAATCTCAGAGTATTTTATTCTTAATCACCGATGCTATTGCGGGTGTATATATTTAATATTAGAGACTTTGATTTTCCAAAGGAATTAACCGATTTAATTATTGGGTTAATTACCGGTTAAGTTGGGTCGCTATATTTTATATATGACATGCCGTGAATACTTGACGGGAAAGTGTATCCCGGAAGGGTTGATAATATCCCCGAGATGAGTTCATAAGGAATTATTGTGTAAACCTCATGAGTGGATTCGTTCCGCACAATAATTAAGGTTGAATGGTACTAGTCTCGGATTAAAGAGATGAATAAATTAATTAGCAATAAATTAATTTTATTCATGGATATTTAAATCTTAAATACACGGAATAAATAATACTACCGGAGAAATATTATTTGATATAATATGGTTTAATATTGGGAGTGCAATTAATTTATATAGTGGAAAATAAATTAATTAATATTAATGGGAGATTAATAGATTTGGGCTTGGGCTCACTTTAATCATTAATATTGGAAGCCCAATATTCCACCTCCTTTAGATCCCCTACGTAGCCTATAAAAGCACTACATGGTCTTCTCTATTCTACATAACACAAGATCATAATTCTCCTAGAGAGAGAAAGTAGAGAGAGAGAGAAGAGGATCCATAAGCTTGGAGGATCGTCGCCCACCCGACGTTCAAGCTAGTGCAAGGAATACGTAGGAAGATCGTAAGGTCATCATCTTGATTTCGTTTCTCCGCACAACGAATCGAAAGGTAAAATCATATACTCTCTTCTATGATTTTATGTGAATTGATTGTGATACATACATGAACGCACGATCCGGGTAAACAAGGATCTTCGGGGACGGGGATTCGAGATCCCCGGCGAAGGATCGAGAGGACCCTCGGCTGGGAGCCGAGGGGTGGCGGTCGAGCCCTAGGGCTTCGACCGCCGGCGCGCATCGAGAGGGAGTCGCGGCTGGGGCGATCAAGCCCTAGCTCGATCGCCGGGGGGGACTGCCGCGGGCTGGCGCCGCGGCTGGTGGTGCCCCCCACCTCCGACGATGGCGGTGAGTCGCCGGACTCACCGCCCGGGGCTGCCGGAGCAGCCCAGCGATCGCACGCGCGATCGCGAGCCCCGGCGGGGGCTCGGCTAGGGTTTCTAGCCGCGGGTTTTTCCCGCGGCGACGACTCTCTTGTCGTGCCCGGTTCCGTTTGGTGGTTCGCGTGTTTCCGGCGATGGGATTTCGGTCGGGGTTATCGGTTCCGCAATTTTTGATACCCCGGGATATCGATTTCCAGCAGAAGAGAATATATATTAAAAAATCCATAAATTAATTAAAATATTGTTGATAGTGGTGCCCCAAACCGATTTGAGAAAGTGTGTTTTCACACTTTAGTGTCGGCCGACACCATCACATGTCGGCCGACAACAATGCCCTTTTGCTCGTGTTGTTCGCGGAGCAACTTCTGAGGCAGTAGCACGTTCGTGCCACTTCATGTCGGCCGACACCGACATACTGTCGTCCGACATCGACGCTTGGGCAGCGCGGAAATTAGGAATTGTTTCCTAATTCAACGGGGATTAATTTCAGCTATTCCTAAACTCTTTTGGGCGAAAATTATTGTTTCCATACAATAATTAGGACCTCCCCCTATATAAAGAGAGCTGCTCCATTGACACAGATGAGACGTGTAGAACACGAGTTAATACCATCATAGAGAGAGATAATACTGTGTGAGATTAGAAGGTTTTAGAGTGGATATCAATCCTTGTAATCATCGGCAATATTATAGTGAAAGTTCTCGTCGTTCGTCTCGTGGTTTTTCCCGATTTGGGTTTCCACGTAAATTCCTTGTCTTCTTTACTTGTCTTCTTCTTTTTATTGTTGAGTTATTTTCGGGCTTCCGCATTATTATTCGTACTATACATCGTCTATCTGCAACAAGTAGTATCTAGTGGCACCGACCTTGATTGTGTGGCGTTCAGAGCTTTTTCCCGTAACAAGTGTTATTACAGCCAAGTTACGATCCTAAAAGCTAACAAATATAAAATAAACAATATATATATTGTGTCATTTTATCATAAAAACATTAAAATTTTCAATTATAATAAACAAAAGATAATTAATTAAAAAACAAAATGTAAAAAATATTGTATTATATATATATATATATATATATATATATATATATATATATATATATATATATATATATATATATATATATATATATATATATATATATATATATATATATTATTAAAAAGATCATTATATTATATTATTTTACATTAAAAAATAAAAAAAATACAAAATATTTATTAAAAATTATATATATATATATATATATATATATATATATAGATATATATATATATATATATATTCGAATCGAATAATACATTATTCATATTCGTATTCGTAAATATTCGAATACAAAAAAATATTTGTATTCGTATTCATATTCATTTTTTCGAATACGAATCATCAAAAATCGAATCGAATCACGAATCGAGTCAAAAAAGTTCGATTCATTTACATCCCTACGTAGGGGATCTTAAAGAGGTGGAATATTGGGCTTCCAATAATAGTGATTAAATTGAGTCCAAACCCAAATCTATTAATCCTTACTATTATTAATTATATATTAATTCCACTATATAAATATAATTGCACTCCCAATATTATACCATATTATATCAAATAATATTCTCCGATAGTATTATTTATTCCGCATGTTTAAGATATAAATATCCATGAATAAATTATATTCATTGCTAATATTATTTATTCATCTCTTATAATTCCAAGAATAGTACCACTCAACTTTATTATCATGCGGATTAAATCCACTTGCAAGTTTTACATGATAATCCTTACGAGCTCATCTCGGGGACATTATCAACCCTTATCGGGACACGCTTTCCCGTCAAGAATTCACGGCATGTCATATATAAAATATAGTGACCCAACTTTACCGGTAATTGACCAGATATTCTAATCGGACAATTCATTTGGAAAATCAAAGTCACTTATATTAAATATACACACCCGCAATAGTATCAGGGATTAAGAATAAAATACTCTGAGATTTAAATCAATTATCAAAGGCAATCCTAATTGATAAATCTCAAGCGATCCGCCCAATACACCAAGTGTACAAGTATGATAAAATAATCAAGACCAATTATTTTCTCTCTCATACAACGACTATACCGATGGATTGGTCCGTGTCCATCTAGGTCGTGAACAACTGTTCGATTATATACGAGTAACCGATAGTATGATCTTCTGTGTGACGACGCACACCATACTAACTACAACGTATATAATCTAGGACTATAATTTGCATATATTTAATTATAAATAATTAAACGCAAATGATTGTTTATTATTAAATAGGATAAATGCTTTAGACGGAGTTCAGAAGTTACTTAAATCTAGACATTAAGTATACAACTCCATCAATCTCCCACTTATACTAAGGTCTAGTCGCTGTCTCCCAAACATTTGACTCCCATACCATCCACGTGCCTACTGAACGCTTTCGCTCGCAGGGCCTTAGTGAACGAGTACTCTAGGTTGTCCCCGATGCTATCTAGGTAACGACTATATCGCTTTGCTGACGATACCTCGAATCAGGTGGTACTTGCTCTATGTGTTATATTCACACTATGGACTCTTGGTTCCTTTGTTTGTCACTGCACCGCTATTGTCATAATAGCATTGGGCAAACAAGGTACCATATCTAAGTCCTAGAGAAATCTGCGGAGTCACACTGATCCTTTAGCTGCCTCAAAGGCCGCTACCTATTCGGTTTCCATGGTAGAGTCCATAATGCATTGCTTTACACTCTTCCATATGATATCTCCATTTCGTAGTGTGAACACATAGCCTGACTTCGACTTTCAACTTTCCCTCTGCGATTAGAAATCCGAATCTGTGTAACCCACAGGAAATTGCTCGACTGATCACATTAGTCCAATTTTCCTTTCCATTGTTACTCTGATATCTCATTACTATGCTCCGGCATAGCAGATATCAGGTCTCGTGCATAACATACATTAAGCTTCCCAAAGCCAAGGCGTAGGGAACCACTTTCATTTCTTCTATCTCCTTTTGTGTCTCAAGACACATCTTTAGATAGATAGATTCCATGTCTGAAAGGTACAACCTTTCTAGGAATCTTGTATGTTAAACGAGTCAGAATCGTGTATATGTATGAAGCTTGGGACAGGTACAATGTTCCTTATACACACACGATCCCTTATATCTTTGATCACATGAACATGTCCAACCTCTCCTAAGTCCTTCATATCGAATTGTCTAGAACAACCATCCCTTCATGTCTGATAATATTTTCACATTGTTGCCAATTAGAAAATATCGTCTACATAAAGCACGAGAAACCACTTTGTTTCCATCACGTTTCCAATACACACACGATTCGTCCATGCTTTGAATGAATCCATACCAATGGACTTATCAAATCGCATGTTCCACGATCTTGTAGCTTGCTTCAATCCATAATTGGATCGATTGAGCTTGCACACTAAATGCTCTCGCCCCTTAGCAATGGATCCTTCTGGTAATTTCATAAATGGTTCCGTCAAGACTTCCATATAGGAAAGCTGTCTTGACAACCATTTTACCACACCTCATAATCCATATGAGATGCTAAGAGTATTCTGATTGACTTTAGCATTGCTACCGGCGAAAGGTCTCCTCATACTCGATCCATATCTTTCTGAGTATATCCTTTCACAACAAGCTTTGCTTTGAAGGTTCCGACCTTCCCGTCATATCCTCTCTTTGTCTTGTAGACCCATTCACACCCGATTGGCTTCACGCCTTTCGGTGGTTCTACAAGATACCAGACTTTAATAGAATCCCAAGATTCTATTTTGGATTTCATCGCCTTACCCAATAAGGCGCATTTAGATCTTGTATTGCCTCATCATAGGTCCAGGGATCGATTTCATGTACTCCAGGTGCCGAGTCCGAAGACTCACCCAGTCCCACGAATCTTTCCGGTTGTCTCACAACCCTCCCACTACGACGGCGTTCCGGTGTATTAATAGTGATAACAGGTGCAGGTTCTAGTGGTGTACTACTCGGTTCGGCTGGTTCTAAGTCTCGATCGCTCTCTCTCATTCTTATCAAGTATCACATCACTTTTGGGCTTGTGATCCATCATATAGTCTTCCTCTAAGTACCGAGCGTTAGAACTTAACGACCTTCTGGTCCTTAGAACTATAGAACACACAACTTTTGTTCTTCTAGGATATCCTACAAACAACCGCACTTCCGTACGAGGTTCTAAAGAATCAAGATTAGGATGTGCGCCGATGTTTCCAAGGCATATCCCTAGAACATAAGGTAAGTCCGAATAACTCATTATCGTTTTCACCATTCCTATAAGAGTCCTTTTCCTTCTTTATGACACACCATTCCTTAGAGAAGTAAATGGTACAGTCAGTTGGGAATTAATCCCATTCTATGATCAGTATGCCTTGAATTCTCCAGACAGGTATTTGCCTCCACGATCAGATCGTAGGCATTCAATGGATTTACCATGAAGGTTCTCCACAAGAGCTTTATACTCCTTGAACTTGTCAAAGTACTTGCTCTCGCGGCGCATCAGGTACCTAAATCCATATTTTCGAATAATCATCAAAGATGAAATACTCGTACCCTCCTCATGTCTGAGTAGACATAGGTCCGCATACATCAGAGTAAATCAAATCCAATACTTGTCCGGATCTATAGATTTTATCCTTAAAAGGTTACTTGGTCATTCATTACCATCCAAAATCGATTCATAGGTAGGAAGATCCTCTCCTTCAACAACCTATGAATCCCATTTGGATTAATATGACCTAGTCTAATATACTACAAGTATAATTGATTCATCCTAGAAGGTTCCTTTCTCTTATTGGTGTTAGATAATGTGTTACTAGTTTCGGTTTGTTGCATCGTGGCAGACTCAGGATTTAACATATACAAATTGTCAATCAATGTGCTAGAACAAATATTAGCATCTATTCTTCTTAAAATCATCGAATGATCAGAAGAAATAGAATATCCATTTGTTTAGAAACTGAAATCAAATTCTTTCTAAATCCAGGCACATAAAGACAATGTATAAAATCCTTTCATTACTTCAAAAGTAAATGAATCTCTCCCACTGCAACAGCCGCTGATGGAGTTATATTCTAAATGTCTAGTTTAGTGACAATATGGAACTCCTTATCTGTGTTTTACATTATCTATTAATCAAACTGTCGGCATTTTGTCTATCATGTACTTGAATGCAATAGTCCTAGATATATACGTTGTAGACAGTATGGCGTGAGGAGACACGCGGAAGATCATACTGTCAGTTACTCGTATTCTATCGAACAGAAGCTCACGACTTAGATGGAAAGGGACAATCCATCGGTACGTCGTAGTGTGACTGGGTAATAGTTGGTCTTGACTATTATGTTACACTAGTACACTTGGTGTATTGAGCAGGACCACGGGAGGGCGTTCGATTTATACTAATCGACGTAATCGAACTAGACCTCAGATATTACGGATAAACGAATTCCTAATCCCTATATAATTATAGGTGCGTCTGTCCAATTCTCGGTTCTTTAACTTGCCAATGAGTGAGACTATTTGTTTAGTCGAGATACTCGGTAAATTGGGAATCGGAATTGTACACACGGCATGCTATAGATTATAGACAGGAAACCGTGTCCCGTTTATCGGGTTGATGATGTCCCCGAGATGAGCTCATAATGTTTATCATGTAAACCCTGCAGGTGGATTTGTTCCACATGATAATAAGGTTGAGTGGTACTAGTCTCGGATAATAAGAGACGAATTAATTTAATTATTAGTAATAAAATTAATTCGTGGACATACGATATCTTAAACACGGGGAAGGTCGTTTATGTAATTTCGGCGGAATTATTATTGTTGAAATAATATTAAAATTAATTTCGGGAATTCAATTATTATTTTTTAGTGGAGTGAATAATAATTAAAATTGAAATCGATTAATTAAGGAATTGCGTTTACGTATTCCAAGTTAATTAATATTTCAATTTAGCCCTTAATTAATTTATCCTAAGGTCCCTAACGTAACTCTATATAAACCCCCTCCCTTACTATCCTAAGACCTAACTTTCGCCGCAACTTTCATTTTTGTTCAGAGAATAATTAATTGCTTAGCGCAATAATATTTTTCTCTGTGTAAAAATAATGTTAACGCAATTATATTTTTATTCTCTCATTGAGAATAATCATACGCTGGTCTTGGAAAGGAGAGTACAGACGGGAGAACTCCAGCGGATCGTTGCCCACACAACGGTTGGAGACGGGATCTGAGGCATACGTTAGAAGCACCTAAGGTCTCAACAATCGACCGAGAAGGTATGAGATCGGAACTTTTATTCCGCATTTACTCGATCTCAATTATTTATCTCGTTGATCATACATTGAACAAGGATCGGGTCCCGTGGCTTGGATGTGATATTCTCGGACTGCTGGGAGGTTTCTGACCTCCGGCGTGGCAGTCGGATCGAGAAAATCGCGCCGGAACAGCCGGAACGGGCGAACGGGGTCGCTGTTCGCAGCAGGCAGGCGCCCGCCTGAGGGGCAAGCGCCCGCTCGCGACGGGTCGCGGGCGCTCGCCTGGGCAGCAAGCGCTCGCTTGCCTTGCTGCGCGAGCGCTCGCCTGGTGACCAAGCGGTCGCTTGCTCCGGGCAGATCGCGATCCGCGGCTTCGGCTGCGGCGGACGCGCGATCTCTTGGGCGGGAGGCCATGGCTGTCTGAGGGTGACCTCCAGAAGTCGATTGGGGACGTCCGGATGTTCGAGAGTTCGAACGGACGTGTCCCGGGTAGTCGATTTCCAACAATTGGTATCAGAGCCGGTTATATACGTTCTTTGTATTTTTTGCGAGAATTGTTTTGCAGGATCACCCGATTATTATGGCCAATTTATTTTTGGTATTTTGTGCTATGTGTGTGGTTTTGATTAAACTCTCGGGCTTGTCGAGATCGGTTTTATTTTTGGAAAGTTGCTTGTTTGTAATAGATAAAAACGACGGGTTGAGTCGTTAGGTTTATTTATCTTTTCGTTGGATCCGGGACTTGTATAGGGTCGATCAAAATGTATAGGATCGATACCGAACTTAGTAGAATAATTTTGTAATTAATTTCTGCTATTGGATCGAGACGAGATCGAAGCCCGGAGGAACGAGAATCGAAGTCGAGACGAGCAACGAGTTCGAGTTCCAAGAGACGTGCATTCAAGATTTTAAGGCCATAATAATCGGTCCACGTTAATTGCTTTCTTATGTGATTTACGTGTTTTATTATGCTTATTATTTTATGCATGTATATCCCTAAATCGTAAAATACTAAGTGGGAGAGGGATTGGAAACAATCCCGCGGTCTCCATTCTCTGTTTCGAGAGTGATGTGTATTGACTTACGAGTTGGATTTAGTGTCAACCTCCCTATCGGATAAAGTCGATACACGGAAATCACTTTGATCGAAATTCGAATGAAATTCCAATTTAAAAATTGAACAATTAAGGTTTTCAAAGCAATGCCTAATCTGTCTTTCAAAGACTAATTTCAACTCGACTCATTCTCACCCCGGGGAGTGGAATGGAGCCAAAGCGCTTGGTTATGTCGATGACACAGATTAGAGACATTCGAGTCATTCGATGACTGGATCGAATGTCTGGTTGGCTCCCTCACCTAGTGAGAGATAGGGCTCAATTGCATGATTGATCGCTGGTTAGAAACTTCGAGTTTCACTTACGAGACATCAAGCTTTGATTAACGAAATTGTGAAATTTATTAAATGGAATTCAATTAACAAAGTTGTTTGTTTAGTAAACGTCCACACTATCGTGGCTTACTAGACGGAAACGGAACTTTGGGTTAATTGAGGCTCGACAGTTATAGGAAATCGTAAAGGGACCGCATGTCAACGTAAACGTCCACACTAACGTGGCTTGCGGTGGGCGTGTAGTTTCCGAGCGGTTAACTTAGTACTGAGAAATGGTATACACTTAGGTACGCTTTACAGTATCCTCCCCATCGGAGTCACTGCTGTAATGATGTACGACCAAAGTAAAAGTCCAGTTATAAAATCGTTTGGACTAGTATACGTCCACATGAACGTGGCATGCTAGTCTGATGGGATTTTAGGATTGATTGGTAAATTTAATGATATTAATTAAGGGAGTTAATATCGAATTAAATTTGACAGTTTGATTTGTCTCTTTTATAGATATGGCACTCAACCCGCTGTCCATTATACTAAAAGAAAACAAACTCACTGGTCCAAACTATGTTGATTGGAAACGAAACTTGGACATTGTCCTAACTGCTGAGGAGTACAAGTATGTACTCCATGAGGTTTGTCCTGATGAACCTACTGATACCTCCACTCCTGAGGAAAAGGAAGCTCATCGGAAGTGGGTCAAGGCTGATCAGATGGCGCGGTGCTACATTTTGGATTCTATGTCAAATGTGCTGCAACATCAGCATGAGGCCATGACCACTGCCTATGATATGATGCTTAACCTCAAGGAGATGTTTGGTAGTCAGGATAGGGCAGCCAGGCAAGATGCTATGAGGAAACTCATGACGGCCACCATGTCCGAAGGAACGCCCGTTAGGGATCACGTTCTTAGGATGATTGGCTATCTGAATGAGATAGAGATTATGGGAGGAGCTATCGATGGGGAAACCCAGATCGATATAGTTCTCCAGTCTCTGCCTAGGAGTTTTGAGCAGTTCCGCCTGAACTATAACATGAACAAGAGGTTATATTCGTTGGCGGAACTCCTGACTGAACTCCAGGCGGCAGAGGGAATCTTTAAGAAGTCTCAGGCACTTGTGGCTGTGAAACTTCCTGGTCCTCCGGGGACTAAGAGGAAGAAAAAGCAAGGACGGAAACCCAGTGGACCCAGAAATGGTGGACCACAGAATGGAGTGAACAAGCCCAAGGCCAAGTGTTTCCGTTGCAAGCAGTCTGGACATTGGAAGTCTAATTGTCCTCTCAAACAAGGAGGTACGAACTTTTCCTTAGTCACTGAAACATGTTTAGCGGTGTTATCCACCGGTACCTGGTGTGTGGATACGGGAGCCACTGATCATGTCTGCAATTCTTTGCAGGGGTTCCAGGAAACCCGGCGGCTTAGAGAGGGAGAGATCACTATCTACATGGGCAACGAGACGAAAGTGGCGGCTGTTGCAGTGGGAGATATTTATTTATCTTTTAATAATAAAATTTTAGTATTGAATAATTGTCTTTATGTACCGAACTTTAGAAAGAACCTTGTTTCGGTTTCTAAGTTGGTTTTGAATGGATATTCAGTTTCTTTTGATAGTTCTGTTATTGTCAAAAAGAATGGTGATTATATCTGTTCTGGTACATTGATAGGCAACTTATATATACTGAATCCTGATTATTCCACGATACAACGGGTAGAGTCTTTTAACACATCTAGTACAATTAAGAGAAAGGAACCTTCTAGGATGAATCAAAAGTACTTATGGCATCTTAGGCTAGGTCATATTAACTTGGGTAGGATTCAAAGGTTGATAACTGATGGAATACTCAGTGGTGTGAAAGATGAGGACTTTCCAACCTGTGAATCATGCCTGGAAGGAAAAATGACCAAGCGACCCTTTAGTGATAAGGGGTATAGATCCAAGGTAGTACTGGAATTGATCACTCTGATTTGTGCGGGCCTTTATCTGTCCAAGCGAGAGGAGGTTATGAATATTTCGTAACCTTCACTGATGATTACTCAAGGTATGGTTTTATATACCTGATGCGCCGCAAGAGCGAGTGCTTTGACAAGTTCAAGGAGTACAAAGCTCTTGTGGAGAACCTTCATGGTAAAACCATAAAGACTCTACGATCTGATCGTGGAGGAGAGTACCTCTCGGGAGAGTTTAAGGCGTACTTATTAGAGAATGGGATTCACTCCCAGATGACTGCACCATACACGCCCCAGCAGAATGGTGTAGCAGAAAGAAGGAATAGGACTCTTATGGAAATGGTAAGATCTATGATGAGTTACTCAGACCTACCAGTTTCGTTCTGGGGATATGCCTTGGAAACAGCGGCGTATATCCTGAACTTAGTTCCTTCTAAATCAGTCCCTAAGACGCCCTCGGAATTGTGGACCGGGCGTAAGCCGAACTTGAAACACATTCGGATCTGGGGTTGTCCAGCACATGTGCTGAAGAATGGGGCTGATAAATTGGAATCTCGTTCAGATATTCGGTTGTTTATAGGATATCCTAGAGGAACGAAAGGTGGTCTATTTTATAGTTCTAAGGACCAGAAGATCGTTGTTAGCACCAACGCTCGGTTTTTGGAAGAGGATTATATAATGGACCACAAGCCCAAGAGTGAGATAATACTAAACGAACTGAGAGGGGACGATCAAGGCTTAGATCCAACCCAACCGGGTGATACGCCACCACAGTCTGCACCTGTAGTTACTGAGGTTACACCGGAGCGTCGTCGTAGTGGGAGGGTTGTTCGACAACCCGATAGGTTCATGTTTATAGGTGAGTCTTCGGACTTGTTACCTGGAGAACATGAAGCCGATCCCTGGACCTACGGCGAGGCGCTTAAAGATCAAGATGCTCAGTCTTGGCAAAAGGCGATGAAATCTGAGATTGAATCAATGGATTCAAATCAGGTCTGGAATCTTGTAGCACCGCCCAAAGGTGTAAAAGCCATTGGTTGCAAGTGGGTGTACAAGAGAAAAAGAGGGTCTGACGGGAAGGTTGAAACCTTCAAGGCTAGGCTTGTTGCGAAAGGGTATACTCAGAAAGAAGGGATCGATTATGAGGAAACCTTTTCGCCGGTAGCTATGCTAAAGTCGATCCGGATTCTTTTGTCTATAGCATCTTATATGGATTATGAGGTGTGGCAAATGGACGTCAAGACAGCATTCTTGAATGGGAATCTTGACGAGACCATTTACATGAGACAGCCAGAAGGTTTCATCAAGAAAGGCCAAGAGCATCTAGTGTGTAAGGTAAACCGATCCATTTATGGATTGAAGCAAGCTTCTAGATCTTGGAACATGCGGTTTGATGAGGTTATCCAGTCTTATGGATTCATTCAAAGCATGGACGAGTCGTGTGTATACCGGAGAAGTGACGGAAACAGTGTGGCGTTTCTCGTGCTTTATGTAGATGACATCCTTCTAATTGGCAACAATGTGAAGATGTTGTCAGACATAAAGGGATGGTTGTCCAAGCAATTCGATATGAAAGACTTAGGACAAGTTGGGCATGTTCTTGGGATCAAGGTTATAAGGGATCGCCGGAAAAGAACATTAAGCTTGTCCCAGGCTTCATATATTGATACGATTCTGGCTCGTTTCAACATGCAGAATTCCAAGAGAGGTGCTCAACCTTTCTGCCACGGAATTCATCTATCTAAAGAGATGTGTCCCAAAACACAAAAGGAGATAGATTACATGAAGAAGGTTCCTTATGCTTCGGCAGTAGGAAGTCTAATGTATGCCATGTTATGCACGAGACCTGATATCTGCTATGCCGTAGGCATGGTAGCTAGATATCAGAGTAACCCTGGACAGGGTCACTGGACTGCTGTAAAGAACATACTTAAGTACCTGCGAAGGACTAGGAATTATGTTCTGAGTTACAAAGCGTCTGAGTTGATTCCTATTGGTTACACAGACTCGGATTTCCAATCTGATAAGGATCAGCGAAAGTCTACATCAGGCTATGTGTTCACATTGGGAGGTGGAGCAGTCTCATGGAAGAGTGTTAAGTAGAAATGCATTTCGGACTCTACCATGGAAGCCGAATATGTAGCAGCCTCTGAGGCAGCTAAAGAATCGGTGTGGCTCCGGAACTTCCTTATGGACTTGGATGTGGTTCCTAAAATGCCTAGAGCTATCACAATTTATTGTGACAATAGCGGTGCAGTGGCTAATGCAAAGGAACCACGAGCCCACAATGCGATTAAACACATAGATCGCAAGTACCACCTGATTAGAGACATCGTCAGGAGAGGCGATGCGGTTGTCACCAAGATTGCATCAGCGGATACCCTGGCTGACCCCTTTACGAAGGCACTTCCAGCGGAAGCGTTCAAGAGACACGTGAAGGGGATGGGTATCGGATGTATGGTAGAGGGCAACTAGAGATTTAGTATAAGTGGGAGATTGATGGAGTTATATTCTAAATGTCTAGTTTAGTGACAATATGGAACTCCTTATCTGTGTTTTACATTATCTATTAATCAAACTGTCGGCATTTTGTCTATCATGTACTTGAATGCAATAGTCCTAGATATATACGTTGTAGACAGTATGGCGTGAGGAGACACGCGGAAGATCATACTGTCAGTTACTCGTATTCTATCGAACAGAAGCTCACGACTTAGATGGAAAGGGACAATCCATCGGTACGTCGTAGTGTGACTGGGTAATAGTTGGTCTTGACTATTATGTTACACTAGTACACTTGGTGTATTGAGCAGGACCACGGGAGGGCGTTCGATTTATACTAATCGACGTAATCGAACTAGACCTCAGATATTACGGATAAACGAATTCCTAATCCCTATATAATTATAGGTGCGTCTGTCCAATTCTCGGTTCTTTAACTTGCCAATGAGTGAGACTATTTGTTTAGTCGAGATACTCGGTAAATTGGGAATCGGAATTGTACACACGGCATGCTATAGATTATAGACAGGAAACCGTGTCCCGTTTATCGGGTTGATGATGTCCCCGAGATGAGCTCATAATGTTTATCATGTAAACCCTGCAGGTGGATTTGTTCCACATGATAATAAGGTTGAGTGGTACTAGTCTCGGATAATAAGAGACGAATTAATTTAATTATTAGTAATAAAATTAATTCGTGGACATACGATATCTTAAACACGGGGAAGGTCGTTTATGTAATTTCGGCAGAATTATTATTGTTGAAATAATATTAAAATTAATTTCGGGAATTCAATTATTATTTTTTAGTGGAGTGAATAATAATTAAAATTGAAATCGATTAATTAAGGAATTGCGTTTACGTATTCCAAGTTAATTAATATTTCAATTTAGCCCTTAATTAATTTATCCTAAGGTCCCTAACGTAACTCTATATAAACCCCCTCCCTTGCTATCCTAAGACCTAACTTTCGCCGCAACTTTCATTTTTGTTCAGAGAATAATTAATTGCTTAGCGCAATAATATTTTTCTCTGTGTAAAAATAAAGTTAACGCAATTATATTTTTATTCTCTCATTGAGAATAATCATACGCTGGTCTTGGAAAGGAGAGTACAGACGGGAGAACTCCAACGGATCGTTGCCCACACAACGGTTGGAGACGGGATCTGAGGCATACGTTAGAAGCACCTAAGGTCTCAACAATCGACCGAGAAGGTATGAGATCGGAACTTTTATTCCGCATTTACTCGATCTCAATTATTTATCTCGTTGATCATACATTGAACAAGGATCGGGTCCCGTGGCTTGGATGTGATATTCTCGGACTGCTGGGAGGTTTCTGACCTCCGGCGTGGCAGTCGGATCGAGAAAATCGCGTCGGAACAGCCGGAACGGGCGAACGGGGTCGCTGTTCGCAGCAGGCAGGCGCCCGCCTGAGGGGCAAGCGCCCGCTCGCGACGGGTCGCGGGCGCTCGCCTGGGCAGCAAGCGCTCGCTTGCCTTGCTGCGCGAGCGCTCGCCTGGTGACCAAGCGGTCGCTTGCTCCGGGCAGATCGCGAGCCGCGGCTTCGGCTGCGGCGGACGCGCGATCTCTTGGGCGGGAGGCCATGGCTGTCTGAGGGTGACCTCCAGAAGTCGATTGGGGACGTCCGGATGTTCGAGAGTTCGAACGGACGTGTCCCGGGTAGTCGATTTCCAACAGCCGCCACCTTCGCAGCATTGCCCATGTAGATGTTGATCTTTTCCTTTCTAAGTCTCCGGGTTTCCTGGAACCCTTTGCATACAAATGAAAAACATGATCAGTGGCCTCCGTATCTACCCACCAGGTGCTGGTAGATATCACCACTGAAAATGTATCAATGACTAAGGAAAAGTTCACTACTCGTTTTTATGAGAGGACAATCAGACTTCCTGTGCCCAGACTGCTAGCAACGGAAGTACTTGCCTTGCGACATACTTTGCCCATCTCGTGGTCCAAAACTAGGATCACTGGGTTTCCGTATCTCGCTTATGCTTTTCCATCTACCCGTCCATAGGTTCAAAAACCTTTGCTTGGAACGAGAGGACAAAGATAATGAAGTACATACTTGTACTTCTCAGCAGTTAGGACATTTTCCAGATTTCGATTCCAATCAACATTCTAAGGGGCGTTGAGTATAAAACGCCTTATCGTATATCACATAGTAGGGAAAAGACATTTCTAACCTATAAGCACATAATACAAACAATCGATTTAATTCCGATATTATCTCCCTCAAATAATATCATTAAATCACTAATCGCATCTAAAATCCCATCAGATATGGCAAGCCACGTGGTGTGGACGTTTACCTACCCAAACGATTTAGCAATTAGATTTACTTCGGTCATACATAATTTATAGCGTAACTTCGTGGGGAAGAATACTATAATGCGTATCTAAGTGTAAACCATTACCCAGTACTAAAGTAAATCGTTTGGAACTGCTACATCACCGCAAGCCACGTGGTGTGGACGTTTACGATAACTTCACAACTCTTCACAATTCCTTATAACTGTCTACATCAATTGATGGAGTTATATTCTAAATGTCTAGTTTAGTGACAATATGGAACTCCTTATCTGTGTTTTACATTATCTAATAATCAAACTGTCGGCATTTTTGTCTATCTTATACTTGAATGCAATAGTCCTAGATATATACGTTGTAGACAGTATGGCGTGAGGAGACACGCGGAAGATCATACTGTCGGTTACTCGTATATTATCGAACAGAAGCTCACGACTTAGATGGACAGGGACAATCCATCGGTACGTCGTAGTGTGACTGGGTAATAGTTGGTCTTGACTATTATGTTACACTTGTACACTTTGTGTATTGAGCAGGACCACGGGAGGGCGTTCGATTTATACTAATCGACGTAATCGAACTAGACCTCAGAATTACGGATATACGAATTCCTAATCCCTATATAATTATAGGTGCGTGTGTCCAATTCTCGGTTCATTAACTTGCCAATGAGTGAGACTAATTGATTAGTCGAGATACTCGGTAAATTGGGAATCGGAATTGTACACACGGCATGCTATAGATTATAGACAGGAAACCGTGTCCCGTTTATCGGGTTGATAACGTCCCCGAGATGAGCTCATAAAGTTTATCATGTAAACCCTGCAGGTGGATTTGTTCCACATGATAATAAGGATGAGTGGTACTAGTCTCGGATAATAAGAAACGAATTAATTTAATTATTAGTAATTAAATAAGTTCGTGGACGTTCGATATCTTAAACACGGGGAAAGTCGTATATGTAATTTCGGCGGAAAATATTATTGGTAAAATAATATGAATTAATTAATTGGGAATTCAATTATAATTTTATAGTGGAATTAATTATAATTAAAATTGGACTTAATTAAAGGTTTTCTTTTAAAGGACACCGGTTTAATTAAATTGCAATTTAGCCTAATTAATTAATTAACCTAAGGTCCCTAGTGTGGCCTATTTAAACCCCTCCCCCCTCTCTTCTCTAGACCTAACTTACGCAGCTTTTATTTTTCTTCACTTGAGAAAATAAAACGTGAGAGAGAGTTTAAGAGAGAAGAAGAAGAGGAGACTACCGGTGGATCGTTGCCCACACAACGTCTGGAGTCGATGGCTAGGATACACACTAGAAGATCAGAGGTGTTCGCCTATTCGGCTTCTCCGAATCACGCATCAAAGGTAAAGAATCGAAAACCCTTTTCCGCATCTTTTTCGATTCTTATTGTACGTAATAATCCAATGAACCTACGATCGGGTTCCGGGTATCGTGGATCGCATTCCTCGACTACTGGGGTATCTAGGACCTTCGGATCGGTAGTCGGAAGAGGAAAAACGACCCGGAAACGAGCCCGGAACAGCAGGTCGCGCTGCTGTCCGCGCTGCTGAAGGACAAACGGCGACCGCCGTTTCTAAACGGCGACCGCCGTTTTGGTGTTTTTCTGGCAGCCCGCTCGGTTCGCGCGGTTGTCCTTCGGGGCAATGGCTGGGCGTGAATCGGGGCACGGGCTGGAGAAGCGAACGAAGTAGCGACACCGGATGTCGACTGGGATCGTTCGGATGTTCGAGTGATCGAACGAACGTATCCCGGGTAGTCGATTTCCAACAATTGGTATCAGAGCCGGTTATTGGTTTGTTGTATTGTTCGTGCGTTTATGATGCAGGATGAACCCGATTATTATGGCCAACATTGTGGGATGTTGTATGATAATTTTATTGTGGTTTGTTAAACTCTCGGGGTTGTCGAGACTTTTGTTTTACAACGTTGCTTGCTTGTAATAGTTTAAAACGACGGGTTGAGTCGTTTAGGTTTTCTATTTCGGTTTTTCGTTTTTCGTTTATCCGGGTGTATAGGATCGATCATTCCTGTATAGGATCGATGCCGGAAGTAGTTAGCTTTACTATGTAATGTTGTTGCTGCTTGGTGAATCGAGAAGAGATCGAAGGCCGGACGAACGAAGGTCGAGAAGTCGAACCCGCGGGCTGCTGAAGGGCAAACGGCGGTCGCCGTTTCGCTAGTTTCTTGGAAGCGGCTCCGCGGGGGTTCGACGGACACCACGGATCGCTCGTCGAGGCCTGGGATGATACTCCAGTGGGAGGGGTTCGTCTCTTGGCACTTAGACGAGTCGGTGGTGGATCGAGACCTAGACGAGCAACGAGACGAAGATCCGAGGAGACGTGCATCGAAGATTTTAAAGGCCATAATAATTGGGCCACGTTAAATGCTTTTTGTGTGTTTACGTGCTTTATTGTGCTTTAAATTCATATGCATGCTTGTTAATCCCTTTCGTAAAAACTAAGTGGGAGAGGGATTGGAAACAATCCCGCGGTCTCCATTCTCTGTTTTGATGGTGATGTGTGTCGCTTACGAGTTGACTTTAGTGTCATCCTCCCTATCGGATAAAGTTGACACACGGATATCACTGGATCAAAATTCGAATTCAATTCCATTTATAGAATTGAACACTTAAGTTTTTCAAAGCAATGCCTAATCTGTCTTTCAAAGACTAATTTCAACTCGACTCATTCTCACCCCGGGGAGTGGAATGGAGCCAAAGCGCTTGGTTATGTCGATGACACAGATTAGAGACATTCGAGTCATTTGATGACTAGATCGATTGTCTGGTTGGCTCCCTCACTTTGTGAGAGATAGGGCTCAATTGCATGATTGATCGCTGGTTAGAAACTTCGAGTTTCACTTACGAGATATCAAGCTTTGATTAACGAAATTGTGAAATTTATTAAATGGAATTCAATTAACAAAGTTGTTTGTTTAGTAAACGTCCACAGTATCGTGGCTTACTAGACGGGAACGGAACTTTGGGTTAATTGAGGCTCGACAGTTATAGGAAATCGTAAAGGGACCGCATGTCAACGTAAACGTCCACACTAACGTGGCTTGCGGTGGGCGTGTAGTTTCCGAGCGGTTAAATTAGTACTGAGAAATGGTATACACTTAGGTACGCTTTACAGTATCCTCCCCATCGGAGTCACTGCTGTAATGATGTACGACCAAAGTAAAAGTCCAGTTATAAAATCGTTTGGACTAGTATACGTCCACATGAACGTGGCATGCTAGTCTGATGGGATTTTAGGATTGATTGGTAAATTTAATGATATTAATTAAGGGAGTTAATATCGAATTAAATTTGACAGTTTGATTTGTCTCTTTTATAGATATGGCACTCAACCCGCTGTCCATTATACTAAAAGAAAACAAACTCACTGGTCCAAACTATGTTGATTGGAAACGAAACTTGGACATTGTCCTAACTGCTGAGGAGTACAAATATGTACTCCATGAGGTTTGTCCTGATGAACCTATTGATACCTCCACTCCTGAGGAAAAGGAAGCTCATCGGAAGTGGGTCAAGGCTGATCAGATGGCGCGGTGCTACATTTTGGCTTCTATGTCAAATTTGCTGCAACATCAGCATGAGGCCATGACCACTGCCTATGATATGATGCTTAACCTCAAGGAATGTTTGGTAGTCAGGATAGGGCAGCCAGGCAAGATGCTATGAGAAAACTCATGACGGCCACTATGTCCGAAGGAACGCCCGTGAGGGATCACGTTCTTAGGATGATAGGCTATCTGAATGAGATAGAGATTATGGGAGGAGCTATCGATGGGGAAACCCAGATCGATATAGTGCTCCAGTCTCTGCCTAGGAGTTTTGAACAGTTCCGCCTGAACTATAACATGAACAAGAGGTTATATTCATTGGCGGAACTCCTGACTGAACTCCAGGCGGCAGAGGGAATCTTTAAGAAGTCTCAGGCACTTGTGGCTGTGAAACTTCCTGGCCCTACGGGGACTAAGAGGAAGAAGAAGCAAGGACGGAAACCCAGTGGACCCAGAAATGGTGGACCACAGAATGGAGTGAACAAGCCCAAGGGCAAGTGTTTTTGTTGCAAGCAGTCTGGACATTGGAAGTCTAATTGTCCTCTCAGACAAGGAGGTATGAACTTTTCCTTAGTCACTGAAACATGTTTAGCGGTGTTATCCACCGGTACCTGGTGTGTGGATACGGGAGCCACTGATCATGTCTGCAATTCTTTGCAGGGGTTCCAGGAAACCCGGCGGCTTAGAGAGGGAGAGATCACTATCTACATGGGCAACGCTACGAAAGTGGCGGCAGTTGCAGTGGGAGATATTCATTTGTCTTTTAATAATAAAGTTTTGGTATTGAATAATTGTCTTTATGTACCGAATTTTAGAAAGAACCTTGTTTCGGTTTCTAAATTGGTTTTGAATGAATATTCTGTTTCTTTTGATAGTTCTGTTATTATCAAAAGGAATGGTGAGTATATCTGTTCTGGTAAATTGATAGGCAACTTATATATACTGAATCCTGATTATTCCACGATGCAACGAGTAGAGTCAAATAACACATCTAGTACCAATAAGAGAAAGGAGCCTTCTAGGATGAATCAAAAGTACTTATGGCATCTTAGGCTAGGTCATATTAACTTGGGCAGAATTCAAAGGTTGATAACTGATGGAATACTCAGTGGTGTGAAAGATGAGGACTTTCCAACCTGCGAATCATGCCTGGAAGGAAAAATGACCAAGCGACCCTTTAGTGATAAGGGGTATAGATCCAAGGAAGTACTGGAATTGATTCACTCTGATTTGTGCGGGCCTTTATCTGTCCAAGCGAGAGGAGGTTATGAATATTTCGTAACCTTCACTGATGATTACTCAAGGTATGGTTTTATATACCTGATGCGCCGCAAGAGCGAGTGCTTTGACAAGTTCAAGGAGTACAAAGCTCTTGTGGAGAACCTTCATGGTAAAACCATAAAGACTCTACGATCTGATCGTGGAGGAGAGTACCTCTCGGGAGAGTTTAAGGCGTACTTATTAGAGAATGGGATTGACTCCCAGATGACTGCACCATACACGCCCCAGCAGAATGGTGTAGCAGAAAGAAGGAATAGGACTCTTATGGAAATGGTAAGATCTATGATGAGTTATTCAGAACTACCAGTTTCGTTCTGGGGATATGCCTTGGAAACAGCGGCGTATATCCTGAACTTAGTTCCTTCTAAATCAGTCCCTAAGACGCCCTCGGAATTGTGGACCGGGCGAAAGCCAAATTTGAAACACATTCGGGTCTGGGGTTGTCCAGCACATGTGCTGAAGCATGGGGCTGATAAGTTGGAATCTCGTTCAGATATTCGGTTTTTTATAGGATATCCTATAGGAACGAAAGGTGGTCTATTTTATAGTCCTAAGGACCAGAAGATCGTTGTTAGCACCAACGCTCGGTTCTTAGAAGAGGATTATATAATGGACCACAAGCCCAAGAGTGAGATAATACTTAACGAACTGAGAGGGGATGATCAAGGCTTAGATCCAACTGAACCAGGTGATACGCCACTGCTGGATTAGTATACTTAATGTCTAGATTTGAGTATTCTGAACTCCTTGTACACTTTCATTTACCTATTAATAATGAACATTCATTTGCCTTTAATTATTGTTAATTAAATATATGCAAATTATAGTCCTAGATTTTATACGTTGTAGTTAGTATGGTGTTGCATGGGCACACAGAAGATCATACTATCGGTTACTCGTATTTAATCGAACAGATGCTCACGACCTAGATGGACACGGACCAATCCATCGGTATAGTCGTTGTGTGAGAGAGAAAATAATTTATCTTAATTATTTTATCACACTTGTACACTCGGTGTATTGAGCGGATCGATTGAGACTCATCAATTAGGTTTGCTCGTCGATAATTGATTTGAGACTCAGTGTATTTTATTCTTAATCCCCGATACAATTGCGGGTTTGTATATTTAATATAAGTGACTTTGATTTTCCAAAGGAATTGACCGGTTTAATTATTGGGTCAATTACCGGTTAAGTTGGGTCACTATATTTTATATATGGCATGCCGTGAATTCTTGACGGGACAGTGTATCCCGGAAGGGTTGATAATATCCCCGAGATGAGCTCATAAGGATTTATTATGTAAACCTCGCGAGTGGATTTAATTCCGCATAATAAATAAGGTTGAGTGGTACTAGTCTCGGATAAAAGAGATGAATAAATTTATTAAGCAATAAATAAATTTTATTCATGGATATTTATATCTTAAATACACGGAATAAATAATACTACCGGAGAAATATTATTTGGATATAATATGGTTTAATATTGGGAGTGCAATTAATTTATATAGTGGAAAATAAATTAATTAATATTGATAAGGATTAATGGACTTGAGCATTGGGCTCAATTTAATCTTCAATATTGGAAGCCCAATATTCCACCTCCTTTAGATCCCCTACGTAGCCTATAAAAGCACTACATGGCCTTCATAATTCATAAGACAAGATTATCATACTTGATATTCTAGAGAGTTGAAGGAGATCCATAGGAGTTCGATAGATCGTCGCCCACCCGACGTTCGAACGGAGTGCAAGGAATACGTGGGAAGATTCAAAGGTCATCTTGATTCCGTTTCTCCGAACAACGAATCGAAAGGTATGATATCCTAACACCCTCGATATTATTCGGTTTTTTGGTTATCGAGAATACCGTAGAACGCAAGATCCGAAGGATCGAACCCGGATTAGACGAACGACCACGCGGTGGTGGCGAAGCCACCGGACCGCGTGGGGATCGCCCGCCTAGGGTTCGGCGAGCATGAGGAGCCCTCGGCTTCGGCCGAGGGGGCGATCGCTGCCATGGGGCGCGATCGCCGGCGGTGGCGGGCTGGTGCCGTCACCTCCCCACCTCGACGGTGGGGGCTCCTCCACGGCGGGCAGCAGGTCGTCGGACCTGCTGCCGGGGGCTGCCATGCAGCCCCATCGAACGCGATCTTCGATCGCACGAACCCCGGCTCGCGGGGGTTCGGCTGGGGGCGGGCTACGCGTCTTCGGGCGCGTGGTCTCCAAAGGCCGGACTCCGGCGGATGAGTCGGTGTTCATGTGATATCCGGCGAGGGTTTTCGTTCGGGTTATTGTTTCCGCAAATTTTAATAGCCCGGGATATCGAATTCCAACAATTGGTATCAGAGCGTGGTTTACGTTCGCGGTATTTTCGATAAAATTGTTCTACCTTGCAGGGTTCCGACTATTATGGCTTGATGATTATTCGTTTTAATTATTTTGTCATGTGATTGTTGGTTTAATTAAACTCTCGGACATGTCGAGATTCGTTTTTGGTGGTGAATGCTTGTAATAGTAAAAATTCGGGGGTTGACCGAATTTAGGATTTATTATTACGTTCTACTTTTTCCGGAAATTGTATAGGGTCGATTTCATGTATAGAATCGATACCGGAATTGTAATTTAGATTATGTAATTTATTTTGCGTTGGATCGATGCCGAAACGACCGCCGGAGAAGACGTGTGACGAAGGAGATGATCGAGAGGGTGAACGGGACAAGGATCGACCATCCCCATGGTCGATCCCATGAGGATCGATCGATCCTTGCATGGAGGGGCCGCCGGCGACGGTGGCCGGCCACCTCCTAGGCGGCGGTCGATGGGCGGCGCGGGGATCCCCACCCCGTGCTATCCCGGTCCGGTAATTCACTTTCCTAATTGGTTTGGGTTTTTCCTATTTGAGTGTTCCTTTTTTTGGGAACTCTCATGGATTAGGAAAAGAATCAATTTGGAATTGATTAGGATTCCTAAATTGATTATTTCTATTTTTATGGAAATATTCATGGATTAGGAATCTAATTAATTTGGAAAGTAGAAGAGTCCTAAATTATTTTATTTCCTTATTTCATTATGGAAATCATCTAGAATATTCCAAGTGGGTCTTGGATAGATTATTCTAGAGATTTAATGAAGTAGAAAGGGAAGATAAAATAAATAAAAATATTAATAATATTTAATTTTATTTTTGATTTATTCGATTGACTTAATTATTATTAATTATGTATCTTTTGGATTTATTAAAAATAAATAGATTTAAATATTGGAAATTAATATTATCGTCACATGGAGCATTCAAGAACGAAGACTAAAGACTAGAAGATGCGTACGGAGATGGAGTAAAGCCATAATAGTCGGAAAATAATATTCTAGTAATTATTTTGACTATGTGATAATACTATGTGCTTTATTACATGTATGCATGCTATATGTGTTTACTTTTATGCACTAGATAGCGTATCCCTTTATTGTAAAAAGCTAAGTGGGAGAGGGTATGGAAACATACCCATGGTCTCCATTGTTGCTCTCTTGGTGACTTTTATAAACTTTTGAAGTTTATATAGATAAGTTATTGGAGGAGAGTTCTTGTAATTCCTCTTACGAGAAACATTGATTAAGTTTATCAAACAATGCCTAATTTGTCTTTCCAAAGCTGATTTCAAGTCGACTCATTCTCACCCCGGGGAGTGGAATGGAGCCAGAGCCACTTGGTCATGTCGAGGACACAAATTAGAGGCAGTCGTACCATTCTTTGATAGATGGATCGATTGGCTGCTCGGCTCCCTCATTTATGAGAGATAGGGTTGTTCGCATGGTGAATCACTGGTTAGAAACTTCGAGTTTCACTTATGATTCTCCGCGTCTTGATTTACAAGATTGAATGGATCAAGTAATTGGGAGTCAATTATAAAAATATCTTGGTGTAGTAAACATCCACACCACGTGGCTTGCTATGCCGACGGATTTTGGATTAATTGATGTAGACAGTTGTAAGAAATTGTAAAGAGTTGTGAAGCTATCGTAAACGTCCACACCACGTGGCTTGCGGTAATGTAGCAATTCCAAGCAATTTACTTTGGTGCTGAGTAATGGTTTACACTTAGATACGCCTTATAGTATTCCTCCCCACGAGGTTCCGCTATAAGTGATGTATGACCAAAGAAAATCTAATTGCTAAGTCGTTTGGGTGGGTAAACGTCCACACCACGTGGCTTGCCTTACCTGATGGGATTTTAGATGTGATTAGTGATTTAATGATATTATTTAAGGGAGATAATATCGGATATTAAATTGTTTGTTTGTTTTATGTGCTTATAGGTTAGGAATGACTGTGACCCCACTTTGTGATATACTTAAAGATGAAAACTCACTGGTTCCATATAGTACTGATTGGAAAAGAAATCTAGACATTGTCCAGACTGTTGATCCTTCCGAATCCACTGATGACCCAACTCATGAAGACATTTGGAATGACCTCAGAATGATGTTGAGACATAGTGTGGAAGCCGGACAAGAAGTGATTGACATACTCTATAAATTCAGTCCTCTTAGAGAATCGCTTAAAAACGATTTGAAAAGAGCCGAACTTATAAGTATGGTCAGAAAGTCACAAGCTCTTGTGGCTAAGATGGAAGTGCAAGCAAAGAAGCCCAGTGGTTCTAAACCACGGAATGGGAAGAGCAAGCCGCGAGGCAAGTGCTATCGATGCAAGCAGTTTGGGCACTGGAGGTCTGATTGTCCTCTCATCAAAGGTACGAAATTTTCCTTAGTCACTGAAACATTATCAGTGGTGTTATCTACCAGCACCTGGTGTGTAGATACGGGGGCCACTGATCATGTCTGCAATTCATTGCAGGGGTTCCAGGAAACCCGGAGACTTAGAGAGGGAGAGATCGTGGTCTACATGGGCAATGCTGCGAGGGTGGCAGCTGTTGCAGTGGGAGACGTTCACTTGCGTTTTAGTAGTGATAGGATTTTAGTTTTACATAATTGTCTTTATGTACCAAATTTTAGAAAGAATTTAATTTCGGTTTCTAAACTTATTATGAATGGATATTCTGTTTCTTTTGACCACTCTGTGATCATAAGAAGAAATAGTGATATTATCTGTTCTGGTACATTGGTAGACGATTTGTATGTGCTAAATCCTGAGTCTAACACGATGCAACTAACCGAGAGTAATAACACATCTACGAACACCAATAAGAGAAAGGAACCTTCTAGAATGAATCAATTATACTTGTGGCATCTAAGGCTAGGTCATATAAACTCAAATAGGCTTCAAAGGTTGAAAGCTGATGGTCTAATCAGCGATGTTGAAGGAGAGGACCTTCCAACCTGCGAATCCTGTTTAGAGGGAAAAATGACTAAGCGTCCTTTTTCTGGTAAAGGACGAAGAGCTGAACAAGTGTTGGATTTGATTCACTCTGATGTATGCGGACCTATGTCTACTCAGGCAAGGGGAGGGTACGAGTACTTCATCACTTTCACTGATGATAACTCAAGATATGGATATGTATACCTGATGAGCCGCAAGAGCGAATCCTTTGGCAAGTTCAAAGAATTCAAGGCTCTTGTGGAGAACCTTCGTGGTAAATCCATAAAATGCCTGCGATCTGATCGCGGAGGCGAGTACCTGTCTGGAGAATTCAAGGCATACTTGGCAGAGAATGGGATTGAATCCCAACTGACTTCACCATACACTCCCCAGCAGAATGGTGTGTCAGAAAGAAGGAATAGGACTCTTATGGAAATGGTGCGATCGATGATGAGTTACTCGGACTTACCTATTATGTTCTGGGGACATGCCTTGGTAACAGCGGCGTATATCTTGAATAGGGTTCCAACCAAAACGGTACCAACCACACCCATGGAATTGTGGAGTGGGCGCAAGCCTAACTTGAGACACATTCGGATCTGGGGTTGTCCAGCACATGTGTTGCGACAAGGCGCCGATAAGTTAGAACCTAGATCAGAATTACGGCTGTTTATAGGATACCCGAAAGGAACTAAAGGTGGCATGTTCTATAGTCCTACGGACCAGAAGATCGTTATAAGTACTAACGCTCGGTTCTTAGAAGAAGACTATGTCATGGACCACAAGCCCAAGAGTGACATAATACTTGATGAGTTGAGAGGTGACAAGGAAGACTTAGATACAGCCGAACCGAGTAGTGATACACCACTAGAACCTGCACCTACTATCACTGTTAATACACCGGAACGCCGTCGTAGTGGGAGGGTTGTTAAACAACAAGACCGATGGATTGGACTGGGTGAGTCTTCGGACTCTGGACCTGGAGTTCATGAAATCGATCCCTGGACCTATGATGATGCGGTACAAGATATAGATGCGCCTTCTTGGAAGAAAGCGATGAAATCCGAAATAGAATCTATGGATTCTAATAAAGTCTGGGATCTTGTAGAACCACCAAGCGGCGTAAAGCCAATTGGGTGTAAATGGGTCTACAAGAGAAAGAGAGGATCTGACGGAAAGGTTGAAACCTTTAAAGCTCGGCTTGTTGCGAAAGGATATACTCAGAAAGAGGGAATCGATTATGAGGAGACCTTCTCGCCGGTAGCCAAGATAAAGTCGATCCGGATTCTCTTATCCATAGCAGCTCATATGGATTATGAGGTGTGGCAAATGGATGTCAAGACAGCTTTCCTAAATGGAAGTCTTGACGAGACGATTTATATGAAACAACCAGAAGGATTCATTGCTAAGGGGCGAGATCATCTAGTGTGCAAGCTTAATCGATCCATTTATGGATTGAAACAAGCCTCGAGATCGTGGAACCTGCGGTTTGACGAAGTAGTCCAATCTTTTGGATTCAGTCAAAGCATGGACGAATCGTGTGTGTATTGGAAACGTGATGGGAAGAAGGTGGTGTTTCTCGTGCTTTATGTAGACGACATTCTTCTCATTGGCAACAGTGTGAAAATGTTATCAGACATAAAGGGATGGTTGTCTAGACAATTCGATATGAAAGATTTGGGAGAAGTCGGACATGTTCTAGGGATCAAGGTTATAAGGGATCGCCGGAATAGAACATTGTACCTATCCCAGCAATCTTACATAGACACGATTCTGGCTCGTTTTAACATGCAAGATTCCAAGAAGGGTGAACTACCCTTCAGTAAAGGAACTTATCTTTCTAAGGAAATGTGTCCTCGGACACAAAAGGAGAAAGATGAAATGAAAGCAGTTCCCTACGCTTCGGCTGTGGGAAGCTTAATGTATGCAATGTTATGTACGAGGCCTGATATCTGCTATGCAGTTGGCGTAGTAGTGAGATATCAGAGTAACCCTGGAAAGGCTCATTGGACTGCCGTAAAGAGCATTTTCAAGTATTTGCGAAATACTAGGGATTATGTTCTAAGTTACGGGGCAGACAATCTGATTCCTTTGGGTTATACGGATTCGGATTTCCAAGCTGATAAGGACCGGCGAAAGTCGACATTAGGCTATGTGTACACTTTGGGAGGTGGAGCCGTATCATGGAGGAGTGTTAAGCAAAAGTGCATTTCGGATTCCACCATGGAAGCTGAATATGTTGCAGCCTCAGAGGCAGCGAAAGAGTCAGTTTGGTTCCTTAATTTCCTCCAGGACTTAGATGTGATTCCGAGTTTGCCCAGAGCTATGACAATTTATTGTGATAATAGCGGTGCAGTGGCAAACAGTAAGGAACCACGGTCCCATAGTGCTACGAAACACATAGAGCGCAAGTACCACCTGATTCGAGTCATCGTCAAGAGGGGCGATGCGATAGTCACCAAGATAGCTTCGGAGGACAACCTAGCGGACCCTTTCACCAAGATACTTCCCAAGGAAGTATATTTCAAGCACTTGGAGGGTTTGGGAGTCAGAAGTTTGGAGGATAAGACTAGACCTTAGTATAAGTGGGAGATTGCTGCAGTAGTATACTTAATGTCTAGATTTGAGTATTCTGAACTCCTTGTACACTTTCATTTACCTATTAATAATGAACATTCATTTGCCTTTAATTATTGTTAATTAAATATATGCAAATTATAGTCCTAGATTTTATACGTTGTAGTTAGTATGGTGTTGCATGGGCACACAGAAGATCATACTATCGGTTACTCGTATTTAATCGAACAGATGCTCACGACCTAGATGGACACGGACCAATCCATCGGTATAGTCGTTGTGTGAGAGAGAAAATAATTTATCTTAATTATTTTATCACACTTGTACACTCGGTGTATTGAGCGGATCGATTGAGACTCATCAATTAGGTTTGCTCGTCGATAATTGATTTGAGACTCAGTGTATTTTATTCTTAATCCCCGATACAATTGCGGGTGTGTATATTTAATATAAGTGACTTTGATTTTCCAAAGGAATTGACCGGTTTAATTATTGGGTCAATTACCGGTTAAGTTGGGTCACTATATTTTATATATGGCATGCCGTGAATTCTTGACGGGACAGTGTATCCCGGAAGGGTTGATAATATCCCCGAGATGAGCTCATAAGGATTTATTATGTAAACCTCGCGAGTGGATTTAATTCCGCATAATAAATAAGGTTGAGTGGTACTAGTCTCGGATAAAAGAGATGAATAAATTTATTAAGCAATAAATAAATTTTATTCATGGATATTTATATCTTAAATACACGGAATAAATAATACTACCGGAGAAATATTATTTGGATATAATATGGTTTAATATTGGGAGTGCAATTAATTTATATAGTGGAAAATAAATTAATTAATATTGATAAGGATTAATGGACTTGAGCATTGGGCTCAATTTAATCTTCAATATTGGAAGCCCAATATTCCACCTCCTTTAGATCCCCTAAGTAGCCTATAAAAGCACTACATGGCCTTCATAATTCATAAGACAAGATTATCATACTTGATATTCTAGAGAGTTGAAGGAGATCCATAGGAGTTCGATAGATCGTCGCCCACCCGACGTTCGAACGGAGTGCAAGGAATACGTGGGAAGATTCAAAGGTCATCTTGATTCCGTTTCTCCGAACAACGAATCGAAAGGTATGATATCCTAACACCCTCGATATTATTCGGTTTTTTGGTTTATCGAGAATACCATAGAACGCAAGATCCGAAGGATCGAACCCGGATTAGACGAACGACCACGCGGTGGTGGCGAAGCCACCGGACCGCGTGGGGATCGCCCGCCTAGGGTTCGACGAGCATGAGGAGCCCTCGGCTTCGGCCGAGGGGGCGATCGCTGCCATGGGGCGCGATCGCCGGCGGTGGCGGGCTGGTGCCGTCACCTCCCCACCTCGACGGTGGGGGCTCCTCCACGGCGGGCAGCAGGTCGCCGGACCTGCTGCCGGGGGCTGCCATGCAGCCCCATCGAACGCGATCTTCGATCGCACGAACCCCGGCTCGCGGGGGTTCGGCTGGGGGCGGGCTACGCGTCTTCGGGCGCGTGGTCTCCAAAGGCCGGACTCCGGCGGATGAGTCGGTGTTCATGTGATATCCGGCGAGGGTTTTCGTTCGGGTTATTGTTTCCGCAAATTTTAATAGCCCGGGATATCGAATTCCAACAGCCACCACAGTCTGCACCTGTAGTTACTGAGGTTACACCGGAGCCTCGTCGTAGTGGGAGGGTTGTTCGACAACCCGATAGGTTCATGTTTATAGGTGAGTCTTCGGACTTGTTACCCTGAGAACATGAAGCCGATCCCTGGACCTACGGCGAGGCGCTTAAAGATCAAGATGCTCAGTCTTGGCATGAAATCTGAGATTGAATCAATGGATTCAAATCAGGTCTGCAATCTTGTAGCACTGCCCAAAGGTGTAAAAGCCATTGGTTGCAAGTGGGTGTACAAGAGAAAAAGAGGGTCTGACGGGAAGGTGGAAACCTTCAAGGCTAGGCTTGTTGCGAAAGGGTATACTCAGAAATAAGGGATCGATTATGAGGAAACCTTTTCGCCGGTAGCTATGCTAAAGTCGATCCGGATTCTTTTGTCTATAGCATCTTATATGGATTATGAGGTGTGGCAAATGGACGTCAAGACAGCATTCTTGAATGGGAATCTTGACGAGACCATTTACATGAGACTGCCAGAAGGTTTCATCAAGAAAGGCCAAGAGCATCTAGTGTGTAAGCTAAACCGATCCATTTATGGATTGAAGCAAGCTTCTAGATCTTGGAACATGCGGTTTGATGAGGTTATCCAGTCTTATGGATTCATTCAAAGCATGGACGAGTCGTGTGTATACCGGAGAAGTGACGGAAACAGTGTGGCGTTTCTCGTGCTTTATGTAGACGACATCCTTCTAATTGGCAACAATGTGAAGATGTTGTCGGACATAAAGGGATGGTTGTCCAAGCAATTCGATATGAAAGACTTAGGACAAGTTGGGCATGTTCTTGGGATCAAGGTTATAAGGGATCGCCGGAAAAGAACATTAAGCTTGTCCCAGGCTTCATATATTGATACGATTCTGGCTCGTTTCAACATGCAGAATTCCAAGAGAGGTGCTCAACCTTTCTGCCATGGAATTCATCTATCTAAAGACATGTGTCCCAAAACACAAAAGGAGATAGATTACATGAAGAAGGTTCCTTATGCTTCGGCAGTAGGAAGTCTAATGTATGCCATGTTGTGCACGAGACCTGATATCTGCTATGCCGTGGGCATGGTAGCCAGATATCAGAGTAACCCTGGACAGGGTCACTGGACTGCTGTAAAGAACATACTTAAGTACCTGCGAAGGACTAGGAATTATGTTCTGAGTTACAAAGCGTCCGAGTTGATTCCTATTGGTTACACAGACTCGGATTTCCAATCTGATAAGGATCAGCGAAAGTCTACATCAGGCTATGTGTTCACATTGGGAGGTGGAGCAGTCTCATGGAAGAGTGTTAAGCAGAAATGCATTTCGGACTCTACCATGGAAGCCGAATATGTAGCAGCCTCTGAGGCAGCTAAAGAATCGGTGTGGCTCCGGAACTTCCTCATGGACTTGGATGTGGTTCCTAAAATGCCTAGAGCTATCACAATTTATTGTGACAATAGCGGTGCAGTGGCAAATGCAAAGGAACCACGAGCCCACAATGCGAGTAAACACATAGATCGCAAGTACCACCTGATTAGAGACATCGTCAGGAGAGGCGATGCGGTTGTCACCAAGATTGCATCAGCGGATAACCTGGCAGACCCCTTTACGAAGGCACTTCCAGCGGAAGTGTTCAAGAGACACGTGAAGGGGATGGGTATCGGATGTATGGTAGAGGGAAACTAGAGATTTAGTATAAGTGGGAGATTGATGGAGTTATATTCTAAATGTCTAGTTTAGTGACAATATGGAACTCCTTATCTGTGTTTTACATTATCTAATAATCAAACTGTCGGCATTTTTGTCTATCTTATACTTGAATGCAATAGTCCTAGATATATACGTTGTAGACAGTATGGCGTGAGGAGACACGCGGAAGATCATACTGTCGGTTACTCGTATATTATCGAACAGAAGCTCACGACTTAGATGGACAGGGACAATCCATCGGTACGTCGTAGTGTGACTGGGTAATAGTTGGTCTTGACTATTATGTTACACTTGTACACTTGGTGTATTGAGCAGGACCACGGGAGGGCGTTCGATTTATACTAATCGACGTAATCGAACTAGACCTCAGAATTACGGATATACGAATTCCTAATCCCTATATAATTATAGGTGCGTGTGTCCAATTCTCGGTTCTTTAACTTGCCAATGAGTGAGACTAATTGATTAGTCGAGATACTCGGTAAATTGGGAATCGGAATTGTACACACGGCATGCTATAGATTATAGACAGGAAACCGTGTCCCGTTTATCGGGTTGATAACGTCCCCGAGATGAGCTCATAAAGTTTATCATGTAAACCCTGCAGGTGGATTTGTTCCACATGATAATAAGGATGAGTGGTACTAGTCTCGGATAATAAGAAACGAATTAATTTAATTATTAGTAATTAAATAAGTTCGTGGACGTTCGATATCTTAAACACGGGGAAAGTCGTATATGTAATTTCGGCGGAAAATATTATTGGTAAAATAATATGAATTAATTAATTGGGAATTCAATTATAATTTTATAGTGGAATTAATTATAATTAAAATTGGATTTAATTAAAGGTTTTCTTTTAAAGGACACCGGTTTAATTAAATTGCAATTTAGCCTAATTAATTAATTAACCTAAGGTCCCTAGTGTGGCCTATTTAAACCCCTCCCCCCTCTCTTCTCTAGACCTAACTTACGCAGCTTTTATTTTTCTTCACTTGAGAAAATAAAACGTGAGAGAGAGTTTAAGAGAGAAGAAGAAGAGGAGACTACCGGTGGATCGTTGCCCACACAACGTCTGGAGTCGAGGGCTAGGATACACACTAGAAGATCAGAGGTGTTCGCCTATTCGGCTTCTCCGAATCACGCATCAAAGGTAAAGAATCGAAAACCCTTTTCCGCATCTTTTTCGATTCTTATTGTACGTAATAATCCAACGAACCTATGATCGGGTTCCGGGTATCGTGGATCGCATTCCTCGACTACTGGGGGTTCTAGGACCTTCGGATCGGTAGTCGGAAGAGGAAAAACGACCCGGAAACGAGCCCGGAACAGCAGGTCGCGCTGCTGTCCGCGCTGCTGAAGGACAAACGGAGACCGCCGTTTCTAAACGGCGACCGCCGTTTTGGTGTTTTTCTGGCAGCCCGCTCGGTTCGCGCGGTTGTCCTTCGGGGAAATGGCTGGGCGTGAATTGGGGCACGGGCTGGAGAAGCGAACGAAGTAGCGACACCGGATGTCGACTGGGATCGTTCGGATGTTCGAGTGATCGAACGAACGTATCCCGGGTAGTCGATTTCCAACATAGTCATTGTGTGAGAGAGAAAATAATTTGTCTTAATTATTTTATCACACTTGTACACTTGGTGTATTGAGCGGATCGCTTGAGACTTATCAATTAGGTTTGCTCGGTGATAATTGATTTAAGACTCAGTGTATTTTATTCTTAATCCCCGATACAACTGCGGGTGTGTATATTTAATATAAGTGACTTTGCTTTTCCAAAGGAATTGACCGGTTTAATTATTAGGTCGATTACCAGTTAAGTTGGCTCACTATATTTTATATATGACATGCCGTGAATTCTTGACGGGACAGTGTATCCCGGAAGGGTTGATAATATCCCCGAGATGAGCTCATAAGGATTTATTATGTAAACCTCGCGAGTGGATTTGTTCCGCATAATAAATAAGGTTGAGTGGTACTAGTCTCGGATACAAGAGATGAATAAATTTATTAAGCAATAAATAAATTTTATTCATGGATATTTAAATCTTAAATACACGGAATAAATAATACTACCGGAGAAATATTATTGGATATAATATGGTTTAATATTGGGAGTGCAATTAATTTATATAGTGGAAAATAAATTAATTAATATTAATGGGATTAATAGATTTGGGCTTGGGCTCAATTTAATCATTAATATTGGAAGCCCAATATTCCACCTCCTTAAGATCCCCTACGTAGCCTATAAAAGCACTACATGGTCTTCACTTTTTCATAAGACAAGATTATCATACTTGATATTCTAGAGAGTTGAAGAGGATCCATAAGCTTGGAAGACTGTCGTCCACCCGACGTTCAAGTTAGTGCAAGGAATACGTGGGAAGATCATAAGGTCATCTTGATTTCGTTTCTCCGAACAACGAATCGAAGGTATATATCTAAACGCCCTTGATATTATTTGATTTGGATTATCGTAAAATACCGTAGAACGCAAGATCCAAATATCGAGCCCGGATTAGACGAACGATCACGCGGTGGTGGCGAAGCCACCGGACCGCGGGATCGCCCGCCTAGGGTTTCGGCGAGAGCCGCGGAGGGGGCGAACCCCGGCTGGACGCCGGGGTGCGATCGATCATCACGATCGATTGCTGGCCGCGGGCTGTGACCCGCGACGGCCTGCTGGAGGTGGGCCAGCCCTCCAGGCGGCGGCGAGTCGCCGGACTCGCCGCGGGGGCTGCATGGGCAGCCCCACCCGATCGATCGCTGGGTGCGATCGATCCCTCGATCGCATGAGCCCCGCGGACGGGGGCTCGGGCTGGGCGCGCACGCGGCTTCGGCCGTGTTGTGCGTTCGGCTCGTGCTCCGGCTCGTATGTGGTGTTCGTGTGATCTCCGGCGAAGGGTTTTTGATCGGGTTATTGTTTCCGCAAATTTTAATAGCCCGGGATATCGAATTCCAACAACAGTTGCTCACGACCTAGATGGACACGGACCAAGCCATCGGTATAGTCGTTGTATGAGGGAGAAAATAATCGGTCTTGATTATTTTATCATACTTGTACACTTAATGTATTGGGCGGATCGCTTGAGATTTATCAATTAGGATTGCCTGTGATAATTGATTCAAGTCTCAGAGTATTTTATTCTTAATCCCCGATACTATTGCGGGTGTGTATATTTAGTATAAGTGGCTTTGATTTTCCAAAGGAATTGTCCGGTTTAATTATTGGGACAATTACCGATAAAGTTGGGTCACTATATTTTATATATGACATGCCGTGAATACTTGACGGGAAAGTGTATCCCGGAAGGGTTGATAATATCCCCGAGATGAGTTCATAAGGAATTATTATGTAAACCCTGCAGGTGGAATTCATTCCGCATAATAATTAAGGTTGAATGGTACTAGTCCCGGATACAAGAGATGAATAAATTAATTAGCAATAAATTAATTTTATTCATGAATATTTATATCTTAAATACACGGAATAAATAATACTACCGGAGAAATATTATTTGATATAATATGGTTTAATATTGGGAGTGCAATTAATTTATATACTGGAAAATAAATTAATTAATATTAATGGGATTAATAGATTTGGGCTTGGGCTCAATTTAATCATTAATATTGGAAGCCCAATATTCCTCCTCCTTAAGATCCCCTACGTAGCCTATAAAACCACTACATGGTCTTCTCTATTCTCATAACTTGAAGATCACAATTCTAGAGAGAGAAAGGAGAGAAGGAGATCCATAGGAGTTCGGAGGATCGTCGCCCACACGACGTTCGAACGAAGTGCAAGGAATACGTGGGAAATGTTGGAGTTGTGTACTTAATGTCTAGATTTAAGTAACGGAAACTCACGATCCATTGCCACTAATCTATTTAATTAAATAAACAATTATTTGCATTTAATTATTTATAATTAAATATATGCAAATTATAGTCCTGGATTTTATACGTTGTATTTAGTATGGTGTTGTATGGACACACAGAAGATCATACTATCGGTTACTCGTATTTAATCGAACAGTTGCTCACGACCTAGATGGACACGGACCAATCCATCGGTATAGTCGTTGTGTGAGAGAGAAAATAATCTATCTTGATTATTTTATCACACTTGTACACTTGGTGTATTGAGCGGATCGTTTGAGATTTATCGATTAGGATTGCCGGCGATAATCGATTTAAGTCTCAGTGTATTTTATTCTTAATCCCCGATACTATTGCGGGTGTGTATATTTAATATAAGTGACTTTGATTTTCCAAATGAATTAACCGATTTAATTATTGGGTTAATTACCGGTTAAGTTGGGTCACTATATTTTATATATGGCATGTCGTGAATACTTGACGGGAAAGTGTATCCCGTAAGGGTTGATAATATCCCCGAGATGAGTTCATAAGGAATTATTATGTAAACCCTGCAGGTGGATTTGTTCCGCATAATAATTAAGGATGAATGGTACTATTCTCGGATATTAGAGATGAATAAATTAATTAGCAATAAATTAATTTTATTCATGGATATTTATATCTTAAATACACGGAATAAATAATACTACCGGAGAAATATTATTTGATATAATATGGTTTAATATTGGGAGTGCAATTAATTTTATATAGTGGAAAATAGAATTAATTAATATTAATGGATTAATAGATTTGGGCTTGGGCTCAATTTAATCATTAATATTGGAAGCCCAATATTCCACCTCCTTAAGATCCCCTACGTAGCCTATAAAAGCACTACATGGTCTTCTCTATTCTCATAACTTGAAGAACACAATTCTAGAGAGAGAAAGTAGAGAGGGAGATCCATGGAGTTCGGTAGATCGTCGCCCACACGACGTCCGGGCTAGTGCAAGGAATACGTGGGAAGATCTCAAGGTCATCATAAGATCTCGTTTCTCCGCACAACGAATCGAAGGGTGAATTAAATACGTTATTTAATTCTTGTATTATTGAAATCAATTATCGAAAAACAAGATCCAACGATCGAACCCCGGAGTAGACGGACGATCACGCGGTGGTGGTGAAACCACCGGACCGCGTGGGATCGACCCGGCTAGGGTTTCGGTACGCACGGAGGAGACCCGCGGCTGGGCCGCGGGGATGCGATAGATCTCACGATCGATCGCAAGGGGGCGCGGGCTGGTGCCGCACCCCACCCACCTGGACGGTGGGGACCTCCAGGCGGCGGCGAGTCGCCGGACTCGCCGCGGGGGCTGCCGGGCAGCCCCAGCCGATCGCTCAAAGCGATCGGGTGCGATCGTGAGCACGCACCCGCGGGGGTGCGGCTGGGCGTGCGCGTGCCTTCGGGCACCGCTGTGCGTTCGGTCGTATCCCGGCTCGCGTGGTGATGCTCGCGTGAACTCCGGCGAAGGGTTTTTGATCGGGCTATGGTTTCCGCAATTTTAATAGCCCGGGATATCGAATTCCAACAGGAAGGTCTCAAGGTCTTCAACAAGATCTCGTTTCTCCGTACAACGAGAACAAAGGTAAAATCGTTGAACCCCCTCGATGATTTTAATGAATTAATTCGTATATGCATATGAACGAAGATCCGAGGAACGAACGAACCCCGGACCGAGGGCCGAACGCGTGGTGGTGGTCGATGACCACCGGACCACCGCGATCGGCGGATCCACGGTGGGGATCGTGCGCATGCACGCGGCAAGACCCTCGGCTAGGCCGAGGGTGGCGATCGAAACCCTAGGGTTCGATCACCGACGGAAATATAAGAGAAGCCCCGACAGGACGCCGGGGCATGCGATCGACTTCACGTCGATAGCGGGGTGCCACGGGCTGGTGCCGTGGCGGAACCCCGCCGCTCCTAGCGGCGCGTGCACGAGGCGCCCTGGCTTGACGCCGGGGCGAGCGATCGAACCCCGTAGGGTCGATCGCTGGGCAGACGCGGCTGGAGCCGCGGCGGGTCTGCTTGGCAGACGACCCTCCTCGACTGGCGGTGGCGGTGAGTCGCCGGACTCACCGCCGGGGGGCTGCTCTGAGCAACCCCGGGGATGCATGGCATCCCGGCGATCGCGCAACCGCGATCGCGAGCCCCTCTCGGGGCTCGGCTAGGGTTTGCCATGGGTTCATCCCACGGTGGCTACTTTGGTCGGGCTCCGGTCATGCGTGGAGGTTCGCGGTGGTTTCCGGCGAAGGGATTTTGATCTGGGTTATGTTTCCGCTATTCCGTTAACCCCAGGATATTGATTTCCAACAAATTCCTCGGGAAGAGGATTACGAAATTTTTTGGTATATCCAAGAGGCTTAGAAAAAGTCCACTGGTGCCAAACTTAAACTTTGTAGGAAATCGATTGAGGTAAACGAATGGTACCAGGGCCGAAAGCGAGTACCATAAGGAAGAGAACATTTACCTTTAATCTACCTATGAAGTTAAGAGCTCGAAGTATCTAAAAAAAAGATAGGGCCAAATTATCTAGACTTTGAAAGGCTGACATTTTATGAAAAGAGCCATGCTGGATAATAAAGAGGTGCAACGCATCCAAATTGTTCAGAGATCCCTATAAGAGGATCATAACAAAAACTAGCAAATAAAAAGAGGTGCAAACGCATCCAAATTGTTCAGAGGTCCCCAGGAGAGGATACTAACAAAAACCATCAAAAACTTAAAGTTTTAAGCTATTACAAACCATAGCAAGATAAGAAATTGTCTGGGGCCGAAGGCCTATAGATAACACTTATAAAATAAAAAGAGGTTAAAACCCCTGGGTTTTTCACACCCAGGGAGACTTCAAATTTTTGCAGACTCTTGAGTTTTGACACTCAAGAGGTGGAATTACCATCACGGGGAGGAGTCACGGTAGAATCATTTGGCATGCCCCCGGGCCCGTCACCAACCAAATCCTGTGCCTCCCCATCCTTCATTTCTTCATCTTCTTTATCAGCTTCTTTTGTTGTAGCAGTGGGCAGTTCACCAGGCATGTAGAGCTTGTCATAAGTGGGCCACCACTTCATGTCTATGCCGAACTCGACCACAAGATCCTTGAATGGCTGCAGCAACCGGTCATCGAGTGTGTCCGCCTTCATGTAGTTCTTGAGCGTCTCGAGGGCAAAGTTTTTGACAACTTCATTCTGCTCCTTTGCCGCTGACCTGATCATTCCAACATAGGCAGTAACATAAAGAAGTTTAGACAAAATTCTTGGATTATGCGCTGGAGACTCTAGCATCTCGCAAGCATTATCAAAGTTATTTGTGGTCTCCTTCAGATCAGCTTTGGTCTGGGCTAGTTTGGCCTTCAATTCTTTAATCTCCCGGGACGTCTCGTCCAGGGCCTGCTCCATCATCTTCTCACCCTCTTTGACAGTCTTTAGGGCCTCCTCCAACTCAGATTTCAGTTTCGCCTTTTCAGTCCGCTCAGTGTCAATGATTTTCCGGCAAGTGTCCCGATCCCCGGCTGCAGATTTATATGCCTCATTGAGCTCCTTGATGTGTTGTTCAATCTTTTTTGCATTGGTCTCGTGTGCTACGATTGCTTCGAGCATTCTCTCTGTACGAATATGTGCACCGGCAATAGCCACTGTAGCTTGACTGGTTAGCTTGAGCGCCAGGGAAAGCGCATGGTTGTCGTGGTCCATCAAGTCATTGAACTCAGTAGTCCAGCACCGGCCAACTGCATTAATAGCCTCACCCACAGGGCTGTTCTGAGAAGCCACCGGAGGGATGGGACCCAGCCCGGAATAGAATGACACGAGCACTAGAGGAATTGGAGGATCGTGCAGGGACAGTCTGAAGTATGGTACAGTGAAAAGAACGAGTGTAGAGTAGAAGACTCAAAATAAATATATTTATTTTTAGAGTATAAACAAAAAAAGTAAATTACTTACTTGGAAAACAGCTCAGCATGAAGCCTCATACATAGCGTTTTCGCTAGTGTTTGAGGAATGTGGTGGAGAGTCTGTGACATCAATTATGGCCCCCTGGGCCCCCTTGCGTTTTTTCCCTTCTTCCTGTTTGACTTTGAGCAGCGAGGTAGCTCCAGAAGGTGGCAATCCAGTGCTCGGGGCAGCTTCAAACATCACAGTGTCAGAGGTCAAAGGAGTTTCCTGATAGGAGTCCTCAACATTCATCAACCCGAGTGGGTCGGCATCCGATCCCGGGTTGGTGAGAGTGTGGGATCTGGTTCGGGCTACGTGAGTGTTTGATGAGCCTCCCCGGGTCTTTACGGAACTCTTCCCTCTACCAGTCGATGTGCCAGCCTTGGATTTTCGCCCTTTGGGGAAAACTGCAGCGTCCACGATGCCAAGGGAGCCAAATATATCTCTGTTGTCAGCCATGCCGTCAGGTTTTTCAGTGAAGACAGTGTAGAAATACTATGCACAGGAAACAGTTAAACTATTACACCGAGAGGTCTTTTTAGATATCTCATGGCAGTTTTGGTTTATGATACATAATGGAAGTACCCGGAAGTCTTTTTAGATATCCCAGGGAAGACCATTTAAAAAACAAAAATATGATTAAGTACCAGGGAGTTGAAAAAATTCCCAGGGAAACTAAGACTCGGTTTTTAAGCAGAATACCATGGGATTTGAAAAAATCTCACAGGGAAAACTTAAACACTTTGAGAAAAGGTACCTGGATATTCTCGACCTTCGATGTATGGTGGGTAGTATAAACCGGCTTCGTCAAGAACGTCGTCGTTGTACAAATTGCAATCTCTTTTTTCTGATGGTATACACAGTGCTAGGAGATTCGACGTCTCTAAATCCCACGGGAGATTTATTGTTTTCGACAATCGACCACCTGCACCATTGAAAAAAGTTTAGATCAGTCAAAATTGTACAATGACGAGTTTGGGATGCTTACAGTCTGGTTTTTCAGAATATGTGACAGGAATGTCAATTTCCCCATCTCGGGTCTGAGTTTTCCAGTGGCCAGAAACAAACAGCCATCGATCCCACCAGCGGATATCTTTGAGTTTGGGTTCCTTGATCTTCACTTTGTTCGGCCTGAGGCGAACCGTGTAGTCCCCGCGGGAGGAGGAGTTGGAGACTACTGGGCTGAAGAATTGATGGAACTCCTCACCAATAATAGGTCGAGAAAGCCCCACCTGGCCCAACACGGTGAGTACACCGTACAGTTGGCCCCATCCGTTAGGATGAAGTTGGTGAGGGGCTAATCCCCAGAGGTTGAGGAGTCCAGAGATGGAGGGGTGCAGCGAAAACCGCAACCCCACGTTCAGCGCATCTTCTCCAACAGCCACCATCCCCGCCGGAGGGCACCACGCCGATTCTCCGGGTAATGGCGCGTACAAATGAACATTGTTTGGAATCCTCCATTTCTTTCGCTTCTCCAGTAATGTCGAGGAGTCTACTGTACTTTTCTGGCCGTGAGCGCTCCAATCTTGGTGATTGATGAGCCATATTTTTTGGCTCATTTTTAGTTCTTTTGAGTTAAGTTAATCGAGTCTTTTTATTTGTTTTCACCTTGCTTGTGTCTGGGAGGGCACATTTGGAGTCTATGGTCAAGTTATGCAGGTGAAACGTGAAAAGACGAATATTTGGAAAGAAATGTCGCATTGAGCAAGTACGATGGTTGAGCAAGTTAGCCTGGAACGAACACCCATGTCATATTGGCCAAAGTCAGGAAGTGATCAAGATCGAAGCTTGACCAAGTACCGTACGAAGTAAAGAGGTTGGACAAAGATCGGAGTTGACCAGAGACGGACGTTGAGCAAGCAGTGTACGAAGAGTCATGGGAATCATGGAGACTTCAAAGGCGACCAGATTCAGAGAAGTATCAAAGTTGGACTCTCATCCAACCTTAGAATCATTGTCCAACACGTCTCTACATCAATCAGAGTCCTATATATACACGGAATTGGTCAAGGACGCGGCAGGATCCCTATTTTTCAGGATAGGATAAGGAAAGAATCTTTTATTTCCTTATCTCAATTAAACTGATCAAGTCAGCGATTTTACTTGGAGCCCAAGACTCCTAGCTTCTATAAATACACATCAAGACCTAGAAATCACGTGGCTAACTAAGGAGAACAGAGGTTATGCACATATACACATCAGCCACCACACCAAAGAAGATCGGATGAAGAAGAAGACGTGTTCTCCCCGGCTATTGCCTTCGGGCATAGCTGTCGTTTTAATTCATGTTTTTATTTTCGTATTTAGTTTTTTATTATTCAAGACAATTGTTTCTTTGATTTCTTAGTTTAATAAAAGCATGTTTGATTTCGTTTTTATTTTATTTATTTTATGTTTGTTCATGCGTAGCTAGTTAATCTGCGCCTGGGCAAGGTCCGAACTTGGTCTGTCTGATGTCTAAAATACTGAGAGGCTTTTGACTATAGCAACTAACTTAGTTTTATTCCCGATTCAACAGGGTAGTATCTACAAGCATGTTAGGGACTTGGGCAACGTACAGTAGCCAGTAGGAACCCCTTTTCACCTAACACACACATACGCGGATCAACGTGCCGGGAGACTGGGCGTCCGCATAGTATTACATGTTGCTGGAGATGTGGTCGTATGACTCGGGTCTGTCCGGGCATGCTATTGGCCATTTCGGGTTCGCTTGGAGATTAAGGCAGTTTGGTCAACTTAGACTCATGTCGGCTAACATAGTGTCGAATTGATCAATACTAGGGGTTTTACTTATAGAGATCTAGTAAGACTTTAAACCGAAAGAGTGAATAAGGGTTGGGGTATTTGCGTGCGTGACATCATAGGGGCGTTTATACTTTAATTGGACAACCTATAACCGAAAGATAAAGCTGTTAGCAAAATCTTATGTGCCGATGAACAGTAGAAACTTGATCAGGTAGACAAGGTGACGACTGTGCCCAGATGCTCTGTTTTACAGTTTGGTCGAGTTCAGTAGTTGAGTAGTTTATTTCCGTTATTGGTCAAGTTGAGTAGCTGAGTATTTTATTTCTTGCTTTTATTTTTAGTTGCTTTATTATTTACTTTTAGTTATATTAGTTGTTCGGTCATTCACTCAAAACACTTTCTAAAAACGTGACAACCCACATTGGGCAACGCCGTGAGAAAATAACAATAAACTCCTCGTGGGATCGACACCTAATACTTATCACTAATACTTGTTGTTGGTGTGAAGCTTTAGGTCTTATAAATTTATTTTGCGCTACTCAAACGACGGTAGCGTCAAAATTGGCGCCGTTGCCGGGGAGTTTATATTCTAGTTATTTTCTTTGTGCTATTTGACTTGTGTTTTTTTTTTTTTTTTTGTTCCAGGTTGACCATACAGGACAGCAAGGAGCAAGACGAAGAAAGCAGGTCAAGCAGCACGTGCAGCCCAGAGACCCACCTTTGCTCAAGATCCAGACTCGAGCAGAGGACAGAAAAGATGGACGACCCGAACAACCGACGAGTTGAGCAGACATTGAGGGAATTATGTTTCTCTAACTCTTTGGAATTTAAACTTGTGGGCATAACTTTGCCCAACATCACTACAGATTGGTCAATGAATCCCAGTTTTCTGCAGCTGTTGCCCAAGTTCAGCGATATGCCCTGGGAGGACCCTCAATTACATTTGAGAAATTTTGAGCTAGCATGTGGGACTATACCTGCCATGGGCAACCTGGCAGAGTACATCCGTCTATTAGCTTTTCCCTTCTCCCTTGCTGATGGGGCAAGAGATTGGCTATACACCTTGCCCAAGGGCGAAATTACAACATGGCAGCAGCTCCAACATCAATTCTTGAAGAAGTATTTTCCCATATCTCGGATCCAGAAGATTAAGAGGACGATTTACAATCTCAAAATGGGCACAGGAGAATCTTTCCATGACTATTGGGTGCGATTCAATGAGATTCAAGCACAATGCCCATATCGTTTATTTCCGGATCATGAATTGATCCAATTATTCTTATCTGGACTGAGGGGACAAGAAAGAATGATAATTTTTGCTGCATGTGGAGGCTCTATTCTTGATAAAACTGCAAGTGAGGCGTTTAAAATATTGAAAGACTTGGCTGAAGGATCTCGTGAAGATGAAGACTACTTGCCCAAGCAGACATCGGTTATGCCCATGTCTGCCGAAGATAAAATTGATAAACTTTGCGTCACCATTCAGAAACTCACGGAGATTATGGCCACAAGACCACTCAAAGCAGTCGAAACAAATGAAGTTGATCATGACCAGCGCCCACTACTACACTATGAGGGAAGACACGCAGGTTGCCCAATGCACAGTTATGGGCAAGACAGACAGAATTGCTACGACCAGTATGCCCTGGCCAACACACCTAGTTTTGGTTATGGGCATAACAACCACCAAGAGGAGCAACTTGCCCAAGAGCAGAAACCAAATATCGTCCAAGTGAGGAAACATGAGGTATTTCATATTGGCATGTTTCAACCATCTGATATTTTAATCCAGACGAGGCAAACTAAGAATGATGTCCGAGAAGGGAGATTGGAGCCAGCCTTTGAACGGGCACCCGAGCAAAAATCGAAGATATTGCCCAAGCAAACGAAATATCTCTACTGTGGACAAGGGGATACAATAAGTGAGATCAATAGTGATGTTTTAAGTGAAGGTTCAGAAAGGAAGACACAAGGGTTGTTCGCCCAAAATTCAGAAGAGAAGAGGAATTCGCCCCTGACCAACATGCAGTTACCATTTGGTATGGGCAACCCAGCAGGCACTTTACATGGATGGATGATGAGCAACTTCACAGATTTACTCAAGTGCCTGAAGGCCTCTTATGGCCATAACGAGGAGAAGCTTAAACCCTTTCACCGTGAAGAATGGTGAGCATACATCACGTCATGGCTATGACGATAACTAAGGCGCTGACCAGGAGGCAACCTGGTATTTCTTGTATATTATTTTAGTTTTCTTTTCTTTTATTTTGAATAAAATCGGATAGAGAACTTGACTTGTCTTAATCCAAAAGGAGAAAGGTTCTTGTTTGTTTTTTGATGTGCAGGTCAAGGAAGACATAAAGGTAGCTGCTTGAGCATACCGCAAGGCTACTTGGTCAACTTTCAGCAGTTTACGCTAGAAGATGGATGAGTTCCCTGATGTCTCAAGGATGACCACTGGAGAGAAGTCAAGGCCTGGGTAGACGTGCCCAAGTTACTGACTGAGGGCGTAGTCCTAAGGCATCAGGGCAACATGCAAAGATGACCTCGTAGAGCTGCTGAAATCATTAATGGTCCACTTCACCCATGCTCAATTCAGGTTCTACCTTGACTTTACCTCCTCCTCACTTGCCCTCCCACTTTTTTTCTTTTATTTCTTTCCTTTCTCTTTTCTTTCGAGTCAAGGGTTGATCTCTTCATTGACACACTTTGCCCAAGGCAAAGTGTGTGAGTGGAGAGGTGCGCCAACATCGTTTGGAGTCAAAGTCTGTGTCAAGGGAAGTCCCTGCCCAATCTTATTACTATTTCACCCACTTTGTCGGAGGCAAAGTGTGTGAGTGGGGGAACGGGTAGGAGCAACTCCTGTCCTTGGTCGTGTTGTATGCTTGATGAATATACTTGGTCAATTTGAACATATTTTCAAAATTATTAGTCTATGCATGAGAATTGGGACGATGGAACTGCAATTAGGTAGCCGTGAGATTTGAGCCAACGTTATGAAAATATTTCTTTCTTGAGAGTTTGTTTGGAATGCTGTAATGCTGAGGTTTGCCTTATTTCTGCTTGTGTGATTTGATTGCTGAGTTGAGGTATTAGATGACTTAGGCAATTTTTGTTCATTTTTGTCAATAAATAAAGAAGACCCTTGATAGCCCCTTGAGCCTAGCCTGTTCTTTGATCACCTGGGGGAAGCTCTGACCAACATGTAAACATGCCCGAGTACATAAAAGGGGCAAGTCAGAAAAAAAGTCTTCAGCAAAAAAAAAAAAAAAAAAAAAAAAAAAAAAAAAAAAAAAAAAAAAAACTTGTCAATGGCAATAAGCAAATCCTACGAACTGGTTGATCAAGTTTTAAAAAAAAATCCGGAATAAATGGGTTGTGCTGAGGCCCGTAAGAAGAGAGTGAATTAGAGGTAGGAAAAAAAAAGTTGCTAAGTAAAATAAGCAACACTGCCTACGGTCAACATGGAGATATGCCCAATACAGCCTACACAAACACCCTAAAAAGTCCTGATGATATGCCTAGATCAACTGAGAATTGTCATAGGTCAGAAATTGGTCAAGCCCAGGGCAAAGCGCATTCCAAAACAGAATTGAGCGATACACTACCCATACACTGAATGAGAGAAACACTAAGGGAGAGAACCAAGAAATCCTATTGCAGCGTCTTGACTGTTTTTTATGCATCCCCTGGACTACGATTTTGACTGTCTGTTTACTTGCTCAAGGTAATATTCTGAAAAGCATGCTATTGTCTTCTTTTTATTTCTTTCCCTCCCTCCCTTGTTTTCTACTTGAGCAGCGCGAGTCATACCACACGCTTGAGGACAAGCGTAATTAAAGTGTGTGCGTGTGATGAGCCATATTTTTTTGCTCATTTTTAGTTCTTTTGAGTTAAGTTAATCGAGTCTTTTTATTTGTTTTCACCTTGCTTGTGTCTGGGAGGGCACATTTGGAGTCTATGGTCAAGTTATGCAGGTGAAACGTGAAAAGACGAATATTTGGAAAGAAATGTCGCATTGAGCAAGTACGATGGTTGAGCAAGTTAGCCTGGAACGAACACCCATGTCATATTGGCCAAAGTCAGGAAGTGATCAAGATCGAAGCTTGACCAAGTACCGTACGAAGTAAAGAGGTTGGACAAAGATCGGAGTTGACCAGAGACGGACGTTGAGCAAGCAGTGTACGAAGAGTCATGGGAATCATGGAGACTTCAAAGGCGACCAGATTCAGAGAAGTATCAAAGTTGGACTCTCATCCAACCTTAGAGTCATTGTCCAACACGTCTCTACATCAATCAGAGTCCTATATATACACGGAATTGGTCAAGGACGCGGCAGGATCCCTATTTTTCAGGATAGGATAAGGAAAGAATCTTTTATTTCCTTATCTCAATTAAACTGATCAAGTCAGCGATTTTACTTGGAGCCCAAGACTCCTAGCATCTATAAATACACATCAAGACCTAGAAATCACGTGGCTAACTAAGGAGAACAGAGGTTATGCACATATACACATCAGCCACCACACCAAAGAAGATCGGATGAAGAAGAAGACGTGTTCTCCCCGGCTATTGCCTTCGGGCATAGCTGGGCAATTTCGTTTTAATTCATGTTTTTATTTTCGTATTTAGTTTTTTTATTATTCAAGAAAATTGTTTCTTTGATTTCTTAGTTTAATAAAAGCATGTTTGATTTCGTTTTTATTTTATTTATTTTATGTTTGTTCATGCGTAGCTAGTTAATCTGCGCCTGGGCAAGGTCCGAACTTGGTCTGTCTGATGTCTAAAATACTGAGAGGCTTTTGACTATAGCAACTAACTTAGTTTTATTCCCGATTCAACAGGGTAGTATCTACAGGCATGTTAGGGACTTGGGCAACGTACAGTAGCCAGTAGGAACCCCTTTTCACCTAACACACACATACGCGGATCAACGTGCCGGGAGACTGGGTGTCCGCATAGTATTACATGTTGCTGGAGATGTGGTCGTATGACTCGGGTCTGTCCGGGCATGCTATTGGCCATTTCGGGTTCGCTTGGAGATTAAGGCAGTTTGGTCAACTTAGACTCATGTCGGCTAACATAGTGTCGAATTGATCAATACTAGGGGTTTTACTTAGAGAGATCTAGTAAGACTTTAAACCGAAAGAGTGAATAAGGGTTGGGGTATTTGCGTGCGTGACATCATAGGGGCGTTTATACTTTAATTGGACAACCTATAACCGAAAGATAAAGCTGTTAGCAAAATCTTATGTGCCGATGAACAGTAGAAACTTGATCAGGTAGACAAGGTGACGACTGTGCCCAGATGCTCTGTTTTACAGTTTGGTCGAGTTCAGTAGTTGAGTAGTTTATTTCCGTTATTGGTCAAGTTGAGTAGCTGAGTATTTTATTTCTTGCTTTTATTTTTAGTTGCTTTATTATTTACTTTTAGTTATATTAGTTGTTCGGTCATTCACTCAAAACACTTTCTAAAAACGTGACAACCCACATTGGGCAACGCCGTGAGAAAATAACAATAATCTCCTCGTGGGATCGACACCTAATACTTATCACTAATACTTGTTGTTGGTGTGAAGCTTTAGGTCTTATAAATTTATTTTGCGCTACTCAAACGACGGTAGCGTCAAAATTGGCGCCGTTGCCGGGGAGTTTATATTCTAGTTATTTTCTTTGTGCTATTTGACTTGTGTTTTTTTTTTTTTTTTGTTCCAGGTTGACCATATAGGACAGCAAGGAGCAAGACGAAGAAAGCAGGTCAAGCAGCACGTGCAGCCCAGAGACCCACCTTTGCTCAAGATCCAGACTCGAGCAGAGGACAGAAAAGATGGACGACCCGAACAACCGACGAGTTGAGCAGACATTGAGGGAATTATGTTTCCCTAACTCTTTGGAATTTAAACTTGTGGGCATAACTTTGCCCAACATCACTACAGATTGGTCAATGAATCCCAGTTTTCTGCAGCTGTTGCCCAAGTTCAGCGATATGCCCTGGGAGGACCCTCAATTACATTTGAGAAATTTTGAGCTAGCATGTGGGACTATACCTGCCATGGGCAACCTGGCAGAGTACATCCGTCTATTAGCTTTTCCCTTCTCCCTTGCTGATGGGGCAAGAGATTGGCTATACACCTTGCTCAAGGGCGAAATTACAACATGGCAGCAGCTCCAACATCAATTCTTGAAGAAGTATTTTCCCATATCTCGGATCCAGAAGATTAAGAGGACGATTTACAATCTCAAAATGGGCACAGGGGAATCTTTCCATGACTATTGGGTGCGATTCAATGAGATTCAAGCACAATGCCCATATCGTTTATTTCCGGATCATGAATTGATCCAATACTTCTTATCTGGACTGAGGGGACAAGAAAGAATGATAACTTTTGCTGCATGTGGAGGCTCTATTCTTGATAAAACTGCAAGTGAGGCGTTTAAAATATTGAAAGACTTGGCTGAAGGATCTCGTGAAGATGAAGACTACTTGCCCAAGCAGACATCGGTTATGCCCATGTCTGCCGAAGATAAAATTGATAAACTTTGCGTCACCATTCAGAAACTCACGGAGATTATGGCCACAAGACCACTCAAAGCAGTCGAAACAAATGAAGTTGATCATGACCAGCGCCCACTACTACACTATGAGGGAAGACACGCAGGTTGCCCAATGCACAGTTATGGGCAAGACAGACAGAATTGCTACGACCAGTATGCCCTGGCCAACACACCTAGTTTTGGTTATGGGCATAACAACCACCAAGAGGAGCAACTTGCCCAAGAGCAGAAACCAAATATCGTCCAAGTGAGGAAACATGAGGTATTTCATATTGGCATGTTTCAACCATCTGATATTTTAATCCAGACGAGGCAAACTAAGAATGATGTCCGAGAAGAGAGATTGGAGCCAGCCTTTGAACGGGCACCCGAGCAAAAATCGAAGATATTGCCCAAGCAAACGAAATATCTCTACTGTGGACAAGGGGATACAATAAGTGAGATCAATAGTGATGTTTTAAGTGAAGGTTCAGAAAGGAAGACACAAGGGTTGTTCGCCCAAAATTCAGAAGAGAAGAGGAATTCGCCCCTGACCAACATGCAGTTACCATTTGGTATGGGCAACCCAGCAGGCACTTTACATGGATGGATGATGAGCAACTTCACAGATTTACTCAAGTGCCTGAAGGCCTCTTATGGCCATAACGAGGAGAAGCTTAAACCCTTTCACCGTGAAGAATGGTGAGCATACATCACGTCATGGCCATGACGATAACTAAGGCGCTGACCAGGAGGCAACCTGGTATTTCTTGTATATTATTTTAGTTTTCTTTTCTTTTATTTTGAATAAAATCGGATAGAGAACTTGACTTGTCTTAATCCAAAAGGAGAAAGGTTCTTGTTTGTTTTTTGATGTGCAGGTCAAGGAAGACATAAAGGTAGCTGCTTGAGCATACCGCAAGGCTACTTGGTGAACTTTCAGCAGTTTACGCTAGAAGATGGATGAGTTCCATGATGTCTCAAGGATGACCACTGGAGAGAAGTCAAGGCCTGGGTAGACGTGCCCAAGTTACTGACTGAGGGCGTAGTCCTAAGGCATCAGGGCAACATGCAAAGATGACCTCGTAGAGCTGCTGAAATCATTAATGGTCCACTTCACCCATGCTCAATTCAGGTTCTACCTTGACTTTACCTCCTCCTCACTTGCCCTCCCACTTTTTTTCTTTTATTTCTTTCCTTTCTCTTTTCTTTCGAGTCAAGGGTTGATCTCTTCATTGACACACTTTGCCCAAGGCAAAGTGTGTGAGTGGAGAGGTGCGCCAACATCGTTTGGAGTCAAAGTCTGTGTCAAGGGAAGTCCCTGCCCAATCTTATTACTATTTCACCCACTTTGTCGGAGGCAAAGTGTGTGAGTGGGGGAACGGGTAGGAGCAACTCCTGTCCTTGGTCGTGTTGTATGCTTGATGAATATACTTGGTCAATTTGAACATATTTTCAAAATTATTAGTCTATGCATGAGAATTGGGACGATGGAACTGCAATTAGGTAGCCGTGAGATTTGAGCCAACGTTATGAAAATATTTCTTTCTTGAGAGTTTGTTTGGAATGCTGTAATGCTGAGGTTTGCCTTATTTCTGCTTGTGTGATTTGATTGCTGAGTTGAGGTATTAGATGACTTAGGCAATTTTTGTTCATTTTTGTCAATAAATAAAGAAGACCCTTGATAGCCCCTTGAGCCTAGCCTGTTCTTTGATCACCTGGGGGAAGCTCTGACCAACATGTAAACATGCCCGAGTACATAAAAGGGGCAAGTCAGAAAAAAAGTCTTCAGCAAAAAAAAAAAAAAAAAAAAAAAAAATAAACTTGTCAATGGCAGTAAGCAAATCCTACGAACTGGTTGATCAAGTTTTAAAAAAAAAATCCGGAATAAATGGGTTGTGCTGAGGCCCGTAAGAAGAGAGTGAATTAGAGGTAGGAAAAAAAAAGTTGCTAAGTAAAATAAGCAACACTGCCTACGGTCAACATGGAGATATGCCCAATACAGCCTACACAAACACCCTAAAAAGTCCTGATGATATGCCTAGATCAACTGAGAATTGTCATAGGTCAGAAATTGGTCAAGCCCAGGGCAAAGCGCATTCCAAAACAGAATTGAGCGATACACTACCCATACACTGAATGAGAGAAACACTAAGGGAGAGAACCAAGAAATCCTATTGCAGCGTCTTGACTGTTTTTTATGCATCCCCTGGACTACGATTTTGACTGTCTGTTTACTTGCTCAGGGTAATATTCTGAAAAGCATGCTATTGTCTTCTTTTTATTTCTTTCCCTCCCTCCCTTGTTTTCTACTTGAGCAGCGCGAGTCATACCACACGCTTGAGGACAAGCGTAATTAAAGTGTGTGCGTGTGATGAGCCATATTTTTTGGCTCATTTTTAGTTCTTTTGAGTTAAGTTAATCGAGTCTTTTTATTTGTTTTCACCTTGCTTGTGTCTGGGAGGGCACATTTGGAGTCTATGGTCAAGTTATGCAGGTGAAACGTGAAAAGACGAATATTTGGAAAGAAATGTCGCATTTAGCAAGTACGATGGTTGAGCAAGTTAGCCTGGAACGAAAACCCATGTCATATTGGCCAAAGTCAGGAAGTGATCAAGATCGAAGCTTGACCAAGTACCGTACGAAGTAAAGAGGTTGGACAAAGATCGGAGTTGACCAGAGACGGACGTTGAGCAAGCAGTGTACGAAGAGTCATGGGAATCATGGAGACTTCAAAGGCGACCAGATTCAGAGAAGTATCAAAGTTGGACTCTCATCCAACCTTAGAGTCATTGTCCAACACGTCTCTACATCAATCAGAGTCCTATATATACACGGAATTGGTCAAGGACGCGGCAGGATCCCTATTTTTCAGGATAGGATAAGGAAAGAATCTTTTATTTCCTTATCTCAATTAAACTGATCAAGTCAGTGATTTTACTTGGAGCCCAAGACTCCTAGCATCTATAAATATATATCAAGACCTAGAAATCACGTGGCTAACTAAGGAGAACAGAGGTTATGCACATATACACATCAGCCACCACACCAAAGAAGATCGGATGAAGAAGAAGACGTGTTCTCCCCGGCTATTGCCTTCGGGCATAGCTGGGCAATTTCGTTTTAATTCATGTTTTTATTTTCGTATTTAGTTTTTTATTATTCAAGACAATTGTTTCTTTGATTTCTTAGTTTAATAAAAGCATGTTTGATTTCGTTTTTATTTTATTAATTTTATGTTTGTTCATGCGTAGCTAGTTAATCTGCGCCTGGGCAAGGTCCGAACTTGGTCTGTCTGATGTCTAAAATACTGAGAGGCTTTTGACTATAGCAACTAACTTAGTTTTATTCCCGATTCAACAGGGTAGTATCTACAGGCATGTTAGGGACTTGGGCAACGTACAGTAGCCAGTAGGAACCCCTTTTCACCTAACACACACATACGCGGATCAACGTGTCGGGAGACTGGGCGTCCGCATAGTATTACATGTTGCTGGAGATGTGGTCGTATGACTCGGGTCTGTCCGGGCATGCTATTGGCCATTTCGGGTTCGCTTGGAGATTAAGGCAGTTTGGTCAACTTAGACTCATGTCGGCTAACATAGTGTCGAATTGATCAATACTAGGGGTTTTACTTAGATAGATCTAGTAAGACTTTAAACCGAAAGAGTGAATAAGGGTTGGGGTATTTGCGTGCGTGACATCATAGGGGCGTTTATACTTTAATTGGACAACCTATAACCGAAAGATAAAGCTGTTAGCAAAATCTTATGTGCCGATGAACAGTAGAAACTTGATCAGGTAGACAAGGTGACGACTGTGCCCAGATGCTCTGTTTTACATTTTGGTCGAGTTCAGTAGTTGAGTAGTTTATTTCCGTTATTGGTCAAGTTGAGTAGCTGAGTATTTTATTTCTTGCTTTTATTTTTAGTTGCTTTATTATTTACTTTTAGTTATATTAGTTGTTCGGTCATTCACTCAAAACACTTTCTAAAAACGTGACAACCCACATTGGGCAACGCCGTGAGAAAATAACAATAAACTCCTCGTGGGATCGACACTTTATACTTATCACTAATACTTGTTGTTGGTGTGAAGCTTTAGGTCTTATAAATTTATTTTGCTGTACTCAAACGACGGTAGCGTCAGTGATCCGCATCGGGCCTCACCGGAATCGATTTTCTCGTAACCGGTTGGTAAGGCCCTTCGGTAACCGGATCTGGCGCCTCCGGCGACGGAAGATCTGGCACAACCCCCTCCATGAACGATTTGTACTCTCTGCCGAAGACGACATGAGGAGCTTCGGGTGGTTGATGCTTCCCTCGAGGGCCTCGTCTCAGTCGCGGCATGACTCGATTTACAGACGAAGAAAATAAAAGCAAAAATACAGATTTCGTAAGGGAAAATAAGATAAATCGAAAGAGAGTTTTTCTTACCCGAAATACGAATTCTGAATTGTGCAAAGTCATTTTAAATTTTGAAATCAAAAAGTATAATGAAGAAGCCGATAAGACGCAACAGTTGAGTATAGGGAGAGAAAAGGGGCGGTTACCGAGGAAAAAGCACTCAAGTACCGCCCACTAACTCTGAACCCTAATTAATTCGACCTGTAACCGCCAGGCCACTTGGCCAAAAAAACCTGCAAAAAGGTAACCTTTAAAGATTCAAATCTTTTCAAATCTTTTCCATTTCTTTTCTGATTTCTTTTAATCAATTAAAGACCGAAATTAAGTCGGCATATGAAAAGTCTTTCCATCTACTCAGTGAAAGAAAATATATGGTACCAGTACCATAATAAATATTTTCACAGGGGAGTCTTAAGACACAATCCCGAGGAAAGATAGTTATTTCCCAAATTTTTCCTTTTTAAGGACTGTATGTGTCCATTACAAAAATACTAATCGGGAATAGTCCCGAAAGAAATTTTTATCAATGCAGGTACATAAGTCCTGAACGATGATATCGCAACCTCCTCTCCATCTCTCTCAGAATTACCTTTCAAGACCACACTAGAGCCACCTAAAAACAAATTCGTCCCAGGAAGACCCCACGCCAAAAGCCGTTACTGACAAAATCCACGGGCCGAATACCAACTCCGAAGAGTATCAAGAGTCGATTACCAGGAGATCCAAGACCAGACTTCAGGAAAAAAGATGTTATAATCCATCAATTTTCATGGGGGGCAATGTTACACCATAAAAATACAACACCGACACGTGTCCAGACGACCGGAGCCACGTCATCAAGGAGGTGGTCAAACGGCGGACAAAAATCAGATTTGAAGCCAAGTATTAAGAAGGCACCAGGCGAGCTCAACGGTAACCCCAGGCAGACAGCCCCGTACCAGAAAAGAGGGTCAATCAGATAAGGCTCCAGGCAAGAGGCGGTGCGCCTCTGGTGACATGCAGCAAGTGGGAAGACAAAATTAGTGGGTTTTTAATGTAAAGCTTAAAGTCTTCATTAGTGGAATTAGATGTGATAGGAGGCTAATAGGTGGCATTAGGAGAGCTTGCATGCTCATGCAAACCACTAGTATAAAAGAGAGATGTAAGAGAGGAGGAAAGGACTTCACCTTTTTATAATTTCCAAATACTATAAGTAAGGAAATAAAAGATCAAGAACACTAGGATGTTCATCCCCATTTCCAGATTTCCGGCAACATACATTCTCCGATCTATAACTTGTCCAAAAAAATAAATATATGTTGGTGCACTTCCTTATATACCCCCCGTTCCATTAATAGTGTGATTTAGAGAAAAAGGATCCGAACACATGAGAATTCCCAAAAATAGGAATACTCAAAATAGGAAAACCGAACTAACTTAGAAAAAATAATTTTTTTCCTAATCCATAAAAATTCCCATAAAATAGGAATAATTATATTAGGAAAACCGAATTATATTAGGAATAGGATCTTTACCGGGATAGCATGAGATCACAAAGGACCCCACGCCCCCCCTTCGACCGCCGGCTTGGAGGAGCCGCCCACCGTCGCCGGCGAGCCACCTCCCCGGGGTCGATCCATCATGGTTCGACCATGGGTTTGGCCGAACCGAGTCCTCCCTCTCTTCGTCTCCTCCGTCACACTTTTCCAGTCGTCGTTTCGTCCTCGATCCAACGTAAAATAAATTACAAATTTATTACTACGCTATCCGGTATCGATTCTCTACATGAAATCTACCTCATACAATTTCCGGAAAAATAAGAACAAGCATCCACCACTCAAAAACGAATCTCGACATCACCGAGAGTTTAATAATCAAGAGCAATATTATGGACATTAATTAACAAAATTAAATCTAGCCATAATAATCAAAAACCCTGCAAGGTAGAACAATTTATCGAAAAATACCGTGAACTAAAACCAACGCTCTGATACCAATTGTTGGAAATCGACATCCCTGAGTTGTCGGGAAACGCGGAAATAACAACTCCGGTCGAAATCCCGCCACCGGAATAATCCCACGTCACCGGACGCGGGGAATACACCCAATCGATCACCATCTACGGGCGAACCCGAGATGATCGATCATGTCTCGTATGTGGCGTGAGGGGCTGCTCAAAGCAGCCCGCTAGACGTGCCTTGAACCCTCGCCGAACAGCCAAAGCTATCCCGAAGGAACCACCCGATCGAACCCTAGCCGCGGTTGGAGCCGCCGCTGTCCGATCGAGGTGTGCGCTCGCATCCATGCGAGCGCTAGGGTTGCAGCCGTGCGACCCCGCACGTTCCCAGCGAAGGCACGCGGATCCGCTACGGGAAATCCCGTAGCCCGCCGCCAGCCCACACGAAGCGAGCGCCTGGCTCGCCGGCGATCGCTCGCGACATGGACCAGGCGGGCGCCTGGTCCTCAGGCGGGCGCTTGCCCTCCCAGCGAAGCCCCTTTGCGAAATCCTTGCCGCCGGGTCGCTCCAGCCGCGGCGGTCCGGTGATCCTTGATCACCACCGCTCGGCTCGACCCCGGTGAGGATCCCAAACCTCGGATCTTGTTCTACGGTATTTTTACGATAATTAAACGATTAAAATCATAAAGAGGGTTTTACGATTTACCTCGTTCTCGTTGTTCGGAAAAACGAAGAACTTTTGATGACCTTGAAGTCTTCCCACGTATTCCTTGCACTAGCTTGAACGTCAGGGTGGACGACGATCTTCCAAGCTTCCATGGATCACCTTCTCTCTCTACTTTCTCTCTCTAGAATTGTGTCTTGAGACTTGTGAGTTATGAAAGAAGAGAAGACCATGTAGTGCTTTTATAGGCTACGTAGGGGACCTTAAGGAGGTGGAATATTGGGCTTCCAATAATAGTGATTAAATTGAGCCCAAGCCCAAATCTATTAATCCTTACTATTATTAATTATATATTAACTCCACTATATAAATATAATTGCACTCCCAATATTATACCATATTATATCAAATAATATTCTTCGGTAGTATTATTTATTCCACATGTTTAAGATATAAATGTTCATGAATAAGTTATATTTATTGCTAATATTATTTATTCATCTCTTATAATTCCGAGAATAGTATCACTCAACTTTATTATCATGCGGATCATAATCCACTTGCAAGGTTTACATGATAATCCTTATGAGCTCATCTCGGGGACATTATCAACCCTTTCGAGGACATGCTTTCCCGTCAAGAATTCACATCATGTCATACATAAAGTACAGTGACCCAACTTTACGGGTAATTGACCGGTTATTCTAATCAGTCAATTCTTTTGGAAAATCAAAGTCACTAATATTATATGCAAACACCCGCAATAATATCAGGGATTAAAAATAAAATACACTGAGATTTAAATCGATTATCTAAGGCAATCCTAATCGATAAATCTCAAGCGGTCCGCCCAATACACCAAGTGTACAAGTATGATAAAATAATCAAGACCAATTATTTTCTCACTCATACAACGACTATACCGATTGATTGGTCCTTGTCTATCTAAGTCGTGAGCAACTGTTCGATTATATACGAGTAACCGATAGTATGATCTTCCGTGTGACGACGCACACCATACTAACTACAACGTGTATAATCTAGGACTATAATTTGCATATATAATTAAATGCAAATGATTTTTTATTATTAAATAGGATAAATGCTTTAGACGGAGTTTAGATGTTACTTAAATCTAGACATTAATTATACAACTCCATCAGTTGAGGCAAATGACGCTTCCCAGGTATATATCTCGGTTCGAATATATAGTTGGTTGCCTTAATCGATTTTTGTTGTATTCAGATTTAATTCGTGCATCAAATAAAATCTAGAAAATCGTTTTGATCTTGGGCGTCTGAAATTCTTGTTGTATTTGGGTTTAATTCATGCATTTTGGACAAATAAAATTTGAGAAAATCGTTTGAGTTTGGGATGTTTTTGGGTGTCTGACATTACCCTGTGTTGCGTTTAGGGACCGCAAACGCCCCCTACACAGATTAGTTAACATCTAATTCTGCACATTTTGTAGGATGGTTATCACGTTATTCCTGCCACCGAGATCAGCCAGTTCATACCGGAGCGTATCTACCCTGGAGAGGTGATGGAAGGAAAGGTAACCACTCGCTCGGAGTGGAAAAATATCCCTTCATTTTCAAAGATATTGGATACACACCTCCCGGATTTTGCTGGTCATAGAGACTCTTAGACAACACATGATTATTTGGAGATTCGATTGTGCTAAAAGAATTTTTCATTTTAGTTGTCGATGGAAAGATCGATCACAGATTGTGTGATTTATTTATTAATTTGTTATTATAAATATTTTATTTTTATTGAACTTGTGCACTTATGTATATGTTTTTATGATATTATATGTACAAGGATTGTTTTGGAGGTGTTAAATATCTATAAAACGTCTTAAAAGAAAAATTATAAAAAAAATTAAGAGAGTTTAAAAGGGAGAATGGCATTTGTCACACCAAAACCTGAAAGGAGTTTTTCGTTTGCGGTCTACAAATATCATATTAAATAATGAAAACTTAAAAAATAGAGTTTGGCGTCTGTCGTTTGGGGGTACAGACTCTAACCGCCATTTAAGTTTTGGATGGACAAACGCCAAATGCCCTATGCGTTTTTTGAATGTTAATGTTTAGGTTCGATTTTATTATCCGTTGGTAATTCAAATGATCCAAACCGTTTAATGTTCTTGAAATTTCGTTTGGCATGTCCAGCACGACTTTCGAGAAAAACTCGTATCCGAAAATGATCGATTCGAGAAACGCCTAAACTCGTTATTTCTCGGATGGAGTACTTTCGGTATTTTTTTTTTCTGAAAATTGCTATAAACATTTAAAACACTATTTTAAGAACACTTAACGATTCAGATCGTTTGAATTATAGATGAATCATTATGTGGTAGTGTAAATGAGTGATACCAAGTATATGTTCAACTCTTCTCCTTATGTTCAACTCTTTAACCTAAGTATATGTTAATTTTTAACTTATCATCCATCATTTACACAATTACACTATGGATGGTGATCCATCTGTTACTCAAACGATCTGAACCATTAAATGTTATTAAAATTGTGTTTTACAAGTCATGTGCAATTTTCGCAAATTAAAAATATTCGAAAGTACTCCATCCGAGAACCAATGAGTTTAGGCGTTTCTCGGATCGACCATTTTCGGATACGAGTTTTTCTCGAAAGTTGCGCGGGATATGCAAAACGATATTTCAGGAACATTAAACGGTTCATATCGTTTGAATTACAAAATGATAATATAATCGAACCTAAACATTCACATTCTAGAAACGCATAGGGCATTTGGCGTTTGTCCTTCCAAAACGTGAAGGGTTGGAGTTTGTCCCCGAAACGACAAACCACAAACTATAATTTTTTTATTTTTTATTATTTAGTATGACGTTTGACATTTGTAAACCCAAAACGACAAACGCCCTTCACGTTTTGGGTTGACAAACGCCATACTCCCTCTAAAACTCTTTAATTTTTTTTTTCTTTTAAAACGTGTTACGAAAACGACAGTAAATAAATCACACAATCATTTGATCGATCTTTCCAACGCCAACTAAAACGAAAACTCCTTTAGCACAATCGAATCTCTAGGTACTGGTGTGTTGTAAAAAAAATGCAATTCAATAGCACTCATTCCACGTGTCGAATTGGATTGTGACCCTCTCTAATTCCTCTCCAACTACAACCATTCTCCACCATAATCTATAGAGATGTATATCTTATTCATACCTGACAAAGCAATAAAAAAAAAATTAATCATTAATAGAAGCGATATGCGTATTTCCTTTTCATATCTAGTTTCGCTCACGAATTCAAACTCCAAACCATTGGATGGCCTGACAGAGAAAGCAAAAAAGCGATATGCATGTTTCCTTTCCAAATCTCCTATAAGTAAGTGTTACCATGCATCCCCGTTGAAACGAGCTAAAACGTCTACGCACGTACTCATCATAAATAAAAATTATTTATTACTATTAATAATTTAGTACCTTAAGAACTTTCTTTCTGCTGGAGCAAGGTTGTGAAGGATGGCGTAGAGATCGAGAACGAAGAATGTCGAGCTCTTGGTGTCGTTGTTCAACTTGGCCACGACTTGCTGCAGTAGAAGGTTGTGGTAATTCACCAACGTGTAGGATCGCGATCCTTCAATGTAGATGGATTTTTTGAAAATATTTGATTGGCGGCAGCGACTTAGGACGAAAAAAAAATCGAGCGATTTGAGGTTTATGTGGAAAAAATTAGGGAAGAAGATGACGTAGGTGTAATTTCTTGTTTTGGGCTCAAAGTGCAAATATACATTCTTTTCTTTTTATATATATTTAATTTATTAAAAGAAATGTCATTGTTGGAATAAAAATACGTTGAATGTCATTTATAAAAATTAGGTTTGTTAAAATGCTTTTTTTAAGATGCTCTCTATATATACTAGTTAATAATTATTTAAGACATACTGGAATCCATAAAAAAACAAGAAATACATTGCCAAAATCAAAAAATTTCAACGTTTCATAAATCCATAATAAATCCAAAATAGCAAGAGAAAACAACAAATAATCTTTCAGTACAAAAAAAACTTGTAATTCAGTATGAAATAAACCAAATACGATTCTTCTTCAAATATTCCGCACTAACACAATAGGGTAATATAATGCTCAAGGCACATCTGCAAAAAGAAATACCATACGTAAACAACAATCTAGGTATATATATACACACACACAAATTCTTAACATGAAAGTAAGGAGAAGCACCTTACAACCATCTGCTTATCCAATTTTATGAAACTCTTTCTAAAGAACCAATGGTTTTCCCGTTCTTTAATAGCCTGTTTAACCACATTATCGTTATCTATTCGAGGCAGCTGTTTAGCAGGATCCTTTTGGCCTTGATGTTTACGTGCATGATAATACATAAAATACCAACATATGTCCTGTAAAATAATTACAAATTAATTTTGGTCATTTGGTAATTGCTACAATAATAATAGTAATAAAAATTACATACCTTTTTAAATGCATAAACCAACTTCATAACAAATTCCTTATTTTCTAAGAATTGATTCACCATCTTTGAAAATGATCTGTCATCTCTATCTTTAATAAGAAATTTCAAAACCTTGCCGGAAACCTCTACAATCTCAGAACAATCTTTTAATTGCAAAGCCAAGTCTCGGACTACAGAAGACTACAAAAATGGAAATTTTAGTCAATTTTTTATGTTAGAATATATATATATATATATATATATATATATATATATATATTAATACAAATTAAAAAAGAAATATCAAAAAATATATACATTAAATTAAAACAGCTTAATTGAAATATAAAAAGTTGAGAATGAAGTCTTTCAATTGACAAAGCCCCAATTGATGTTTTTCAAATTCCAACTTAAGATTGAATAAAGTTCACTAAACCCTAACTTAAGAGAATCACTGCTTTTTATTGTTCAGATGTCAGCCACTCACCCGGTGAGTCATCTACTTTATTTCCTCTATTTGTCTCTCATTCTAAAAAAATAAAACTCACTAAAATTAAAAAAAACCAAAAGAAGAATTCATTCATTCAGAGGGAAAAGAAGAAATAGTTGCTTTAAAGTCACTAGCCTCTTGCAAGTCAACTCGCCCACCTCAGCCATTTGAGGCGGATATAAAACAATATTAGAGAGGCGCTCGCCTCAGACATTTGAGGCGGTCCAACTCGGCTATTTTGGAATCACAGCTAAATAGGAAAAGAAACATACCCAGAACACAGCTTCTGTAAAGTTCTTCGAGTTCGATGGAGGCTGATAAAAAATAGAATATGATTTTAAAAAAATGTAGAAATAAATAAACAATTAATGAATACATCACAAATTGTACAAAGAAATGATACATTTTTAATTCGCTTGGGGAAGGTGAATTTCTCTTCTACCATAGGTGACTCAATTACCACCAGATTCAAATAATCGGTACTGATGCAGTAGGTTAATATTATGCTCAAGGCACCTCTGCAAACAAAAATATACCAAATGTTGATTATGTAATTCATAATATGAGTATGTAGGTAAGGAGAACCACTTTATAACCATCTGATCATTCCGTGCTTTCAAAGTCTCTGCAAAGAACTGATGGTCTTCCCCTTGTTCGATAGCCTTTTCAAGGAAAATATCTTTTTTGATTCGAGAGATCAGATCGGCAGGTTCCAAAATTCTTTTAAATTGGGTTCCAAAATAGCTTACAGAATTACGAAAGAAGACACTCTGCACGTAAGAAAAAAACAAAAAATTACTAGATATTGATGTTGGCGACTAATACAGTAATAAAAATGAATATATATACCTTGTTGAATGCTATAATCAAGCGATGCCGAAATGAAGCATTAACCAAGACGTGATTCACCATCTCACAAAATGATTCAACGTTTTTATCTCCATCTTTAAAATATGTCAGAATCTTAAAACAAATTCCCACAAACTTAGGACCGTCTTCTAGTCTGAAAAGACAATCTTCGATCTTAAGGCGCTACAAAATGAAAATCAAGCTAACTCAATTTCGAAAATAATAATACTATATAATTACAAAGTACTACAAATTAAGAAAGAAATATCAAGATACATACACTACATCACAGCTGCTTAATTATTAAAATAAAAAATAAAAATAAAAGTTCTCATCGAATTAAATTTACAGTGAATTGGTATGAGCTGGGAATCAACTAAATATGAAATCGCAATCGCAACTAAATATGAAAAGAAAGATACCTCATATAGAACTTCAAGGCTTTGTAGGTCTTTCGGATCTGGACCAACCTCATCCATCTGGGCTTCTTTTTCTTTCGGATCTGAACCAACAAAATTATAATTCGAAAAAATTTTTACTACCCAATCTTTTTCTTCATAGGAAGAATCGGCATCTAAATAACGGTCCTTCTCCGCAAGGCTCTGACCCTCATCGGCTTCTTTCTCTTTCGGATCTGCACCAACAAAATCATAATTGGCAATTTTTTTTATTACAAAGTCTTTTTCTTCAGAGGAAGAATCGGCATCTGAATAAAGGTCCTTCTCCGCAAGGCTCTGACCCTCTTTCGTATACGTACCAACCTCATCCATCTTAACCTCTTTCAGATCTGCATCGAATTTTCTTATCATCGCGTCTTCTGATTTGTGGATACAAGTAACATTAGGGTTTCAATATATATATAGGACTTCAAACCGAGAGAATTGGGAGGGGTAATGTTTATAGAAATCTACCCCTTCCATTCTTTTCTATTTATTTTTTAATTAAAATACAATAAAAATAAATCAAAAATTATATATACATTTTTTAAAATTACCAATTAGCCTATAATGTTATCAAAATTGCAATTGAGTCCTTCAAAAATTAAAACACAAACCCTACCCCCAATTCCCTCCCCAAACCCGCTGCCCTCTTTTCTCTTTCACAGAAACGCAAAGACGAACGGAACTCCGGCGAAGAAACGAACTCCAACCGACAGGAAGAAGAAACGAACTCCGGCAAGAGCGTCCCGCCCCTCTCTGATCAGGTAAGTACTCATCCCGCCCCGCTCCTCTCTCTCTCAGTTCAATTTCAAGCTTTGAAAAAAAAAATCAAAAATGCAGAACCGGCGATCTTCATTCCGGCGACCCTCTGTTGACAATGTCTCACGTCGCCACCTCATCCTCTGCTAGTAGAGGATCGAAAAGGGCTCGTCGGCCGTCCCCTGCCACGTCGGCGACTAGTGGGCAGGCTAAACCGAGAAGAAAGGCGGCGCATGAACCCCGTGATCCGCTCCTTGGATTGTCCGAATCAAAGGCTCAGGCTAATTAACAGGTACTTTTTCTATTTAATTAGTTGTCGCAGCATGAATTGGGTGTTGATTTGTGTTAAGATTTCTGTGAATTTGAATTTCCGGGGGGGGGGGGGGGGGGGGGGGGGGGTCTGCGTTTCTGTGTTCTAGGGCGTAGGGCGTAGGCTGAAGCTTGCGTCAAATTTTTGTGAACGCAGGCTGAAGTCGTTTCTGTGTTCTTGGGCGTAGGGCGTAGGCTGATGTCTGCGTCAAATTCTTGTGGACGCAGGCTGCAGCCTGCGTCAAATGTGTGTGTGGACGCAGGGTGAAGCCTGCGTCAAATTTTTGTGGACGCAGGCTGCAGCCTGCGTCAAATTTGTATACGGGCGCAGGCTGAAGCCTGCGCCCTGCGTCAGTGGTAGTGCAGTTGTGTGTTTTTTAACTGTTTTTTTTTTTGTACTGTGTTTTTCAGGAAGAGTATCGCCCTGTGCCGGCATTGGACATTGGTGAGTTACCACAGCGCAAATACGGCGACTTGGTGAAGAATGGGAAGTTAACCACGCGCCATAGCTACAAGAAAATCTCCGATATAGCGGGACCACTGCTGGCGGCCTTCCCGGATGTTGTGAAAGATTACCCTTAGCTGGGTAATTTCTTACTGTTGGACGGGCAAGGGGTAGTGCCCAATGCGGCCATCCATCAGTTGATGGCTCGAGTCTGCGTTTGGCCTGACCCGAAGAAGAAGCGATTTAGATTGTTCGTGGCGAACAACATGGTAGCTCGTCTGAGCCCAATGGAGTTCAGTTTGATTACCGGGTTGCACTTCTCTGACTCCCGCTGCCAAGTTGACTTGGATGGTGATGCTGACCTGAAAGAAATAGCATTTCTGGCTTATTACCTGGCCAAGAAACAGGTGCCGACGGACGAGCTGCTTCTAACAATCGAAGTAATTTTGGCCAAAAGGCATCCCGAGAGGTACCCGTATGTAATCAACCTAACATTTGTTTGGTTGATTAAGACTCTGTTAGACATACCTAACAGACAATCACAAGTCTCTGATGAGTACTTTCAGGTAATACGCGAATTAAATTTTATTTTTATTGTGTATTGAAATAATTGTTTTATTTTTTAATTTTTGTATTTGTTACAGCTTTGCAGTAACCTCGAAACATGCCAGAAGTATCCATGGGGACTGAAGGTGTGGAAGGCTATCGTGGATTATAGCTTCGAGCAAATAGGTGCAATCGACGGGACAGGGACGCGCGCATGGAATGCTGATGGGTTCATCCATTTTTTTGCGGTATGTTTAAAACTAGTTTGTTGATAATTGAATAGTTTTTGTAGTGTTTAATAATATACATTTGTTTTGGTTTTAGTTTTATATGATGGAGGCTTTCGAGGGTGCGGTTGTAAAACTGAACGCATCCCCCAGGAGAGACTACATTCATTCGAACCCCAGGATGCTGCGATGGTCTCTGAGTAATAACGCACCGCAGGGCGATGATATCAAGAACTTCTTGGTTAGCGGTGTGCAGGTAAATGTTTGAACAAGTTTATTGCGTAAATTAAAATTATTAAAATTATTCAGACTTATACAATTTTAAAAACAAACATGCAGGTTGTGTATCCGCGCTTGAAGTCGGACGTTGACGAGTTGCGGTCTCCAGCTTTTTATGGGACCCTGTGCTGGTTCGAGTGGAAATATTATGCTTGCGAAGAAGACGCTCTACGACTCGACGACGACAACATCTTCTGTCGTGACTATGTGAAGTTCATTGCTCCAGCCCCAGCTCGAGTTCCACGACAGAGGACACCCCCACCTCCACCCCAGACGACATACTCAGCTTTTCCTGAGACAGTCCTTGACCATGTCGGTCCGTCGTCTTCTCAGGCTCAGCCATCCGGAGGTCCCCCGTATTGGTTTGCTGATTTTCTGCAGATGCATACGGAGGAGAGGACAGCCGACAGGCTGCGAGACGAGGAGATGAGGGAGCGTGAGAGGCTGCGAGACGAGCGTGACGGAGCAGAGGAAGCTGGTTGCAGGGTTACTTACACAGGTGACCCAGTACGGGGTGGAGCAGGGTAGGCAGGGAGAGCTGATTGTTGAGGTTAGCCGTCGGATCGACGCTATTCAAGAGGCCCTTAAGCGTTGCAACCTAGGAGATAGGGCAGATGAGGAGGTTCAGTAGCTGTCTTGTTGTTTGTATTTTTTTTTATTTTTTTTTTTTATTTTTCAAAAACATGATTTTAAAAATTATATTACTGTTAATATATTTTGAAAAAATTAGATTATTTCTTTCTTTTTTTGTTCTTTTTTCTATGTCGACCTAAATTATTTTTTTGTTCAGTTTCCTCCAATGGAGTATTACTCTGCTCCAACTTGGGATAGTCCACAACCACTACCGCAAGCGATGATCGTGTATTATCCTTCTCCTGTGCCACTCTCGCGCCAGGTTGAGGATTTTCAAACTCCAGTCCAACCTCCGCGATTACAGTCGAATGTAGTGAACGAAGCTTCGTCGTCGAGCGTGGACAGGACAAGAATGCGAGACGTACGTATTCGTCGTCCTTCACACTTCGTGAGATCACCGTACAACGCGCTCCCCAAGAAGGGGAGACCAGAAAGGCAAACGGTGGATTTTTTTAGAGATTATTTGGCGGACAGGAATGACAAAACGCTGTTAGTTCTCTATCCTTTTAAGTTTGACAATGTTTTCTACCAGTAGCGTCTTATTAATCCACATTATGCAGGCGCGATGTTGGTTTCGAATGGCCCGTGGATCGGGATTGGTTCGAGGAGATGAGTGCAGGAGACTCCGATATGGATATTTACATAAGTATTTTCAAAAATATTATGTTGTATAGTTACAAACTAATTATTTACGTGCCCAATGTTTTTTTGCAGCACATTAGTGCAGTTCTTGGAATTTATCACAACGACTTTGAGTACATATCAAGACTGACATGTGCGGGAATGAAGAACAAATACACTATCGTGCCTTGCTCATTCTTTGTAAGTAGTGTAAAATGCAGCACTGTAATTACAAAGTTGTTTCAACATGTATTAATTTTGAACTCCATTTTACAGCAAACTTTGCAATTCGTGTGGGATGGTGGGCTTCATAATCCTCAGAATTACGAACCTGTTCCGCTTGAAAAATTGCAACAATGCATTGAATGCATGGCCAAAGGTGTGCACGGATGGAAATCGCAGCCGTGGGCTGGCCTCACATATGTAAGTTCATTTAGTCGTCTTTTCACTCTTAACTTTGAACTTGAATAAGTATGACCTATTATTTGTTTTCAGGTTCTCTTCATTGCGAATGTTGGAGCGCAGTGGATGACATGCACATTGAACCTTGAGAGGGAAATTATTAAGGTGTATGACACGGCTCTACATTCTAACACAGACATTGTGCGCAATCAGAGAATCGCTGCATTACTTCCTCTAAAGTATTGGATGCATGAAATGTGCGTCCAAGCTGGACTCCCGACCAAGGAAAAAGTGTGGGAAATAGCCTTTGCGAGGCCGAATGATTGTTATAAACAAGAGTTTTCACGTCGATCCGGTAATTACGCGCTGATGCAGATGCTATCCATTATCACTGAAAAATTTTACAGGGACGACTGGAAAGTTAAGAAGAATGTAGATGAGTTCAAATGGAGATGTGCAGCACAGGTTTATGACTTGAGTGCTATTTACGACGGTCCGCCTCTCAGATGCGATATCTGTAACAAAGAGGGTCACGATGTGGAGATGTGCCCGGATTTAGGCAATTAGACTTTGTATTTGAGGCTTTTATACTTTGTATTTGTGTTGTATTGAATTGTTCATGTTAGAATTGCTTGAATGTGGTGTAATTGTGTTCTGGACAGGTTGGAATCACAAAAAACGGGGAAATTCATGTTCAGTTCTGTTCTCTGATGGGCGTAGGGCGTAGGCCACTGCCTGCGCCCTACGCCCACTCTGTCGCAGGCCACTGCTTGCTTCGTGACTGACGCCGGGCGTAGGCAACTACCTGCGCCCTACGCCCGTTCTGCAGCAGCCCATTGCGTTTTACTTCACAGACGCAGTTTTTCCACGAAAATTATTTTTCCACGAAAATTGGTCGGGACACGTAAAACTACATTTTAAGATCATCCAACGGTTCAGGTAAAATGCAATGGGCTACGGCAGAACGGGCGTAGGTAGTGGCCTACGCCCGACGTCAGTCACGAAGCAGGCAGTGGCCTGCGACAGATTGGGCGTAGGGCGCAGACAGTGGCCTACGCCCTATGCCCATCAGAGAACAGAACTGAACATGAATTTCCCTGTTTTTTGTGATTCCAACCTGTCCAGACCACAATTACACCACATTCAAGCATTTCTAACATGAACCAGTACCACACAAATACAAAGTCTAAAATTTAAACACTGCTAACATGAAAGATTCATTATAACACAAAGTTTGCTGCACAATTGTTTCAAAACACAAAATAAATGTAAAAAAACAAAGAGTTCAAGTCATGCCCTCTTCTTCGCTACACCCGGGCATCTACAACTTCCTCCTCTTGACATCACAACCTGCATAGTAAATATTTCACAAGTCAAATTACACAAAAATATATGAAAACACACACAAGTACATAAAAGTTCAACAGTGTTTACTCTGGTGGAATCGGACAAGTCTGTGCATTGTGACCCTCTCCTTGACATTTGCCACATCGATATGTTTTCTTCGAAAACCTCTCAATTCGACTCGTGAAGCGGTCCATTCTCGGCCTTCCTGGAGTTCGTTTCACCGGTGGGGGCAACACTATCATGTTTTGGACATATTCGGGAATATCCGTCCATTGATCTTCTGAAGGAACGGGTATAATGTTCTCCTTATATGCTTGCATCATATACTCACGGGTGAAATAAAGAGAAGTCATATCATAAGCATATTGTCCTGCCCGACTCGGGTCCTTGGCACACGCTGCGACAATGGCATGCTCACAGGGCATCATGTCAATTTGAAACACACCACATTCACACGTCATTGCCTCCAAATCCACAACCCCACACCATCTAGTCGACTCCACAGTGTACATCCAAGTACTTATTTTTTTGGTAACCCATTTAGGAGCACGGTCATAACGCTCACGCAACGTTGCTTCCCTTCTCGGTGTCAATACATCGGTGAACGCACGAGCTTCTTCACGATGTCTGCAAAACCATTCAACCATCTTATCCACAATAAACTTGATCAAGGAACATATGGGATAGTCTTTAGCGTCTTTCATCACGACATTTATCACTTCCACTGCGTTAGACGTCATCACCTCGTATCTATTCACATGGTGGTGGACTCTTGACCATTTCTCAAACGTGATATCTTCTAGCCACTTTGCACATTTCTCGCTCGCTGCTCTAAGCTCTGAAAAATGTCGATTGAACTCGGGTACAGTGTACGAGCACGCATCCTTCTAAAAATGACCAACCAAGTATTTTCTCTTGTTGTACTTGGACTTGATGTTTTGCATGATGTGCCAATAGCAGTGTCCATGTTCCGCCTTAGGGTAAACAACAGCTACAACATTTATAATTGGCTGACCTCTGTCAGTCACGATTACCAGATCAGATCTATCTGCAATCAAAAACTGCAAGCACTCAAGGAACCAAATCTAGCAACTGTGTCCTCTGCATCACCCACACCCCAAGCAAGTGGGTAACTGTGATGCTCACTGTCAGTAGCAGAAGCAATAAGAAGCGTTCCCTTGTATCTATTGGTCATGAACGATGCATCAATGACGATAACGTCCTTCATGTACTGAAATCCCCGAATACACGCTCCGATAGCCATGAAGAAGTACTGAAATTCATTATTGGCATCTGTCTGAATACGGGTGAACGTACCTGGATTCCTTCGTTCAAGCATGTAACAATACGAAGGAAGCTTCGAGAAATTATCTTCATAGGATCCGCGAACCTTTTCCAGGGCTCTCTGCCGCCCTCTCCATGTTTTGTCGTAACTGACAGTAATATTTTCCTCAGCACGCATGAACTGCTGAATTGCAGCTGGTGTTAGAGGTTTCTTTGAATTCAAGAACTGGTCCTGGAGTCGATTGCCGATAAGACTGCTAGAGGCCTGCCTGTGCACACCGCTTCTATCAATCAAAGAACAAGTGTGAATGTTGGTGTAGGTTTTAATCACAAACTCATCGGTCGTCTTCCTCCTCGTTGCACGAATTTTCCATTTGCAATTTTTTTCAACACATTTCTGCTGGAAATCGATATCCCGGGGTATCAAAAATTGCGGAACCGATAACCCCGACCGAAATCCCATCGCCGGAAACCGATCACGAACGCCACGAAGAACCGGGCTCGACAAGAGCATCGCCGCGGGATGAACCCGCGGCTAAACCCTAGACGAACCCCATCGCGGGGTTCGCGATCGCTCACGCGATCGCACGGAGATGCGGGGTGCATCCCCGTGGGGCTGTTCGGAACAGCCCCCGGCGGTGAGTCCGGCGACTCACCGCCACCGCCGAGGAGGGCGGTGCGCCCAGCGCACCAGCCGCGGCCCAGCCGCGGCTTGCCCGGCGATCGACCCCGCGGTCGATCGCGTGCCCCGGCGTCCAGCCGGGGCTCCTCGTGTGAGCTCGCGGTCGAAGCCCTAGGGATCGACCGCACCCCCTCGGCTCCCAGCCGAGGGTCCTTCGAACGTTCGCCGGGGATCTCGAATCCCCGTCCCCGAAGTTCATCGTTTTCCCGGATCGTGCGTTCATGTATGTATCACAATCAATTCACATAAAATCATAGAAGGGAGTTTATGATTTTACCTTTCGATTCGTTGTGCGGAGAAACGAAATCAAGATGATGACATTACAATCATCCCACGTATTCCTTGCACTAGCTTGAACGTCGGGTGGGCGACGATCCTCCAAGCTTATGGATCCTCTTCAACTCTCTAGAATATCAAGTATGATAATCTTGTCTTATGAAAAAGTGAAGACCATGTAGTGCTTTTATAGGCTACGTAGGGGATCTAAAGGAGGTGGAATATTGGGCTTCTAATATTAATGATTAAATTGAGTCCAAGCCCAAATCTATTAATCTCCCATTAATAATAATTAATTTATTTTCCACTATATAAATTAATTGCACTCCCAATATTAAACCATATTATATCAAATAATATTTCTCCGGTAGTATTATTTATTCCGTGTATTTAAGATTTAAATATCCATGAATAAAATTAATTTATTGCTAATTAATTTATTCATCTCTTGAATCCGAGACTAGTACCATTCAACCTTAATTATTGTGCGGAACGAATCCACTCATGAGGTTTACACAATAATTCCTTATGAACTCATCTCGGGGATATTATCAACCCTTCCGGGATACATTTTCCCGTCAAGTATTCACGGCATGCCATATATAAAATATAGTGACCCAACTTAACCGGTAATTAACCCAATAATTAAATCGGTTAATTCCTTTGGAAAATCAAAGTCACATATATTAAATATACACACCCGCAATAGTATCGGGGATTAAGAATAAAATACTCTGAGACTTGAATCGATTATCTAAGGCAATCCTAATCGATAAATCTCAAGCGATCCGCTCAATACACCAAGTGTACAAGTGTGATAAAATAATTAAGATAAATTATTTTCTCTTTCACACAACGACTATACCAATGGATTGGTCCGTGTCCATCTAGGTAGTGAGCAACTGTTTGATTAAATACGAGTAACCGATAGTATGATCTTCTGTGTGTCCATACACACCATACTAAGTACAACGTATAAAATCCAGGACTATGAATTGCATATATTTAATTATCAAATAATTAAAAGCAAACAATTGTTTATTAATTAAATAGATTAAATGCTATGACCGGGAGTTTACAGTTACTTAAATCTAGACATTAAGTACACAACTCCAACAATCTCCCACTTGTACTAAGGTCTAGTCATTTCCTCCAAACTCCCGACTCCCATACTCATCACGTGCTTAAGTTGTACTTCCAAGAAGTACCATGTGAATGAGCACTCTAGGTTGCCGCTATGAAGTTATCTTGGTGACTACTGCGTCGTCTCCCTCGACGATGATTCATATCAGGTGGTACTTGCTCTATGTGTTAACATCACTTTTGACTTATGACTTCTTCCAGTTTACCATGCACCGCTATCCAATAGCCTTTGGTAAACTAAGAGTCATATCTAAGTCAAGAGGTTATCCCGGAACCTAACCAAAACTTCCGCTGCCTCTGAGGCTGCTATTCGGTTATGAGAGAGTCTGAGAAGCGTCCTGCTTATCACACTTTCATTTCATGGTTCCACCTCTTTCTAAAAGTGAACACATAGCCTGATATCGACTTACATTGGTCCTTCTCTGATTTGAGATCTGAGAATTTGTAATCAAAGAAGATTTCGTCTTGCTTAATCTAGTACATCCAAGTACTTTTACAGCATTCGAATATCTCTTGTCCAGATTACTTTGATATCCTCCCACTACGCAAACCGCATAGTTGATATCAGGTTCTCGTTTCACAACATTGCATCTATAAAGCTTTCCACACTTGAAGTGTAGGAAACTGCTTTGTTCTCATCTATCTCCTTCATGCGTTCGAAACACATACCCTTTAGATGGATGTATATTCTGTTTCTGAAAGGCAATAACCTTTCTCAGAAGTATGCATGTTTAAATCAAACCATAATCGTATAAGATATCTAGGTGAAGTACAATGTTCTTATCCCTAGATCAAAAGATCTCAAGAACATGTTCTAACTTTTACTCAATCTTATATCCCGATTTATTTAGACAACCATCATCTTATGTCTGAGAACATCTTTACATTGTTGCCAATGATAAAATGTTATCTACATAAAATCTCCGAGAAACACCACCTTGTTTCCATTACGTCTCCAATACACCTTTCGTCTATGCCTTTTGATGAATCCATCAAATGGACTATCCCATCAATTCGCAAGTTCCACGATTTATACCTTTGTTTCAATCCATAAATGGATTTACTAAGCTTGTACTCTAAATGATCTTGCCTCTTAACAATAATCCTTATTGTTTTCTAAGCAGGCACATTTAGATCTAGTACCGCCCTTGTGCAGAGCTAGGGATCGATTTCATCTTTACTAGATCCAGCGTTCAAAACTCCTCTAGTCTTATGAACATCTCTGGTTGTTCAACAACCTCCCACTGCAATGGCGTCCCGGTGTATAACAGTAATAACAGTAGGTGCAGTGTGTGGTGTAATACTACTCGGTTTGGCTGGTTCCTAGTCTTTTGTCCTTCTTCTCATTCCAAGGTATTACGTTAGTTCGGTCTTTGTGGTTCATCTAATAGTCTTCCTCTAAGAACCGGGCGTTATACGTCCTTCTGGTTCATAGTACTATAGAACACACAATATCTTGTTCATCTAGGATATCCTACAACCACATTGAATATGCTGTTGTCTCCAGGAATATCCATAAAACATAGGTAGTTCCGAACAACTTGTTCTTTTACTATTAGAATTCTATTGACTCACCATCTCTACACGTAAGTGTATGGTGTAGTCATTTGAGACTTAATCTCAATTTTTGATTATGCTATGTGTTATTCAGATAGGTGATAGCCTCCGCGATTTTAGTCGCAGGCTTCCAATGGATATACTTAGAAGGTTCCCCATAATTTCTTTGTGACTAAAACACTTTGCTTTTATGGCACATCAAGCATCCTAATCCATTTTTTTTTCGAGTATTCTTGAAAGAACTACTCGCACCTTTCTAATTACACATACGTCTGCATATACCATTGATCATTCTAAATACTTGTCTGAATTCTGTCCTTTACCGAAAGGTATGCTTAGTTGTATTATCTTCCAAATTCGATTCTTAGGTCGGAAGGTCCATTCCTTCAACTACAATTGATCAAATCAATTTCGACTTTTTGAATCTCATTTGAATAAATACTACTAAGTATAAGAATTCACAAGTATAATGATTTAACAAGAAATATATCTAACAAGTAAAACAAGTTATAGAACGGTTCGTTGCATCGTGGTAGACCAAGGATCTATCATTCACATTATTGCTACCTAATGTACCAGAATAGATAATACCATTATTTCTTATCAAAATCATCACCATGATTAAAGAAATAAAATATCCATTCATATATAATAGAAATCCAGAACAAAACGTTCTTTCTAAAATAAAGGGTACATAATGCAATAAACTTGAAATGAAATCCTATATAACTACTAAAGCAGATAAATGTCTTCCACCGCAACAACTGCCTCCTCTACAGCTTTTGCCCGTGTAGACTCGAACTTTTCTTCTCTAAGTCGCCGGGTTTTCTAGAACCCCTGCATTTAAAATGCACATACCGTCAGTGGTTCCATATCTACACACCAGAATTCTGGTAGATAATACCGCTGACTATGTTTTTACGACTAAAGAAAAATTCGTACCTTTGAGAGGACATTCAGACTTCCAGTGTCCAGACTTATTGCATCGGAAGCACTTGCCCCTTGGCTTTGCAGCCCCCACTCGTGGTCCACTCCTCTTGGCACCACTGGGTTTCCAGGCTTGCTTCCTTTTCTTGCCCCTACCTCCAACAGGCTTCAAGCCCTTGGACTTGGTAGCTACAAGCGCTTGAGACTTGCCCTTCTTGTAGATTCCCTCTGCCGCCTTTAGTTCAGTCAGGAGTTGCGCAAGAGTATAAGACAGTTTACCCATATTATAACTCATGCGAAACTGCTCAAAACTTGGGGTCAGAGACTGGAGTATGATGTCGACTTGCGTCTAAGCATCAATTTGAGCTCCTAGGATCTCAAGCTCATTCAACAAACTCATCATCTTAAGAACGTGCTCCCCTACGGGCGTTCCTTCAGACTGAGTAGTTGTCATGAGGACTCTCATGGCTTCTTGCCTTGCCGCACGATCTTGCTCTCCAAACATTTCTTTGAGGTTAAACAACATATCATAGGCAGTGTCCATCGACTGATGTTTGGTTTGGAGTACATTTGACATGGAAGTCAAAATATAACACCTAGCAATTTCATCAGCCTTTTTCCACTTCCTAAAAGCTTCTTTTTCCTCATTAGTTGAGGCATCAGTGGGCTCAGCAGGGCATACTTCATGGAGTACAAATTTGTACTCTTCAGAAGTCAGGACAATGTCTAAATTTCTCCTCCAATCAATATAATTGGGGCCAGTGAGTTTATGCTCCTTGAGTATCACAGAAAGTGGATTCATAGCTATTCTCTAAGCCTATAAGCACATTTAAACAAACAATCAATTTAATATCCGATATTATCTCCCTTAAATAATATCATTAAATTACTAATTACATCTAAAATCCCATCAGGCAAGGCAAGGCACGTGGTGTGGACGTTTACCCACCCAAATGATTTAGTAATTAGATTTTCTTTGGTCATACATCACTTATAGCGTAACCTCGTGGGGAGGAATACTATAATGCGTATCTAAGTGTAAACCATTACTCAGCACCAAAGTAAATCGTTTGGAATTGCTACATCACCGCAAGCCACGTGGTGTGGACGTTTACGATAACTTCACAACTCTTCACAATTCCTTACAACTGTCTACATCAATTAATCCAAAATCCGTTAGTATAGCAAGCCACGTGGTGTGGACGTTTACTACACCAAGAGACTTTTATAATTGACTCCCAATTACGAGATCCATTCGATTTTCGTAAATCAAGACGCGGAGAATCATAAGTGAAACTCGAAGTTTCTAACCAGTGATTCACCATGCGAACAACCCTATCTCTCATTAGATGAGGGAGCCGAGCAGACAAATGATCCACCTTCAAAAGAATGGTACGAATGTCTCTAATTTGTGCCATCCACATGACCAAGTGGCTTTGGCTCCATTCCACTCCCCGGGGTGAGAATGAGTCGACTTGAAGTCAGTTTCAGAAAGACAAATTAGGCATTGTTTGACAGACTTAATCAATGTTTCTCGTAAAAGGAATTACAAGAATTCTCCTCCAATGACATGTCTATATGAACTTCGAAAGCTCATAAATGTCACCAAGAGAACAGTAATGGAGACCATGGGAATGTTTCCATCCCCTCTCCCACTTAGCTTTTTATAACAAAGGGATACGCTATCTAATGCATAATTAAACACATAAGCATGCACACAAGTAATAAAGCACATATCACATAGCCAAAATAATGCTAGAAAATTATTTTCCGACTATCATGGCTTTATTCCATCTCCGTATGCGTCTTCTAGTCTTCAGTCTTCGTTCTTGAATGCTCCATGTGACGAGAATATTAATTCCAATATTTAAATCTATTTATTTTCAATGAATCCAAAAGATACTTAATTCGAAAATTAAGTCAATCGAATGAATCCAAAATAAAATTAAATATTATTAATATTTTTTATTTATTTATTTTCCTATCTAATTCTATTAAATCTCTAGAATAATCTATCCAAGTAAAACTTGGAATATTCTAGAAGACTTCTATAATAGAATAAGGAAATAAAATAAATTAGGACTCTTTTACTTTCCAAAATTAATTAATTTTCATGTCTATGAAAATTCCCATAAAATAGGAATAATCAATTAGGAAATAAAATTAATTTATTAATTAATTATTTCCCTTCCAATTCTATTAAATCTCTAGAATCCTATTCCAAGTAGGACTTGGAATATTCTAGAAGATTTCTATAATAGAATAAGGAAATAAATAATATTAATTAATTATTTTCCTATCTTCATGAGAGTTCCCAAACTTAGGAATACTCAAAATAGGAAAACCGAATTAATTAGGAAAGTGAATCTAGGTAGGAGTAGCACGAGATCACGAGGACCCCGCGCCACCCCCCCCCCCCCCCCCCCCCACCTTGATCGCCGGCCGGGAGCACCACCGCCGCCATCCCCAGCCCACGCGCCACCACCACCGGTGGCCGGCGTGGCCGAGGTCCACCGCGGACAGCCCCCCGTGGTCGATCACCATGGGATCGATCACAAGATCGATCCCGAGCCCTAGTTCTCCCTCTCATCTTTTCCTTCGTCACACGAGTTCTCCGGCGGTCGTCTCGACATCGATCCAACGTAAATAAATTACAAGAAAAATAAATTTACAATTCCGGTATCGATTCTATACATGTAATCGACCCTATACACTTTCCGGAAAACATAGAACAATATTAATAAATCTAAATTCGGTCAACCCCCGAATTTTTACTATTACAAGCATTCATCCACACAAAACGAATCTCGACATGTCCGAGAGTTTAATAATCATGGTAAAATTAAATAACAATTAATTAAACAATTAATCAATTAATTAACCATGATAGTCGGAATCCCTGCAAGGTAGAACGATAATTGAACACATACATGAACACGAAACCAAACGCTCTGATACCAATTGCTGGAAATCGATATCCCGGGGTATCAAAAATTGCGGAACCGATAACCCCGACCGAAATCCCATCGCCGGAAACCGATCACGAACGCCACGAAGAACCGGGCTCGACAAGAGCATCGCCGCGGGATGAACCCGCGGCTAAACCCTAGCCGAACCCCATCGCGGGGTTCACGATCGCTCACGCGATCGCACGGGGATGCGGGGTGCATCCCCGTGGGGCTGTTCGGAACAGCCCCCGGCGGTGAGTCCGGCGACTCACTGCCACCGCCGAGGAGGGCGGTGCGCCCAGCGCACCAGCAGCGGCTTGCCCGACGATCGACCCCGCGGTCGATCGCGTGCCCCGGCGTCCAGCCGGGGCTCCTCGTGTGAGCTCGCGGTCGAAGCCCTAGGGCTCGACCGCACCCCCTCGGCTCCCAGCCGAGGGTCCTTCGAACGTTCGCCGGGGATCTCGAATCCCCGTCCCCGAAGTTCATCGTTTTCCCGGATCGTGCGTTCATGTATGTATCAAAATCAATTCACATAAAATCATAGAAGGGAGTTTATGATTTTACCTTTCGATTCGTTGTGCGGAGAAACGAAATCAAGATGATGACCTTACGATCTTCCCACGTATTCCTTGCACTAGCTTGAACGTCGGGTGGGCGACGATCCTCCAAGCTTATGGATCCTCTTCAACTCTCTAGAATATCAAGTATGATAATCTTGTCTTATGAAAAAGTGAAGACCATGTAGTGCTTTTATAGGCTACGTAGGGGATCTAAAGGAGGTGGAATATTGGGCTTCCAATATTAATGATTAAATTGAGCCCAAGCCCAAATTTATTAATCTCCCATTAATATTAATTAATTTATTTTCCACTATATAATTAATTGCACTCCCAATATTAAACCATATTATATCAAATAATATTTCTCCGGTAGTATTATTTATTCCGTGTATTTAAGATTTAAATATCCATGAATAAAATTAATTTATTGCTAATTAATTTATTCATCTCTTGAATCCGATACTAGTACCATTCAACCTTAATTATTGTGCGGAACGAATCCACTCATGAGGTTTACACAATAATTCCTTATGAACTCATCTCGGGGATATTATCAACCCTTCCGGGATACACTTTCCCGTCAAGTATTCACGGCATGCCATATATAAAATATAGTGACCCAACTTAACCGGTAATTAACCCAATAATTAAATCGGTTAATTCCTTTGGAAAATCAAAGTCACATATATTAAATATACACACCCGCAATAGTATCGGGGATTAAGAATAAAATACTCTGAGACTTGAATCGATTATCTAAGGCAATCCTAATCGATAAATCTCAAGCGATTCGCTCAATACACCAAGTGTACAAGTGTGATAAAATAATTAAGATAAATTATTTTCTCTTTCACACAACGACTATACCAATGGATTGGTCCGTGTCCATCTAGGTCGTGAGCAACTGTTTGATTAAATACGAGTAACCGATAGTATGATCTTCTGTGTGTCCATACACACCATACTAACTACAACGTATAAAATCCAGGACTATGATTTGCATATATTTAATTATCAAATAATTAAAAGCAAACAATTGTTTATTAATTAAATAGATTAAATGCTATGACCGGGAGTTTACCGTTACTTAAATCTAGACATTAAGTACACAACTCCAACAATTTCACCACCTTTCGATTGTGATCAGATTTGTCAACAACAAATTCAAACTTGCCCTGCAATGCTACCCGAGCGACAACATAGTTGAAATCGTCTTTGTTCTTGAAAGTCTGACCAACTACCAAATCGGAACCATCATACCGACCACCCCCGTCTCGATCACAAAGTCTGAAAGCAGGAACAACAACATCGTCCACAACAGGATTATTATAATAAGAACTACCGCCCTCATTATAACCGTTATCACCACCTCCACCATTGTTATTATCATCGTCATCAACAACAACATCATCGTCGTTATCATCGACCTCGACACCATCAAAACCATCATCATAATCACCACCCACACCACCATCATATTCACCCGAAACACCACCATACGAAGTATTACATAAATCAATGCTATCCCAAATAGATACAGACTGATCATAAGTAGATGGCACTATTACTTGACTGTAATATTGTGATGTTTCACCTGAAGTTCTTCGAGTTGGAAGTTTTTCTGGGCGAATTGGACTTTGACGTGCAGGACTTTGGCGTGCTGGACTTTCACAAGCAGGACTTTGACGTGCAGGACTTTCACGTGCAGGACTTCGGGGTACAGAATGACTGTATGTCACAAACAACTCCATTTCATCTTGGTTTCTATGAATCCACACAGTCGTATTCCAATCATCTTCATCATTAAGATATATCGGAGGAGACTTTTATTTTGGGAATCGAGAGATCGCAACTTCATTTGATAATGGATCGATGCCTATTTTTACACACACCTTGTCAATAAGTGCATTAAACGAAATGCTCCTATCAATCAATGTTGTTCTCGAGTGTTTCAAATTGCTCATTATCCATCTCCAATATCCCTCCAAGAGCTGCCACTCTCCACCAAAATGTATGATGATTGATATCTTATCCATGCCTGTAGTTACAATAAAACGGGAAGAATCAGAATTCAAAACTGGACTGGTAAGGGCGTAGGGCGCAGGCCACTGCCTACGCCCTACGTCCACTCTGACGCAGGCCGCTTCCTGCTTCGCGACTGACGCCGGGCGTAGGCCACTACCTGCGCCCTACGCCCATGTGGAAGTAACCAACTGTCTGCTGCATAATGGGCGTCGGGCGTAGGCCACTACCTGCGCCCTACGCCCAACTTGTTGCAGCCTACAGCCTACTTCGACATGGGCGTAGGGCGCAGGTAGTGCCCTACGCCCTACGCCCGCCTGCGATTTTGCAGATTTTTTTGGTTTTGAAAAGCACTCAAATTGCAAAATTCAAGCTCGATATTGACAACAACACACACAAAAGTCATGTATAAGTGAATGCTAACCTTTTTACGTCAAATTGTTGGTGGAAAATCGTCGATTTCAGAGCCGTTTTTTTTGGGCGATTTAGGGTTACGGGAGAGAAAAATCTAAAGAGATGAAATGAAAGTGGGACTATTGTGCAATTATTTTGTTGGGATTATTGTGAAAATATTTTGTATTTTAATTTCTTTTACATTTATTTTTATAAAGGAGGGGTAGATATCCAATATATTTTTTGTAAGGGTTATTTAACCCTTACTTACTATTGGTAGGGGTAGTTTTCCAAAGGACTCCTTCAAACCGGTACAAGCTGTGGCCCATTATTCATTGGGCTATTTATTATTTTTGGCCCAGTTTCATTTATTATTTTTGGCCCAGTTTCGGAAGCAACGCCTCATTATTTTTAAGAGATAATAACAATTTACTAACTATAGCTGAATCCGATTTCAGTCTTGTTTCTTTAAAAATCATCACATATCGTCTTTTCCGTCCAAATTCGCAATTTGCCGTTAGCAATTGATGACGTGGAAATACATCTCCGTCTATATGAAATTACGCGGTGAATTAATAGTGGGAAGTTATGCCACGTGGCCTGGGACTCATTTTCCCCCCAAATTGAATGGCATAATCTGTAAATAAAAGCCACTAACACCAATAATTTGGTACCCATTGAATTACTGAAGCATAATTTGGGGAATTATCGTCAAAATCATTTTCATTCTACTTGAACCCTAGAATTGAAGAATTGAGAGAGCAAAAATTCGAAATCAAAACCACAATATTCCAACTAAAAACCCTAAATCAAGAATGGGAGAGCAAGGAGGAAGCGCTAATGATGAAGATGGAGGAAACAAGAAACGGAAATTGTCATTTGAAGATGCAACTGTTGAGACGCCAAGAAAGCCAGTTCAAATTAGGGCATACTCTGGACCACATAGAGCGAGAGAACTTGGTGATCTTCCTCCTCAGTACCCGCCAAGAGCCGTCTCCTTCTCACTCATTTTGAAATATGGTGGCAAATTTCTCATAGAGTCTGATGCTATCTCCTTTACAGAAGGTAACTCTATAACTTTTGACTTCTTCTGTCGTGGTTGGATGAGTGTAGACAAGTTGCATAGTCTTTGTGAGCAAGAAGGAGTACAGGGGACTAGGAGGTTTTTTGGGTTAAATGGATCTTGTTTTCAACCTTTGGAGGATGATGCTGGTTTGAGTAGGTGGCTCACTGATCTAGGAAAGACTCACATTGTGGAAATATATGTTGAGTTGGTAAACAAAGAGGCTGGTAATGTAACTGAAGAGGTAGACACATTGGCTGGTAATGTGACTGGATTGGTAGACACAGAGGTGGTTGAAGCTGAAAGGGTCCATGTACCTGGTATGAAAGGGGCAGAAGTATGTGATTTGACTGGAGAGGTACACACAGAGATGGTTCAAGAAGATGAAGGTGATGAATGTGTTAATATATTATCAGTTGAGTTGGATGGCAGTGATGATGATAGTGATGATGATGATTTTGCTGTTGGAGAGGATGAGGAAGATGATGCTAACTGTAGTGACAGTACAACTGTGGTTGTAAGTGATGAAGAGGTTGTTGAAGATGATGGGAATGAGGATGAATACATTATTGAAGATTGAGAGTACTTTGATGAAAGGTTGGGTTCAGATGATGACATGCCAGAGGAAGTGATTTATGACGTGTGTGTTAGATTTTCGTTGATGTTTTAGTGTCGTTTATGTGTCGTGCTTTGTATGTTTGTGTTGTTTTAGTTGATGTTTTATGTTTAAGTGTAATTTGATCTCAAGAGGTGTGTTGGAGTGGTTCGAGTTCGTTTTGTAGGTCAAAAGTTGAAGAAAGTCGAAGAAACGAGAAGGAATCGAGGAAACCAGAAACGGCGGTCGCCAAATTATAAACGGCGGTCGCCGGATCCAAACGGCGGTCGCCGGAGATGAAATGACGACCGCCGAAAGGGCCGAAAAGATGCAGTAGTCAGCCAAGTCCTTGGGCAAAAACGGCGGTCGCCGTTTTGTAAACGGCGGTCGCCGAAAACAAATGGCGGTCGCGGAACTGGGAATGGCGGGCGCCGTTTTGAGGCAGTTTCAGGGCGGTTCCAAGCGAAGTCAAAGGTGTATTTAGGCGAGGTTTTGAAGGGAAAAACGTATCTTTTTCGCCTGGGATTGAATCGGGAAGCACGGGAGACCATTTCGGAGCCGACAACTCCGAGAGAAGATCGATCAAGTCCAAGCCATTTCAATAATCGTAATCTTAGTTGTAATTTCATTTTCTAGAATTCAAGTTTATTTCTTTTCATGTTTTGTTCATCTTTGCAAAACTAATTTGAATGCTTTTGAATCGAGAATGCTAATATGTTTCGTTAAATGAATTTCCGTTGGTTTATAAAAGATTGTTTTGAGCTTTTACGTAGTTGCATTCTCTTAATTAATTCCTTGTTCATCTTTGCTATTATTTTAAAAGTTATACTTTCATTAATTGTAATCCATGCTATTAGTTCTTTCTTAAAGATGATGAACTAAATTTCTACTCGGGTGTTTATATGACAAATTAGGCGGATCATTGTTAACCGGAAGATCCTATATACACGACATACTCTTGACATCGTAACTCGACCGAGAGCGATTAATCAAGTGAACTAAACGTTGAAAAAGGAGTTAAGCAACCCGACCGGGAACTTGACTTTCGATTGTCGCTTATATAGATTGAAAAAGGTAGGAACAATTTGAAGTCGAGTTTGAAATATAATCATCCGAGTCTTTTTCTTAGCGTTTACTTCAAAATTTCCATTTTAATCGAGAGTTTCAAAATGAATCTAGGATTTAGTATAATGAACTATGATTCGACTACTTTTCTTTCACTTAAACATTTCTCTTTCGTTACCTTGGATTGATACCGAGTCAAACTACAATTGACCTCGGATTTTGACGAGAGACGCACACAAAAACGTCTAATTAGGAAGCTACAATCAAAATTGGCGCCGTTGCCGGGGAAACGGATAGTTTTGTTTAAGTGTTTGTTTAGTTTTAGTTCGTATTTCCTTTAGTTAATTTAGTTAATTGTCTTGTTATTACTAATCTTCTACTTTGAGTGTGCATGGTCACTACAAGAAGTAAGGCGGCTAGTGAGCAACAAACAAGGTTCATCTACCGAAGGAATGGAGAAGAATAAAGAAAGGGTTGATATTGAAGATGAAACCGGACAAGAATCTTCGGGATTAAAGAAAGGTCAACCTTCCCAAGGATATGTTCTATCTCCGAATTCTCAAGGACCTCTTTTACCTTTGGGAGCTCCTCAAAATAGCAACAATCAAGAGGGAGGAAGTAATTTACAGATCCAAATTCCTCAGTTCAATGTTCAAGCACAACTTACTCCTCCAACACCTTTAAATTTACCAGAAGAAGATCATCATTCTACTCCTCATAATGTGATGAGTCCTAACGTTGGATATCCTCCTCCAATGATGAATCCTCAGATGATGACCCAACCACCGATGATGAATCCAAACATGATGAATCAAAACATGGCATATCAACAAAACTACGGGTATCCATTTCAGCAACCCGGAGTTCAAGTGAATCAAAACATGCAAGGTCAATTCCAACAACAATGGCCAAACATGATGCCTAATATGATGCTGTATGGGGGTTATGGGATGCAACCGAATCAGTGGAATCAATATGGAAATCCAGCGGCTCGACGAGTACAACAAGGTGACATCACAAGGCCTATCATTGGAGCAACTCCGGCATGTGTGGATTTACCGGAGGTGGTGAAGAACTATAAGGTTAATCCGATGGATTTTAATCAACTACCGGAGTATGATGGGAATAACAATGAGGATGTGTTGAGTTTTATCCGAGACTTCTACAACACCATTCATACCTTTCCGTTGAATGGACTTCAAGAAGATGAGTTGAGATGTCGGTTCTTTCCGATGACATTGAAGGACAAGGCCAAGTCTTGGTGGATAGCATTGCCACCAAACTCTCTCCAAAATTGGAATGACATTTATGACGAGTTCATGAGTCAATTCTTCCCACATCATAAGACGACGGACTTTAGGAATCAAATTTGTGGTTTCACTAGTCGTCCGGGAGAATTTTTCCACGAGACTTGGGATCGTTTTCAAGATTTACTTCTTAAATGTCCACATTACACTTTTACTCAAGTCTTACTTAATCAAATTTTCTATGACTCTTTGACAGATTCTTTGCAAGGGTCGGTGGATAATCAAGTCGGAGGTGACATCACTTATCGATCACCGGAAGAGATGGTTACTATCTACAAGACTATGGCTGGGAATTCAAGGAGGAAAAGTTCGAGAAGAAGAGTGGTGAATGATGTTAAGGAAGTGGAAGCTAGCAACCTTAGCATTAAAATTGAGGAGATGGCTAAGGAAATCAAAGATTTGAAAATGGAGGAGGGGAATTTGAAGACACAACTTCTTTTGAATCAAATGGAGGTGTGTACTTTGTGTGGATATCAAGGGCATGGACCAACTACTTGTCCGATGCCTCAAATGCAAGCTCCTTTGATGATTGAAGGGCAGCCTATGGTTGGAGAGCAAGGGAATATGGCATTCTTTCCATACCAACCACAACAACAAGGTGAAATGGTGATTCCGGAAGTACAAGCTTCGGTGGTACAGCCGTATAACCAACAAGGAAACTACTACAATAATCAACAAGGAGGGAATCAAAGGCCTAATTATCCTTATCAACCAAGGCCACAACCTCAACAATGGCAACCGAGGCAAAATTTTCAGCAAGGTCAATCTTCGAGCACACCTTACCGAGCTCCTTATCAAGCACCGAGTCAACAATACCGAGCTCCGTATCAAGCTCCTACTCAGCAACAACAGTCCCTAAGGCCACCTCAACAACCATCGAGCAATAATTTTGAATAATGGATGAAGAAGTATGCCGAGAAAAATGACTTGAGGATGGATAGCTTAGAGGTGAAAGTGGGAGGATACGATGCGGTGCTTAATAGCATCAATACTCAAATGGGACAAATGGCGACTACACTTGGGAAGATGCAAGCTAAGGAAGAGTCGGGAAGACTACCAAGTCAACCATCCCATGCCAAGGCTCTTACGGTGTTAAGGTCGGGGAAGATTATTGATAATAAAGTAAGGATGCCGGGTGAAAAGGAGGATAAAATTGAGAGTGATCCGATTTCTGAGAATGAGGAAGACATTGAGGAGATTTTTTGCGAGAAGAAAGAGGAGGAAAAATTAGAAGAGGAAGTTGGAAGTGATGAGAAAGAAGAGGAAAGAAAGAGAAGAAAGAGAGTCGAAGCCGAGGCCAAAGGTGAAAGGGAAGTTCTTCATAAGTCGAAAAATCCGTACAAGCCTCCCGTTCCTTATCCGAGCAATCTTAGAAACAAGAAGAAGGATCAACAATTTCAGCAACTATACGATCTTCTAGCAAAGGTTGAGGTAAATGTCCCTTTGCTCGAAATGATTTCTAATATACCTTCTTATGTGAAATTTTTTAAGGAATTGGCTTCTAACAAGAGAAAGTTCGAGGAGAACGAGAAAGTTGTGTTGTTTGCAGGTGCAAGTGCCGTGATGCAACACCAAGTACCACCAAAAGAGAGTGATCCGGGAAGCTTTGTGATAAAAATTGTTATTTGGTCCGGAAATGAGGTGTCCGGTATGTTAGACTTGGGAGCCGGGATTAACTTGATGCCGTCGGCTATATTTGACCAATTGAAGCTTGATAATTTGAAGCCGACAAGAATTTGTCTTCAACTAGCTGACCGATCAGTGAGGTATCCGAGGGGAATTGTTGAAGACATTTTAGTTGAAGTCGGAGGATTAATAGTGCCGGTGGATTTTGTCGTTTTAGATGTTGGTGATATACCGGAGAATTCCCAAGACCACTCTATCTTATTGGGACGTCCTTTCATGGCCACTACTAATACTCTCATTGATGTGAAGAAAGGGCAACTCCAAATGTCGGTTCTTGGAGAAACGGTCTCGATTTCGGTGAGAAAGAAGAACATTGCTCCAGCTGCAACGTTAATCGAAGAATGTTCCTTTGTTGATGTTATCGATACATTGACTATGCAAGCCTTGGAGATTAAGGAAGAGAATGAAGTGGAACTTGGAGATGATGATTTGGAAGAGTTAGAAGAGAATGAACAAGCTCCACGGTTTGTTGACTTGAGCGTGGGGGGGGAGGACCGAAAGAAGGAAGTTTCGTTGCCAACAAAAAGTGTGAAGTTAGTGTTGAAAGACTTGCCTCCTAACCTCAAGTACGTGTTTTTGGAAGAAGGTGAGAACAAACCGGTTATCATTTCATCGAAGTTGACCGTTGAAGAAGAGGTGAGATTGGTTGAAGTTTTACAAGAGAATAAGGCCACCATTGGTTGGAGTATCGAGGACTTGAAGGGAATCAGCCCTTCTATGTGCATGGATCGTATTAACTTGATAGAGAATGCAACTCCGAAGAGGCAGCCCCAAAGACGACTAAATCCACTTCTTAGTGATGTCGTGAAGAAGGAGATTATAAAGCTACATGGTGGTGGCTTGATTGTTCCGGCAGCGGATAGTGAATGGGTATCACCGATTCACATGGTTCCTAAGAAGGGAGGAATCACGGTTGAGGAGAATGAGGCGGGACAACTTATAGCTACTCGGGAGAGGACCGGGTGGAGAATGTGCATGGATTATAGGGAGTTGAATGCCGCTACGAAAAAGGATCATTTTCCTTTACCTTTTATTGATCAAATGCTTGATAAACTTGCTGGTAATTTCTTATATCATTATCTTGATGGACTTTCAGGTTATTACCAAATTTTTATAGCACCGGAGGATCAATCCAAGACGACATTCACGAGCCCTTTCGGAACATTTGTATGGAAGAGGATGCCATTTGGGCTTTGCAATGCCCCAGGTACGTTTCAACGTTGCATGCTTTCCATATTTTCTGAGATGGTGGGAGATTTTGTTGAAGTGTTTATGGATGATTTTTCCGTGTTTGGTTCGTCATTTGATGATGCATTGAAAAATATTGACACGGTTTTAAAAAGATGCATTGAGTGTAACCTTACTTTGAGTTGGGAAAAATCTAATTTTATGGTTACACAAGGGGTAGTACTTGGGCATGTTGTCTCTAGAAGAGGAATAGAAGTTGATCCCTCAAAAATTGAAGTGATTAAAAATTTGCCACCCCCGGTCAATGTGAAAGGTGTTAGGAGTTTTCTTGGGCATGCGGGATTTTATCGTCGTTTCATTAAGGACTTTTCAAAAATTGCACAACCTTTGTGCCATTTACTTGGTCAAGATATTGAGTTTGTCTTCGATGATTCATGTTTGAATGCCTTTAATACTCTTAAAGAAAAGCTTGTGAGTGCACATATTCTTGTATCACCGAATTGGAATTTGGAATTTGAAATCATGTGTGATGCTTCGAATTTTGCTGTGGGTGCGGTGTTGGGTCAAAGAATTGATAAGATGTTGCATGTGATTTATTATGCTAGTATGACTTTGAATGATGCTCAAGTAAATTATACAACTACGGAAAAAGAGATGTTAGGGGTTGTATTTTCGTTAGACAAATTTAGGTCATATTTGCTTGGTACTAAAGTGATTGTTCATAGTGATCATGCGGCTCTTAGGTATTTAATGACTAAAGCACAAGCTAAACCGAGAATCATAAGATGGATACTTTTGTTGCAAGAATTTGATGTGGAAATTAGAGATAGGAAGGGTTGTGAAAATGCGATAGCCGATCACTTGTCTAGACTTGAGTCTGGTGATAATAATGTGATTGCTAATGTTCCTATCTCTGAAACTTTTCCATATGAACGATCCATGCTTGTGAATGCTATTGATGCAAAAGTTCCATGGTATGCCGATATTGCTAACTATTTGGCAAGTGGTGAGATGCGTGAGGGAATTACTTCCCAAGAACGCAAACGTTTGTTGCATGTTTGTAGGTATTACTATTGGGACGATCCTTTGTTGTTCAAGCTTGGGAAGGACAACTTGTTGAGAAGATGTGTGCCGGAAGGGGAGCAACGAGCTATAATCTCAAAATGTCATGAGGATGCATCGGGTGGACACTTTGCTAGTAGGAAGACCGGAGCTAAGATTCTACAATCGGGTTTTTTCTGGCCTACTTTGTTTAAAGATGTTCATTATTTTATTCTTTCATGTGATCGATGTCAACGTATTGGAAACATTGGTAAAAGGAATGAGATGCCCATGCAAGTTAATCTAGTTTGTGAAATTTTTGATGTATGGGGCATCGATTTCATGGGTCCTTTTATCAATGCTAACAAGTACGAGTACATCTTATTAGCCGTTGATTATGTTTCGAAGTGGGTTGAGACAATCCCCACTCGAACATGTGGTGCTGACGTTGTTTTAAAGTTTGTGCAGGAGAACATCATTTCTCGATTTGGTTTTCCAAAAGCTATCATTAGTGATGGAGGGTCACATTTTTGCAACAAACTTTTCAAGAGGTTGATGAGATTAAATGGTATTGATCACCGTGTTGCTACTCCGTATCATCCTCAAACTTCCGGTCAAGCCGAGACGAGCAACAACCAAATTAAGACGATCATTGCTAAAACCGTGAAGCCATCGAGGAAAGATTGGCCGGAAAAACCTCGAGATGCACTTTGGGCTCACCGGACAGCTTTTAAGACAATCCTCAATGCCACTCCGTTCCAAATTGTGTATGGGAAATCGTGTCACTTACCGGTGGAGATTGAACACAAAGCTTTTTGGGCTATCAAGAAAGTGAATTTGGAAATGACGAAGGCCGGAAAAGAGAGAGCTTTGCAAATCGAGGAGCTTGAGGAGCTTCGTAATGAAGCATATGAAAATGCTGTGATCTCAAAGGCGAAAATGAAGAAAGCTCATGACCGGAAATTGATCGTAAAAGACTTACAACCGGGTATGAAAGCACTTTTGGTTAATGCCCGACTTCGGTTATTTCCGGGAAAGCTTAAATCGAGATGGGTCGGGCCATATGAAGTTGTGGCAATGCATGATAATGGCTTAGTTACTCTGAGAAAGGAAGATGATGAGCCTGAGTTCAAAGTCAACGGACATCTTGTGAAACGATACTATGAAGGAGAGTCGAAAATCGGAAATGTCGAGGTTTTTCGACTCGAGAAAGTTGACGTTTGAACCTCGAAAATTGGAATAAGTCCAGCTCTGGACATTAAACTGAGCATGAATAAAGGCGACTGGACTTGGACGAGCTCGGAAGCGTCGAAATCGAAGAAAAAGGGAGGAAAAAGGAAAATCGAGGGAATCAGGATTTCAGCGACCGCCAAATACAAATCGGCGGTCGCCACAGGAAAACAGCGAGCGTCAAAACTGAACGGCGGGCGCCGAATTTGGTGAAAAACGGGGTCAGGCGTCTGCCAAGAATTTGGCAAAACGGCGGTCGCCAGTTACATTTCCGCGACCGCCGAAACATTTCCGCGACCGCCAAATCAAAACGGCGGTCGCCGTTTTTGAATTTCTGGGAATTAAAAGGAGACGTGTTAAGGCAGTTAACACAACATAAAAAATCCCTTTTCTTCATTTTTCTCTCTTGCGATTTTCTCCATCTATACTTCATCAATTTAGCTCAAATTTCTTCCATTAAAACACTTACAAATCATATTGAGATCATTGCTTGCAGGTTTTGGGGATTTTCATCGGTTCAATTGCAAGATTTTCAAGTTTCTTTGAGGCGCACACAAGGTGTTCGACAAAAGTTCCGAACCAAATTTCGACTTTCTCCAACCGATTCAATGACTCAAACTCGTAATAGGCCAGGAGCTCGTGGTTCTCCACCACCTCCACCAAGGAAAAGAGGACGAGGAGCCGCTTCTACCTCCGCTTCAACCGGGCCTCGAGACATCTCCGACCGTTATGGAGCCCCGTTTCCGATTTTCGACGACAAAGAAGGGATAGCTTTCCAAAAGTTGATATCGAAGGGTGAACATATTTTACCTCGTCCGATTGATTGGGAGTTAATGGAGAAATTGAAGGTTACGGAGAGGATTATAGGGATTTTCCGGTGTATGAGCCTAAGGATATTCGCGGAGATGGATTTCAAGTACTCCACGAAGCTTGGATTGGAGATGCTTAGCACATTCAAGCTAGTTAATGAGAAGAGGAAGCCATCGTATGCTACGTGTCGACTCAATGGAGTAGAGGTTACGATAACGGAAAAAAGTATGGACGAGGTGTTCGGAATTCAAGATGGAGAGCGTAGGCTTACCGAAGAACGTGAAAGTGGGACCGTGAAGACAACACATTGGCAAGAGTTAGCCGGCCCGAATGAGAAATGGAAGGATCACGGTCGTTCAATTGCATTCATCGATCCCGTGCTATGCATAGTCCACAAGTTCTAAACCTACAACATCTTCGGAAAGGTGGAGGGAAACAAAGTTAACTCCTTGGAATTCTCATTCATTAATGCGGCCGTGAATGGACATGACTCGACTCCATTGAAGAAAGTGTGGGGTTTGATGGATCAAGCGGCTAGAGGGATACGGACTCGAGGGGCCTTGTTCCAATTTGCTCGACACCTTGCAATTAACAATCAAATTATTGATGAAGAAGCTGAGACGTATAATGGAGAGCCGTGGGAAGTACCGCGAGCTTTGGATGTTGAAGAGTTTGAGGCTAGCGGATTAATTTTGGCCGGAGAGTTCGTGCCGCATGAAATCCGAACCGCCAAGGATCCACAAGTAATGGTAGATTATCGACAAAAGAACGCGGCCCGAATTCAAAAATGGAAGTTGGAGTTGGCGGGAGAAAGAGTGAGTTCGTCGCTTATGAGAGAAGCTCAACTTGAAGAGGAAAACCTATTGCGAGAAAGAGCGGGTTCATCGTCCGGATGGGGACATAATGTTGTCGACGGGACATCGACAAGAGATCCGGTGTGGGAGCAAGCATACACGGACTACGGAGCACAAGGGAACCAAGATGCCGGATGGACTAACTCGGGAATGAATTGGAGTCCTTCATACGAGGTTCCTCAAACCGGAAACTACTACTCGGATTCGGGACGGATGCATCCCGATGACCTCCAAGAGATCATTAATGCAAATGCTAGAGCGTATGAGTCGATGAATGCTAGGATGGACCGAATGGCTCTCGACGATGCTACATGGACTAACCGGATGGCGGTCGAGAGAAGCTACTACGAGCAAACTACCCGCCGGATTGTGAGAGAGGAGATGGAGGACATGCGACGAGAGCAACGACAATTTTACGAGGCCTATGCTAGAGGAGGAGGCCACTTTCCACCACCCAACATGTGAGAGAGGTCGTGCTTGGCACGACCTAGGTACGTTTTCTTTTCGTTAATTTTATGTTTTTGTAAATATGTGTTTGTGTTTCTTTGCTTTGAGTGGTTTAGTTATGTTCTTTTCATTGAAAGTTTGTTTGTTTTGTGAAATTACTCTTCTACGCTCAAAAAAAAAAAATTTGATTTGTCCCGAATGTGGTGTGTTTGCATGGGATTTGGTTAAGTTGTTGCTTGAACTCACTTGGTTAGTTGATTGTACCACTTGATAAGTGTCGAGAAAATGAGTATATGATATACATGAGTTTCTTTCCTTGCTATATACATGTGAGCTTTTGGGCCTATTTTCCTTGGAGTGTATTTATGGTTTTCTCGAGTTGTGAGCATGAGATGATTGAGAATGGATAATTGGTCTTTGTTGTGTCATTGCATGAATATGAAGCTACTTTGCCTAGGTTAAGAATGAGGAAATGAAGTATGAGATTGCTAGGATTTAACTCCACTACGCCAATTTACATTTGGTGTAGGAGGGTGATTGGTGAGTTCATTTGGTGGAGGAGGCAGTCGAGAGCGATTTATCTTGTATTATTATTATTTCGATTCCTACCTATGACCCGAGCCTACCTCGATTGCAATCTTATTCCGATTCTTGTTCTTCTTTGTCAAAGTATGCGGATCTTCTTGTGATGTTATTGATGTACATATACTCGATGTGTTTGATGAGTGAAACCATTTCATATTTTTCGAGAGATACACTTGGAGAGTTTGGCGAGTTTGAGTGACATGTTTTCATATTTCTTATTTCTCTCGTTCTTGACAAGTGGTTGGTTTGTGGTTGGTTAGTGAGTTCAAAGTACGTGATTTATGCAAACATGTGTTGGTTGATTTTACCTTGCTCGGGACTAGCAAGGATTTGAGCGTGGGGGGGTGATTTATGACGTGTGTGTTAGTTTTTCGTTGATGTTTTAGTGTCGTTTATGTGTCGTGCTTTGTATGTTTGTGTCGTTTTAGTTGATGTTTTATGTTTAAGTGTAATTTGATCTCAAGAGGTGCGTTGGAGTGGTTCGAGTTCGTTTTGTAGGTCAAAAGTTGAAGAAAGTCGAAGAAACGAGAAGGAATCGAGGAAACCAGAAACGGCGGTCGCCAAATTATAAACGGCGGTCGCCGGAGATGAAATGACGACCGCCGAAAGGGCCGAAAAGATGCAGTAGTCAGCCAAGTCCTTGGGCAAAAACGGCGGTCGCCGTTTTGTAAACGGCGGTCGCCAAAAACAAATGGCGGTCGCGGAACTGGGAATGGCGGGCGCCGTTTTGAGGCAGTTTCAGGGCGGTTCCAAGCGAAGTCAAAGGTGTATTTAGGCGAGGTTTTGAAGGGAAAAACGTATCTTTTTCGCCTGGGATTGAATCGGGAAGCACGGGAGACCATTTCGGAGCCGACAACTCCGAGAGAAGATCGATCAAGTCCAAGCCATTTCAATAATCATAATCTTAGTTGTAATTTCATTTTCTAGAATTCAAGTTTATTTCTTTTCATGTTTTGTTCATCTTTGCAAAACTAATTTGAATGCTTTTGAATCGAGAATGCTAATATGTTTCGTTAAATGAATTTCCGTTGGTTTATAAAAGATTGTTTTGAGCTTTTACGTAGTTGCATTCTCTTAATTAATTCCTTGTTCATCTTTGCTATTATTTTAAAAGTTATACTTTCATTAATTGTAATCCATGCTATTAGTTCTTTCTTAAAGATGATGAACTAAATTTCTACTCGGGTGTTTATATGACAAATTAGGCGGATCATTGTTAACCGGAAGATCCTATATACACGACATACTCTTGACATCGTAACTCGACCGAGAGCGATTAATCAAGTGAACTAAACGTTGAAAAACGAGTTAAGCAACCCGACCGGGAACTTGACTTTCGATTGTCGCTTATATAGATTGAAAAAGGTAGGAACAATTTGAAGTCGAGTTTGAAATATAATCATCCGAGTCTTTTTCTTAGCGTTTACTTCAAAATTTCCATTTTAATCGAGAGTTTCAAAATGAATCTAGGATTTAGTATAATGAACTATGATTCGACTACTTTTCTTTCACTTAAACATTTCTCTTTCGTTTCCTTGGATTGATACCGAGTCAAACTACAATTGACCTCGGATTTTGACGAGAGACGCACACAAAAACGTCTAATTAGGAAGCTACAATCAAATTCAACAAGGATGTTGTTTATGATCCAGTGTTCAAGTTGAAGATGGTGTTTAAGAGTAAGGAGTTATTCAGGAAAGCAATCACATCTCATGCCATTAACACTAAAAGGTCAGTGTACTTCCAGAAAAATGACAAAATCAGAATTTATGCTAAATGTAAGGAGAAAGACTGTGATTGGGCTTGTCATGCCCTGAAGCTAGCTAATGAAGAAAGCTTTCAGATCAGACTGTATAATGACACACATAAATGCACCCCTACTTTTCATGTCTCTAATATGAAAAGTACTTGGTTAGGGGAGAAGCATTTGTCAGTTTTCCAAAGTGACCCTAAGAGAAATGTAAAAGGTTGGAGGACAGAGGTGATGAAGGAGCTTAATGTGAATGTGTCATCTCAGCAAGCATATAAGGCAAAGGTTGTAGCCCTGAATATTCTTGAAGGTGAACCTGAGCTCCAATACTCCAAGTTGTGGGATTATGCTCAGGAGATCAGAAGGTCTAATCCTGGTTCTACTGTGGTTATTGACATGGATGCAGATCAGAAATTCTCAAAGATGTAAATTTGTTTTGAAGCAGTGAAGAGTGGTTTCATAGCAGGCTGCAGACCCTTTGTTGGAGTTGATGGTTGTTTTCTGAAAGGGCCAAGGGTGGGATACTGTTATCAGCTGTGGTTGTTGATCCAGCAAATGCATTATATCCACTTGCATTTGCTGTGGTCCCAATTGAGAATAATGAAAATTGGGATTGGTTTTTAGTGAATTTGAAGCATGACCTGCACATAGAGGATGGATAGCTTAGAGGTGAAAGTGGGAGGATACGATGCGGTGCTTAATAGCATCAATACTCAAATGGGACAAATGGCGACTACACTTGGGAAGATGCAAGCTAAGGAAGAGTCGGGAAGACTACCAAGTCAACCATCCCATGCCAAGGCTCTTACGGTGTTAAGGTCGGGGAAGATTATTGATAATAAAGTAAGGATGCCGGGTGAAAAGGAGGATAAAATTGAGAGTGATCCGATTTCTGAGAATGAGGAAGACATTGAGGAGATTTTTTGCGAGAAGAAAGAGGAGGAAAAATTAGAAGAGGAAGTTGGAAGTGATGAGAAAGAAGAGGAAAGAAAGAGAAGAAAGAGAGTCGAAGCCGAGGCCAAAGGTGAAAGGGAAGTTCTTCATAAGTCGAAAAATCCGTACAAGCCTCCCGTTCCTTATCCGAGCAATCTTAGAAACAAGAAGAAGGATCAACAATTTCAGCAACTATACGATCTTCTAGCAAAGGTTGAGGTAAATGTCCCTTTGCTCGAAATGATTTCTAATATACCTTCTTATGTGAAATTTTTTAAGGAATTGGCTTCTAACAAGAGAAAGTTCGAGGAGAACGAGAAAGTTGTGTTGTTTGCAGGTGCAAGTGCCGTGATGCAACACCAAGTACCACCAAAAGAGAGTGATCCGGGAAGCTTTGTGATAAAAATTGTTATTGGGTCCGGAAATGAGGTGTCCGGTATGTTAGACTTGGGAGCCGGGATTAACTTGATGCCGTCGACTATATTTGACCAATTGAAGCTTGATAATTTGAAGCCGACAAGAATTTGTCTTCAACTAGCTGACCGATCAGTGAGGTATCCGAGGGGAATTGTTGAAGACATTTTAGTTGAAGTCGGAGGATTAATAGTGCCGGTGGATTTTGTCGTTTTAGATGTTGGTGATATACCGGAGAATTCCCAAGACCACTCTATCTTATTGGGACGTCCTTTCATGGCCACTACTAATACTCTCATTGATGTGAAGAAAGGGCAACTCCAAATGTCGGTTCTTGGAGAAACGGTCTCGATTTCGGTGAGAAAGAAGAACATTGCTCCAGCTGCAACGTTAATGGAAGAATGTTCCTTTGTTGATGTTATCGATACATTGACTATGCAAGCCTTGGAGATTAAGGAAGAGAATGAAGTGGAACTTGGAGATGATGATTTGGAAGAGTTAGAAGAGAATGAACAAGCTCCACGGTTTGTTGACTTGAGCGTGGGGGGGGGAGGACCGAAAGAAGGAAGTTTCGTTGCCAACAAAAAGTGTGAAGTTAGTGTTGAAAGACTTGCCTCCTAACCTCAAGTACGTGTTTTTGGAAGAAGGTGAGAACAAACCGGTTATCATTTCATCGAAGTTGACCGTTGAAGAAGAGGTGAGATTGGTTGAAGTTTTACAAGAGAATAAGGCCACCATTGGTTGGAGTATCGAGGACTTGAAGGGAATCAGCCCTTCTATGTGCATGGATCGTATTAACTTGATAGAGAATGCAACTCCGAAGAGGCAGCCCCAAAGACGACTAAATCCACTTCTTAGTGATGTCGTGAAGAAGGAGATTATAAAGCTACATGGTGGTGGCTTGATTGTTCCGGCAGCGGATAGTGAATGGGTATCACCGATTCACATGGTTCCTAAGAAGGGAGGAATCACGGTTGAGGAGAATGAGGCGGGACAACTTATAGCTACTCGGGAGAGGACCGGGTGGAGAATGTGCATGGATTATAGGGAGTTGAATGCCGCTACGAAAAAGGATCATTTTCCTTTACCTTTTATTGATCAAATGCTTGATAAACTTGCTGGTAATTTCTTATATCATTATCTTGATGGACTTTCAGGTTATTACCAAATTTTTATAGCACCGGAGGATCAATCCAAGACGACATTCACGAGCCCTTTCGGAACATTTGTATGGAAGAGGATGCCATTTGGGCTTTGCAATGCCCCAGGTACGTTTCAACGTTGCATGCTTTCCATATTTTCTGAGATGGTGGGAGATTTTGTTGAAGTGTTTATGGATGATTTTTCCGTGTTTGGTTCGTCATTTGATGATGCATTGAAAAATATTGACACGGTTTTAAAAAGATGCATTGAGTGTAACCTTACTTTGAGTTGGGAAAAATCTAATTTTATGGTTACACAAGGGGTAGTACTTGGGCATGTTGTCTCTAGAAGAGGAATAGAAGTTGATCCCTCAAAAATTGAAGTGATTAAAAATTTGCCACCCCCGGTCAATGTGAAAGGTGTTAGGAGTTTTCTTGGGCATGCGGGATTTTATCGTCGTTTCATTAAGGACTTTTCAAAAATTGCACAACCTTTGTGCCATTTACTTGGTCAAGATATTGAGTTTGTCTTCGATGATTCATGTTTGAATGCCTTTAATACTCTTAAAGAAAAGCTTGTGAGTGCACATATTCTTGTATCACCGAATTGGAATTTGGAATTTGAAATCATGTGTGATGCTTCGAATTTTGCTGTGGGTGCGGTGTTGGGTCAAAGAATTGATAAGATGTTGCATGTGATTTATTATGCTAGTATGACTTTGAATGATGCTCAAGTAAATTATACAACTACGGAAAAAGAGATGTTAGGGGTTGTATTTTCGTTAGACAAATTTAGGTCATATTTGCTTGGTACTAAAGTGATTGTTCATAGTGATCATGCGGCTCTTAGGTATTTAATGACTAAAGCACAAGCTAAACCGAGAATCATAAGATGGATACTTTTGTTGCAAGAATTTGATGTGGAAATTAGAGATAGGAAGGGTTGTGAAAATGCGATAGCCGATCACTTGTCTAGACTTGAGTCTGGTGATAATAATGTGATTGCTAATGTTCCTATCTCTGAAACTTTTCCATATGAACGATCCATGCTTGTGAATGCTATTGATGCAAAAGTTCCATGGTATGCCGATATTGCTAACTATTTGGCAAGTGGTGAGATGCGTGAGGGAATTACTTCCCAAGAACGCAAACGTTTGTTGCATGTTTGTAGGTATTACTATTGGGACGATCCTTTGTTGTTCAAGCTTGGGAAGGACAACTTGTTGAGAAGATGTGTGCCGGAAGGGGAGCAACGAGCTATAATCTCAAAATGTCATGAGGATGCATCGGGTGGACACTTTGCTAGTAGGAAGACCGGAGCTAAGATTCTACAATCGGGTTTTTTCTGGCCTACTTTGTTTAAAGATGTTCATTATTTTATTCTTTCATGTGATCGATGTCAACGTATTGGAAACATTGGTAAAAGGAATGAGATGCCCATGCAAGTTAATCTAGTTTGTGAAATTTTTGATGTATGGGGCATCGATTTCATGGGTCCTTTTATCAATGCTAACAAGTACGAGTACATCTTATTAGCCGTTGATTATGTTTCGAAGTGGGTTGAGACAATCCCCACTCGAACATGTGGTGCTGACGTTGTTTTAAAGTTTGTGCAGGAGAACATCATTTCTCGATTTGGTTTTCCAAAAGCTATCATTAGTGATGGAGGGTCACATTTTTGCAACAAACTTTTCAAGAGGTTGATGAGATTAAATGGTATTGATCACCGTGTTGCTACTCCGTATCATCCTCAAACTTCCGGTCAAGCCGAGACGAGCAACAACCAAATTAAGACGATCATTGCTAAAACCGTGAAGCCATCGAGGAAAGATTGGCCGGAAAAACCTCGAGATGCACTTTGGGCTCACCGGACAGCTTTTAAGACAATCCTCAATGCCACTCCGTTCCAAATTGTGTATGGGAAATCGTGTCACTTACCAGTGGAGATTGAACACAAAGCTTTTTGGGCTATCAAGAAAGTGAATTTGGAAATGACGAAGGCCGGAAAAGAGAGAGCTTTGCAAATCGAGGAGCTTGAGGAGCTTCGTAATGAAGCATATGAAAATGCTGTGATCTCAAAGGCGAAAATGAAGAAAGCTCATGACCGGAAATTGATCGTAAAAGACTTACAACCGGGTATGAAAGCACTTTTGGTTAATGCCCGACTTCGGTTATTTCCGGGAAAGCTTAAATCGAGATGGGTCGGGCCATATGAAGTTGTGGCAATGCATGATAATGGCTTAGTTACTCTGAGAAAGGAAGATGATGAGCCTGAGTTCAAAGTCAACGGACATCTTGTGAAACGATACTATGAAGGAGAGTCGAAAATCGGAAATGTCGAGGTTTTTCGACTCGAGAAAGTTGACGTTTGAACCTCGAAAATTGGAATAAGTCCAGCTCTGGACATTAAACTGAGCATGAATAAAGGCGACTGGACTTGGACGAGCTCGGAAGCGTCGAAATCGAAGAAAAAGGGAGGAAAAAGGAAAATCGAGGGAATCAGGATTTCAGCGACCGCCAAATACAAATCGGCGGTCGCCACAGGAAAACAGCGAGCGTCAAAACTGAACGGCGGGCGCCGAATTTGGTGAAAAACGGGGTCAGGCGTCTGCCAAGAATTTGGCAAAACGGCGGTCGCCAGTTACATTTCCGCGACCGCCGAAACATTTCCGCGACCGCCAAATCAAAACGGCGGTCGCCGTTTTTGAATTTCTGGGAATTAAAAGGAGACGTGTTAAGGCAGTTAACACAACATAAAAAATCCCTTTTCTTCATTTTTCTCTCTTGCGATTTTCTCCATCTATACTTCATCAATTTAGCTCAAATTTCTTCCATTAAAACACTTACAAATCATATTGAGATCATTGCTTGCAGGTTTTGGGGATTTTCATTGGTTCAATTGCAAGATTTTCAAGTTTCTTTGAGGCGCACACAAGGTGTTCGACAAAAGTTCCGAACCAAATTTCGACTTTCTCCAACCGATTCAATGACTCAAACTCGTAATAGGCCAGGAGCTCGTGGTTCTCCACCACCTCCACCAAGGAAAAGAGGACGAGGAGCCGCTTCTACCTCCGCTTCAACCGGGCCTCGAGACATCTCCGACCGTTATGGAGCCCCGTTTCCGGTTTTCGACGACAAAGAAGGGATAGCTTTCCAAAAGTTGATATCGAAGGGTGAACATATTTTACCTCGTCCGATTGATTGGGAGTTAATGGAGAAATTGAAGGTTACGGAGAGGATTATAGGGATTTTCCGGTGTATGAGCCTAAGGATATTCGCGGAGATGGATTTCAAGTACTCCACGAAGCTTGGATTGGAGATGCTTAGCACATTCAAGCTAGTTAATGAGAAGAGGAAGCCATCGTATGCTACGTGTCGACTCAATGGAGTAGAGGTTACGATAACGGAAAAAAGTATGGACGAGGTGTTCGGAATTCAAGATGGAGAGCGTAGGCTTACCGAAGAACGTGAAAGTGGGACCGTGAAGACAACACATTGGCAAGAGTTAGCCGGCCCGAATGAGAAATGGAAGGATCAGGGTCGTTCAATTGCATTCATCGATCCCGTGCTATGCATAGTCCACAAGTTCTAAACCTACAACATCTTCGGAAAGGTGGAGGGAAACAAAGTTAACTCCTTGGAATTCTCATTCATTAATGCGGCCGTGAATGGACATGACTCGACTCCATTGAAGAAAGTGTGGGGTTTGATGGATCAAGCGGCTAGAGGGATACGAACTCGAGGGGCCTTGTTCCAATTTGCTCGACACCTTGCAATTAACAATCAAATTATTGATGAAGAAGCTGAGACGTATAATGGAGAGCCGTGGGAAGTACCGCGAGCTTTGGATGTTGAAGAGTTTGAGGCTAGCGGATTAATTTTGGCCGGAGAGTTCGTGCCGCATGAAATCCGAACCGCCAAGGATCCACAAGTAATGGTAGATTATCGACAAAAGAACGCGGCCCGAATTCAAAAATGGAAGTTGGAGTTGGCGGGAGAAAGAGTGAGTTCGTCGCTTATGAGAGAAGCTCAACTTGAAGAGGAAAACCTATTGCGAGAAAGAGCGGGTTCATCGTCCGGATGGGGACATAATGTTGTCGACGGGACATCGACAAGAGATCCGGTTTGGGAGCAAGCATACACGGACTACGGAGCACAAGGGAACCAAGATGCCGGATGGACTAACTCGGGTTGGAGTCCTTCATACGAGGTTCCTCAAACCGGAAACTACTACTCGGATTCGGGACGGATGCATCCCGATGACCTCCAAGAGATCATTAATGCAAATGCTAGAGCGTATGAGTCGATGAATGCTAGGATGGACCGAATGGCTCTCGACGATGCTACATGGACTAACCGGATGGCGGTCGAGAGAAGCTACTACGAGCAAACTACCCGCCGGATTGTGAGAGAGGAGATGGAGGACATGCGACGAGAGCAACGACAATTTTACGAGGCCTATGCTAGAGGAGGAGGCCACTTTCCACCACCCAACATGTGAGAGAGGTCGTGCTTGGCACGACCTAGGTACGTTTTCTTTTCGTTAATTTTATGTTTTTGTAAATATGTGTTTGTGTTTCTTTGCTTTGAGTGGTTTAGTTATGTTCTTTTCATTGAAAGTTTGTTTGTTTTGTGAAATTACTCTTCTACGCTAAAAAAAAAAAAATTTTGATTTGTCCCGAATGTGGTGTGTTTGCATGGGATTTGGTTAAGTTGTTGCTTGAACTCACTTGGTTAGTTGATTGTACCACTTGATAAGTGTCGAGAAAATGAGTATATGATATACATGAGTTTCTTTCCTTGCTATATACATGTGAGCTTTTGGGCCTATTTTCCTTGGAGTGTATTTATGGTTTTCTCGAGTTGTGAGCATGAGATGATTGAGAATGGATAATTGGTCTTTGTTGTGTCATTGCATGAATATGAAGCTACTTTGCCTAGGTTAAGAATGAGGAAATGAAGTATGAGATTGCTAGGATTTAACTCCACTACGCCAATTTACATTTGGTGTAGGAGGGTGATTGGTGAGTTCATTTGGTGGAGGAGGCAGTCGAGAGCGATTTATCTTGTATTATTATTATTTCGATTCCTACCTATGACCCGAGCCTACCTCGATTGCAATCTTATTCCGATTCTTGTTCTTCTTTGTCAAAGTATGCGGATCTTCTTGTGATGTTATTGATGTACATATACTCGATGTGTTTGATGAGTGAAACCATTTCATATTTTTCAAGAGATACACTTGGAGAGTTTGGCGAGTTTGAGTGACATGTTTTCATATTTCTTATTTCTCTCGTTCTTGACAAGTGGTTGGTTTGTGGTTGGTTAGTGAGTTCAAAGTACGTGATTTATGCAAACATGTGTTGGTTGATTTTACCTTGCTCGGGACTAGCAAGGATTTGAGCGTGGGGGGGTGATTTATGACGTGTGTGTTAGTTTTTCGTTGATGTTTTAGTGTCGTTTATGTGTCGTGCTTTGTATGTTTGTGTCGTTTTAGTTGATGTTTTATGTTTAAGTGTAATTTGATCTCAAGAGGTGCGTTGGAGTGGTTCGAGTTCGTTTTGTAGGTCAAAAGTTGAAGAAAGTCGAAGAAACGAGAAGGAATCGAGGAAACCAGAAACGGCGGTCGCCAAATTATAAACGGCGGTCGCCGGAGATGAAATGACGACCGCCGAAAGGGCCGAAAAGATGCAGTAGTCAGCCAAGTCCTTGGGCAAAAACGGCGGTCGCCGTTTTGTAAACGGCGGTCGCCGAAAACAAATGGCGGTCGCGGAACTGGGAATGGCGGGCGCCGTTTTGAGGCAGTTTCAGGGCGGTTCCAAGCGAAGTCAAAGGTGTATTTAGGCGAGGTTTTGAAGGGAAAAACGTATCTTTTTCGCATGGGATTGAATCGGGAAGCACGGGAGACCATTTCGGAGCCGACAACTCCGAGAGAAGATCGATCAAGTCCAAGCCATTTCAATAATCATAATCTTAGTTGTAATTTCATTTTCTAGAATTCAAGTTTATTTCTTTTCATGTTTTGTTCATCTTTGCAAAACTAATTTGAATGCTTTTGAATCGAGAATGCTAATATGTTTCGTTAAATGAATTTCCGTTGGTTTATAAAAGATTGTTTTGAGCTTTTACGTAGTTGCATTCTCTTAATTAATTCCTTGTTCATCTTTGCTATTATTTTAAAAGTTATACTTTCATTAATTGTAATCCATGCTATTAGTTCTTTCTTAAAGATGATGAACTAAATTTCTACTCGGGTGTTTATATGACAAATTAGGCGGATCATTGTTAACCGGAAGATCCTATATACACGACATACTCTTGACATCGTAACTCGACCGAGAGCGATTAATCAAGTGAACTAAACGTTGAAAAACGAGTTAAGCAACCCGACCGGGAACTTGACTTTCGATTGTCGCTTATATAGATTGAAAAAGGTAGGAACAATTTGAAGTCGAGTTTGAAATATAATCATCCGAGTCTTTTTCTTAGCGTTTACTTCAAAATTTCCATTTTAATCGAGAGTTTCAAAATGAATCTAGGATTTAGTATAATGAACTATGATTCGACTACTTTTCTTTCACTTAAACATTTCTCTTTCGTTTCCTTGGATTGATACCGAGTCAAACTACAATTGACCTCGGATTTTGACGAGAGACGCACACAAAAACGTCTAATTAGGAAGCTACAATCAAATTCAACAAGGATGTTGTTTATGATCCAGTGTTCAAGTTGAAGATGGTGTTTAAGAGTAAGGAGTTATTCAGGAAAGCAATCACATCTCATGCCATTAACACTAAAAGGTCAGTGTACTTCTAGAAAAATGACAAAATCAGAATTTATGCTAAATGTAAGGAGAAAGACTGTGATTGGGCTTGTCATGCCCTGAAGCTAGCTAATGAAGAAAGCTTTCAGATCAGACTGTATAATGACACACATAAATGCACCCCTACTTTTCATGTCTCTAATATGAAAAGTACTTGGTTAGGGGAGAAGCATTTGTCAGTTTTCCAAAGTGACCCTAAGAGAAATGTAAAAGGTTGGAGGACAGAGGTGATGAAGGAGCTTAATGTGAATGTGTCATCTCAGCAAGCATATAAGGCAAAGGTTGTAGCCCTGAATATTCTTGAAGGTGAACCTGAGCTCCAATACTCCAAGTTGTGGGATTATGCTCAGGAGATCAGAAGGTCTAATCCTGGTTCTACTGTGGTTATTGACATGGATGCAGATCAGAAATTCTCAAAGATGTAAATTTGTTTTGAAGCAGTGAAGAGTGGTTTCATAGCAGGCTGCAGACCCTTTGTTGGAGTTGATGGTTGTTTTCTGAAAGGGCCAAGGGTGGGATACTGTTATCAGCTGTGGTTGTTGATCCAGCAAATGCATTATATCCACTTGCATTTGCTGTGGTCCCAATTGAGAATAATGAAAATTGGGATTGGTTTTTAGTGAATTTGAAGCATGACCTGCACATAGAGGATGAAGGAAATGGATATACCTTTATGTCTGATAAACATAAATGTTTGATTATTGCTATAAGGACTGTACTTCCAGAGGCTGAGCATAGGCATTGTGTGAGGCACTTGATTAGCAACTTTGTGAATTCTGGATTCAAAGGAGAAGCATTCAAAGACTGTGTATGGGAGGCTGCCAGAGCTACAACTCCAGGTATGTTCAAGCATTCTGGATTGTAGAAGGGAGATAGTAGTAATTTTGATGTAGAAGTTTGCCACATGTGTACCACTTCGACTCCTACCAAAAAAATCTTTTAACTAAGAATTTGTTTGGTCCTTAAAACAGCTTATAAGTTGTTTAAGAGCTTATAAACTCCTAAAATTTGTTTGGTAAACTTTTAAAAAAAGATCTTAAAAAACTTTAAAATAATTTGTTTAAAAAAAGGTAAAGGGATACCTTTTTTTAAACATATTATAAGATTTTTTAACTTAAATAATAAAAGATCAAAACACCCTTAAAATTATTACCTTTTATATATATTCAAAATTTCCAAATTTATTGTTTAATTAATATAATTATTATTTTCATATTTAATAATTTATTTTTAGTAATTTTATTTATTTAAAATCTTAAATTACAAAACAAATTAATAACTTATAAGTTTATATATTTATTTTATCCAAATGGTTTAACAACTTATTTATTAAATAAGACATAACAGCTTATCAGCTCTTAAAACAACTTATAAGACGTAACATCTTATAAACTCTTTTAAATAAGCTTGTACTGAAATCTGCGTATGACTTTGGATACTCTCTCATCATCGGTTTGAACAATTCAGAAGTGTGTTTCAGGCCGCCGACGACTGCGTGGATGAGAACTTCGTCGCTGACCTGTTCCCCCTGCTTGGCGACCAACTCCATGTTGAAAATCGATATCCCGGGCCATCACAATTTGCGGAAAATAATAACCCGACCGAAATCCTCTCGCCGGAAACCGATCACGAACGCCACAAAGAACCGGGCTCGACAAGAGCATCGCCGCGGGATGAACCCGCGGCTAAACCCTAGCCGAATAATTAACCCAATAATTAAATCGGTTAATTCCTTTGGAAAATCAAAGTCACATATATTAAATATACACACCCGCAATAGTATCGGGGATTAAGAATAAAATACTCTGATACTTGAATCGATTATCTAAGGCAATCCTAATCGATAAATCTCAAGCGATCCGCCCAATACACCAAGTGTACAAGTGTGATAAAATAATTAAGACAAATTATTTTCTCTCTTACACAACGACTATACCGATTGATTGGTCCGTGTCCATCTAGGTCGTGAGCAACTGTTTGATTAAATACGAGTAACCGATAGTATGATCTTCTGTGTGGGCCCGCACACCATACTAACTACAATGTATAGAATCCAGGACTATATTTTGCATATATTTAATTATCAATAATTAAATGCAAACAATTGTTTATTAATTTAATAGATTAAATGCTATGACCGGGAGTTACCGTTACTTAAATCTAGACATTAAGTACACAACTCCAACAATCTCCCACTTGTACTAAGGTCTAGTCATTTCCTCCAAACTCCCGACTCCCATACTCATCACGTGCTTAAAGTGTACTTCCAAAGAGTACTTTGTGAATGAGCAATCTAGGTCGCCGCTCTGAAGTTATCTTGGTGACTACTGCGTCGTCTCCCTCGACGATGATCCGTATCAGGTGGTACTTGCTCTATGTGTTAGCATCACCTTTTGACTTATGACTTCTTCCAGTTTACCATGCACCGCTATACAATAGCCTTTGGTAAACTAAGAGTCATATCCAAGTCCAGAGGTTATCCTGGAACCTAACCAAAACTTCCGCTGCCTCTGAGGCTGCTATTCGGTTATGATAGAGTCTTCTTATCACTCTTTCATTTCATGGTTCCACCTCTTTCTAAAAGTGAACACATAGCCTGATATCGACTTACACTGGTCATTCTTTGATTTGAGATTTGAGAATTTGTAATCAAAGAAGATTTCGTCTTGCTTAGTCTAGTACTTTCAAGTACTTTTACAGCATTCGAATATCTCCTGTCCAGATTACTTTGATATCCTCCCACTACGCAAACAGCATAGTTGATATCAGGTTCTCGTTTTACAACATTGCATCTATAAAGCTTTCCACACTCAAAGTGTAGGAAACTGCTTTGTCTTTATCTATCTCCTTCATGTGTTCGAAACACATACCCTTAGATAGATGTATATTCTGTATCTGAAAGGCAATAACCTTTCTCAGAATTATGCATGTTTAAAACAAACCATAAACGTATAAGATATCTAGGAGAAGTACAATGTTCTTATCCTTAGATCGAAAGATCTCAAGAACATGTTCCAACTTCTTCTTAATCTTATATCCCGATTCATTTAGACAACCATCATTTTATGTCTGATGATATTCTCTCATTGTTGCCAATGATCAAATGTTATCAACATAAAATTCCGAGAAACACCACCTTGTTTCCATTACGTCTCCAATACACCTTTCGTCAATGCCTTTTGATGAATCCATCAGATGGACTATCTCATCAATTCGCAAGTTCCACGATTTACATCCTTATATCAATTCCATAAATGGATTGACTTGTACTCTAAATTATCTTGCCTCTTAACAATAAACCTTTATTGCTTTCTAAGCAGGCACATTTAGATCTAGTACTTTCCTTGTGCAGAGCTAGGGATCGATTTCATATTTACTAGATCCAGAGTTGGAAACTCTTCTAGTCTTATGAACATCTCTGGTCGTCAAACAACCTCCCACTGCAATGGCGTCCTTGTGTATAACAGTAATAACAGTAGGTGCAGTGTGTGGTGTACTTCTACTCGGTTTGGCTGGTTCTAAGTCTTTGTCCTTTTTCTCATTCCAAGGTATTACGTCAGTTAGAGCTTTGTTGTTCATCTAATAGTCTTTCTCTAAGAACCGGGCGTTAGAGCTTATAACGTCCTTCTGATTCATAGTACTATAGAACACAATATTTTTGTTCATCTAGGATTCCCTACAACCACATTGAATGTGCCGTTGTCTCCAGGAATATTCATAGAACATAGGTAGTTCCGAACAACTTGTTCTTTTACTATTAGAATCCTATTTCTTATTATTGACACACCATTTCTACACGTGAGTGTATGGTGTAGTCATTTGAGACTTAATCCCAATCTTTTGATTGTGCTATGTGTTATTTGGTAGCCTCTGTGACTAAGTCGCAGGCTTCCAATGGATATACTTTGAAGGTTCCCCATAATCGCTTTGTGACAAAAACACTTCGCTTTTATGGCACATCAAGCATTCTAATCCATCTTCGAGTATTCTTAAAAGAATTACTCGCATCTTACACATATGACTGCATATATCATTTATCATTCTCAATACTTGTCTGAATTCTACTCTTTACCGAAAGGTATGCTTAGTTGTATTATCTTCCAAATTCAATTCTTAGGTCGGAAGGTCCATTCCTTCAACTATAATTGATCAAATCAATTTCGACCTTTTTGAATCATATTTGAATAAATACTACTAAGTATAAAAATTCACAAGTATAATGATCCAAGAAATATATCTAATAAGTAAAACAAGTTATAGAATGGTTTGTTGCATCGTGGTAGACTAAGGATTCATCATTCACATTATTGCTATCTAATGTACCAGAATAGATAATACCATTATTTCTTATCAAAATCATCAACATGATTAAAGAAATAAAATATCCATTCATAAATAATAGAAATCCAGAACAAAAGTTCTTTCTAAATTTAAAGGGTACATAATGCAATAAACTTGAAATGAAATCCTATAACTACTCAAAAGCAGATAAAATGTCTTCCACTGCAACAGCTGCCTCCTCTACAGCTTTGCCCATGTAGACTCGAACTCTTCTTCTCTAAGTCGCCGGGTTTTCGGGAACCCCTGCATTTGAAAATGCACATACCGTCAGTGGTTCCATATCTACACACCAGAATTCTGGTAGATAATACCGCTGACTATGTTTTTACGACTAAAGAAAAAATTCGTACCTTTGAGAGGACATTCAGACTTCCAGTGTCCAGACTTATTGCATCGGAAGCACTTGCCTCTTGGCTTGGCAGCCCCCACTCGTGGTCCATTCCTCTTGGCACCACTGGGTTTCCAGGCTTGCTTCCTTTTCTTGCCCCTACCTCCAACAGGCTTCAAGCCTTTGGACTTGGTAGCTACAAGTGCTTGAGACTTGCCCTTCTTGTAGATCCCCTCTGCCGCCTTTAGTTCAGTCAGGAGTTGCGCAAGAGTATAAGATAGTTTACCCATATTATAACTCATGCGAAACTGCTCAAAACTAGGGGTCAGAGACTGGAGTATGAAGTCGACTTGCGTCTCACCATCAATTTGAGCTCCTAGGATCTCAAGTTCATTCAACAAACTCATCATCTTAAGAACGTGCTCCCCTACGGGCGTTCCTTCAGACTGAGTAGTTGTCATAAGGACTCTCATTGCTTCTTGCCTTGCCGCACGATCTTGCTCTCCAAACATTTCCTTGAGGTTAGACAGCATATCATAGGCAGTGTCCATCGACTCATGTTGGGTTTGGAGTACATTTGACATGAAAGCCAAAATATAACACCTAGCCATTTCATCAGCCTTTTTCCACTTCCTATATGCCTCTTTTCCCTCATTAGTTGAGGCATCCGTGGGCTCCGCAGGGCACACATCATGGAGTACAAATTTGTACTCTTCAGAAGTCAGGACAATGTCCAAATTTCTCCTCCAATCAATATAATTGGGGCCAGTGAGTTTATTCTCCTTGAGTATCACAGAAAGTGGATTCATAGCTATTCTCTAAACCTATAAGCACATTTAAACAAACAATCAATTTAATATCCGATATTATCTCCCTTAAATAATATCATTAAATTACTAATTACATCTAAAATCCCATCAGGTAAGGCAAGCCACGTGGTGTGAACGTTTACCCACCCAAATGATTTAGCAATTAGATTTTCTTTGGTCATACATCACTTATAGCGTAACCTCGTGGGGAGGAATACTATAACGCGTATCTAAGTGTAAACCATTACTCAGCACTAAAGTAAATCGTTTGGAATTGTTACATCACCGCAAGCCACGTGGTGTGGACGTTTACGATAACTTCACAACTCTTCACAATTACTTATAACTGTCTACATCAATTAATCCAAAATCCGTTAGTATAGCAATCCACGTGGTGTGGACGTTTACTACACCAAGAGACTTTTATAATTAACTCCCAATTACAAGATCCATTCTATTTTCGTAAACAAGACGTGGAGAATCATAAGTGAAACTCGAAGTTTCTAACCAGTGATTCACCATGCGAACAACCCTATCTCTCATTAGATGAGGGAGCCGAGCAGACAATCGATCCACCTTCAAAAGAATGGTACGAATGTCTCTAATTTGTGTCATCCACATGACCAAGTGGCTTTGGCTCCATTCCACTCCCCGGGGTGAGAATGAGTCGACTTGAAGTCAGTTTCAGAAAGACAAATTAGGCATTGTTTGATAAACTTAAATAATGTTTCTTGTAAAAGGAATTACAAGAATTCTCCTCCAATGACACATCTATATGAACTTCAAAAGTCCATAAGAGTCACCAAGAGAACAGTAATGGAGACCATGGGAATGTTTCCACCCCCTCTCCCACTTAGCTTTTTATAACAAAGGGATACGCTATCTAGTGCATAAAGTAAACACATATAGCATGCATACAAGTAATAAAGCACATAGTATCACATAGTCAAAATAATGCTAGAAAAATTACTTTCCGACTATCATGGCTTTATTCCATCTCCGTACGCATCTTCTAGTATTCAGTCTTCGTTCATGAATGCTTCATGTGACGAAAATATTAATCCCAATATTTAAATCTATTTATTTTCAATAAATCCAAAAGATACTTAATTCGAAAATTAAGTCAATCGAATAAATCAAAAATAAAATTAAATATTATTAATATTTATATTAATTTATTTTCCTATCTAATTCTATTAAATCTCTAGAATAATCTATCCAAGTAAAACTTGGAATATTCTAGAAGACTTCTATAAAAGAATAAGGAAATAAAATAAATTAGGACTATTCTACTCTCCAAGAATAATTAATTTCCATGTCCATGAAAATTCTCATAAAATAGGAATAATCAATTAGGAAATAAATTAATTCCACATTAATTAAATTCCTTTTCAATTCTATTAAATCTCTAGAATCCTATCCAAGTTAGACTTGAATATTCTAGAAGACTTCTATAATAGAATAAAGAATTAAATTAATATTAATTAATTCTTTTCCTATTTCCATGAGAGTTCCCAAACTTAGGAAAACTCAAAATAGGAAAACCGAATCAATTAGGAAAGTGAATCTTGGTAGGAGTAGCACGGGTTGGGGAACCCCATACCACCCCCACCATCATCGACCGACCACCGGGAGGGAGCACCCGCCGCCGCCACTCCAGCCGGCCAGCCGCCACCGTCGTCGGCGACAGCTCACGGCCGAAGGGGCGCGACGCCCCCTTCCCCTTTGGTCGATCATGGGGTCGATCATGGGGATGATCGACCCCCCGGTTTTTCGTCCTCTTCGTCTTCTTCGTCACACGCGTTCTCCGGCGGTCGTCTCGGCATCGATCCAACGTAAATAAATTACAAGAAATATATTTACAATTCCGGTATCGATTCTATACATGAAATCGACCCTATACACTTTCCGGAAAACATAGAACAATAATAATAAATCTAAATTCGGTCAACCCCCGAATTTTTACTATTACAAGCATTCATCCACACAAAACGAATCTCGACATGTCCGAGAGTTTAATAACGAATAATCATGGTAAAATTAATTAACAATAATTAAATTAAACCATGATAGTCGGAATCCCTGCAAGGTAGAACGATAATTGAACACATACATGAACACGAAACCAAACGCTCTGATACCAATTGTTGGAAATCGATATCCCGGGCCATCAAAATTTGCGGAAAATAATAACCCGACCGAAATCCTCTCGCCGGAAACCGATCACGAACGCCACGAAGAACCGGGCTCGACAAGAGCATCGCCGCGGGATGAACCCGCGGCTAAACCCTAGCCGAACCCCTTCGCGGGGTTCGCGATCGCTTACGCGATCGCACGGGGATGCAGGGTGCATCCCCGTGGGGCTGTTCGGAACAGCCCCCGGCGGTGAGTCCGGCGACTCACCGACACCGCCGAGGAGGGCGGTGCGCCCAGCGCACCAGCCGCGGCCCAGCCGCGGCTTGCCCGGCGATCGACCCCGCGGTCGATCGCGTGCCCCGGCGTCCAGCCGTGGCTCCTCGTGTGAGCTCGCGGTCGAAGCCCTAGGGCTCGACCGCACCCCCTCGGCTCCCAGCCGAGGGTCCTTCGAACGTTCGCCGGGGATCTCGAATCCCCGTCCCCGAAGTTCGTCGTTTTCCCGGATTGTGTGTTCATGTACGTATCACAATTAATTCACATAAAATCATAGAAGGGAGTTTATGATTTTACCTTTTGATTCGTTGTGCGGAGAAACGAAATCAGTTGATGACCTTACGATCTTCCCACGTATTCCTTGCACTAGCTTGAACGTCGGGTGGGCGACGATCCTCCAAGCTTATGGATCCTCTTCTCTCTCTCTACTTTCTCTCTCTAGAAGAATTATGATCTTCAAGTTATATTAGAATAGAGAAGACCATGTAGTGATTTTATAGGCTACGTAGGGGATCTAAAGGAGGTGGAATATTGAGCTTCCAATATTAATGATTAAATTGAGCCAAAGCCCAAATCTATTAATCCCATTAATATTAATTAATTTATTTTCCACTATATAAATTAATTGCACTCCCAATATTAAACCATATTATATCAAATAATATTTCTCCGGTAGTATTATTTATTCTGTGTATTTAAGATTTAAATATCCATGAATAAAATTAATTTATTGCTAATTAATTTATTCATCTCTTGAATCCGAGACTAGTACCATTCAACCTTAATTATTGTGCGGAACGAATCCACTCATGAGGTTTACACAATAATTCCTTATGAACTCATCTCGGGGATATTATCAACCCTTACGGGATACACTTTCCCGTCAAGTATTCACGGCATGTCATATATAAAATATAGTGACCCAACTTAACCGGTAATTAACCCAATAATTAAATCGGTTAATTCCTTTGGAAAATCAAAGTCACATATATTAAATATACACACCCGCAATAGTATCGGGGATTAAGAATAAAATACTCTGAGACTTGAATCGATTATCTAAGGCAATCCTAATCGATAAATCTCAAGCGATCCGCCCAATACACCAAGTGTACAAGTGTGATAAAATAATTAAGACAAATTATTTTCTCTCTTACACAACGACTATACCGATGGATTGGTTCGTGTCCATCTAGGTCGTGAGCAACTGTTCGATTAAATACGAGTAACCGATAGTATGATCTTCTGTGTGGGCCTGCACACCATACTAACTACAACGTATAGAATCCAGGACTATATTTTGCATATATTTAATTATCAATAATTAAATGCAAACAATTGTTTATTAATTTAATAGATTAAATGCTATGACCGGGAGTTACCGTTACTTAAATCTAGACATTAAGTATACAACTCCAACACTCCACCCTGTCGATATTGATGGAGTTATATTCTAAGTGTCTAGTTTACTGATAATATGAAACTCCTTATTTGTGCTTTTATTATCTATTAATCAAACAGTTTTGCATTTTGTCTTATATATACTCTATGCTGTAGTTCTTGATGTATACGTTGTAGATAGTATGGCGTGAGGAGACACGCGGAAGATCATACTATCGGTTGCTCGTATACTATCGAACAGTAGCTCACGACTTAGATGGACAGGGACAATCCACCGGTACGTCGTATTGTGACTGACAAATAGTTATGTTACACTTGTACACTTGGTGTATTAAGCAGGACCACGGGAGGGCGTTCGATTTATACTATTCTAAGTAATCGAACTAGACCTCAAGTATTATGGATATGTGACTTCTTAATCCCTATATAATTATAGGTGTGTGTGTCCAATGCTCGGTTCTTTGACTTGACAGTGAGTTAGACTATTGATTAGTCAATATTCTCGGTAAATTGGGAATCAGTATTGTACACACGGCATGCTATAGATTATAGACAGGAAACCGTGTCCCATTTATTGGGTTGATAATGTCCCCTAGATAAGCTCATAAAGTTTATCATGTATTCACTGCAGGTGGATTTACTCCGCATGATAATAAGGATTAGTGGTACTAGTCTCGGATAATAAGAAATAAATTAATTTAATTATTAGTAATTAAAGTTAATTCGTGGACATGCGATATTTTAAATACGGGAAATTATCACATATGTAATACAACAGAAATATTATTGTTGAAATAATATGAATTAATTAATTGGAAATCAATAATAATTTTATAATAATTAAATTGAATTTAAAATTAATTATAATTAAAATTGAATTTAATTAAAGTTTTTCTTTTGGAACACCAAGTTAATTAAATTACAATTTAAGCCTAATTAATTAATTGTCTCTAGGTCTCTAGTGTAGCCTTGTTGGCGAAGACTCGAATACACCTCCTACTCGGGGGTTCTTATGTCCCTCCGGCGTGGACCAGCTTGCCAGACTTGATGAATGGGCTCTTAATAGTTGGGCCTGACTCGTATCTTTCTGGGCTTTAGTGAAAATATGGCACAACAATAATCATTTTGAAATATCTTAGAGATGGAGAAAAAGATGTTGAATCTTTTGGTTGGATAGAGAATCAAGTGTTGGCAAATTTGATTTTTACTCGCGAATTTTACAGAGAATGCTATCAGGTATGATCACACTTCATTAAAAGTATTTTAACGAATTTTGGACATGAAACTCAAAGTCACAAAGAAATTGTTGATATGTTGTCTCTAATAAAAAAATGATCATCTAAGAGCATCTCCAATGTTAGTTTTAAATTTTGGGTTAGAATTCGGCCAAATGTATAAAACTTCTACTTCTATTTAAAAAAAAATTCTAACAAATACAATGGTTCCTACCCAATAAAATGATAATAATGTATTTATTATTTATATTTTAAATAATAATTAATAAATAAATCAAAAACGTAATTATATGTAACTTTGTAAATAAATAGTATTATTTCATATTTATTCATAATTAAAATAATAATAATAATAATAATAACAAAAAATAAATTTTAATATATTTATTAATATATTTTATTCCATTTAAATGAATTGATTTAAAAAAAACATTAAAGAAAAATATTTATTATTTTATCTCTTTAAGTATTTAAATTAATTTTTATTATAGAAATTAAGATAATAAACATATTTTTATTTGAGATTAAATCAATTTGTTTTTGGCTGATCTCAAGTTCAGTCCTTTTTTATTCAAAAAATCAAATTCAATGATCGATTTTCATTGAAAATTGCTCGTTGTGGGTCACGTCATTGCACATGGGGCGGTCAACTCCGTCGGCTGGTGTTGTGGCAAAAATATACCGATTCTTTTGTTCCAGAGGGAAATTTCAATGGTATTTTGTGTAATTAGTGTACACTAGTATCTTTCAGCCCGTGCGATGCACTGGGAGTAAAACTCAAAGTTTTACCCAGTTTATTTCAAACTTAATTTAAGTATATATGTTTAAACTTGGTTCTACATTATATTTATATTTGAATACATTATTTTTGTAATGAAAGAAAGAAAAATGTTTACAACCTTTTATTTAAAAAGGAGTTGAAGAATTTGAACTAATTTGAAAATTTTCACACCCATAATGAAAACATCTCCATTTACCAAAAGTCTACAATGTCTTAGAAAAGATAATCAAGCCCGAAATGTAGACAAACAGATTTAATATTCATGTTCAATTCAAATTTCTGAAAACTTCTTTTTACACAACATTTGTAGTCTTAGTCGTCAAGTTTCCATTCTCATCACAAATTAAAATTTTCAATCCTGCTCGGTTAGTGACCCTTCATACTGCAACGTACAATTGTCCGTGTGTGAACACCGATCTTCTCAACATAATCCCAACTTTTGACAAAGATTGCCCTTGACTTTTGTTAATAGTCATAGCATAAGAGATCATAATTGGGAATTGGCGACGTTGAAAGCGAAAGGACAATTTCGAATCAGAAGGCGTAAGTGACATCCTTGGAATGTATACAATTTGATCTTGACTTTTCTCCTCCTAAGACCTTCGCCTCAATAACGTAGGTTCCCAATTTTGTTATTACCAATCGAGTGTCGTTACATAATTCAGTTGTGTGATCGATATTTTTTAACAACATAATTGGAACACCAACCTACAAACAAAATTGAAAATTAATAATTTAAATAAAAAATAACAATAATAAAAAACAACAAAACATAACAGAAACTTATATCGAAAAATTTACATTTAAAAATTTTAGTTCTGACATTGTAATAATGAAGCGATTTAAATTGAAAATTAATCAAATGAAAACTATATCATCTATATTCATTTGGAGTATGATTTATTTATATGTGACCTGTGATCGATTTGGCTATTAACAAACGTTGTATATTAATAGCGGACCATAAAAGACCCCAATTCTTATAAAGGAAAAAAAAATTAAAAAATAATAAGGAGGGCAGAGAGTTTTAAGACTAACCTTTAGCTTCAAAACATGATTAGGAATACCGGAACATTTGATAGTGTTTAAATATTCGGGGGTATGCATATGATCGAACATCGAGGTTCCTTTATCTGCCAAATCAATAGAATCCACACTAAGATAAACCTTCTTTTCGGTTGAATGCATTGAAACCATGTACTCATTAACGGCTTCGACTTCTTCCAACGTAGGAGCTAAAATAGCGCGACCTTTCAAGGAGTCAATGTCTCCAATTTGTTTTAATAAATGTAAAATTGTTGAATAGTTAATAAAATTAAATTTTTTAGCATTATTTTGTTTTTATTTAAAATATCTCATTTCTCAATTTGTTTTAATAAGTTTTATAAATATACAAAACATTAAAAAAAATTGTAGTGTTTTTCAATCATAATTATCACTGTTTTGATTGAAATATTTACTAAATATATAATCTGTGTGAATCTTTGTATTAACATTATATTATCGAATAATTATATTGTTTTAATTTCACTATATCAATTTTCAATAAAACTGTGTGATTAATTTATTTATATTTATAATGATTTAGAAAATAAAAAATTATGCCTTAAGTGTTTTCTAATTATAAATTTTGATTGTACATTTGAATGATATAACTTGTGTGAATAGTTGATGGTGAAAAGTTGTATAATTAATATCATTAAAATAAATTAAATTGGTGAATAGTCATTTTATTTGTGTTTTAATTAATTATAATCTAACTTTTTTTATTAATTTTTTGTAATTATGCCTTAAGTGTTTTCTAATTATAAATGTTGATTGTACATTTGAATGATATAAACTGTGTGAATAGTTGATGGTGAAAAGTTGTATGATTAATATCATTAAATTAAATTAAGTTGGTGAATAGTTATATTATTTGTGTTTTAATTAATTATAATTTAAATTTTTTATTATTTTTTTGTAAAAAAAATAATACTTAACAAAATCATGTTGTTCAATATAAACAAAATTATGTATCAAAAAAATGCATTATCTATATAGAATGATTTAATTGTTAATCGAAAATTAAATAATTTAGTAGAATTATGTAACAAAACGAATAGAGATCTTTTACTTTCCCGAAAATCGAGAGTTTCAGTATCGGACGGAGGGAAGATGAGCAAAAAATGAATGTCATCTGATATGATATCCTTTTGGAGTGATTTTACTTAGCCTTGAGGCCAAACTAACTTGTTGAATACGCCAAGTAGCCGTAGATACAAACCTGCGCCAAAATTAGAAATAGGAAATAAAAAAGTTTAATTAGATTTCTCTTACCAAAACAAAAATAAATAAATAAATTGTTACTTAAAAATATTTTTTCCGTAAATGTGCATATGTCATAGACAAAAATAAGTAAGATCTGAAAATAGGCAAAATCAATTATTCCTCATATATTGACTATAAATTGTAATTGTCGAATACCAATATCGTCGATATTATGAAATTTCTAATCATTTTCTTGTGATTGAAATTTCAAACATGGACTAACGACATACGCAGAAGGTGAGAGTAAAGTTGAATGACTCCTGCTTCTATGCGCATAGTTGGGATGTCTATTAATCGAACCTGAGATATAGTTAGACATCAGAAAAAATCAGTAGTAATTGGAACTAAAAATTTTGATACGACAACCCACTTTATTACCTTTGGATGTAGAAGATCAACCTAATGCAAGTTATAAATAGTGAATATGTTACTTTTGTACAGAAATAAATGGAAAGAACACCGAGGTATCACACCGAAGCCTACTACATAATCCGACGGTATAATCGATATATCGTAACAACATAAATAATCTACTTATCTCTCATTCTTAATATATTTTAATAATTTACTTGTATTAATAATGATAAATAAATATAATAAAAGTATATAGATTTTTTTCATAAAGTAATATTTTATTTTATATTATTTTAGTTTAATATGATTGATTTAAATGAGAGAAAAAGTATATATTTAATAGTAGATAAAAAAAGGGGGGAATCATGGATCGGGGCATTTGTAAGAGTACAATTACATGTACTACCTATATTTTCCCCAATTTTTGATATAGGGCAGTGTTCCATTATTAACCTTTTCAATGTTTATTAATTAATATAACTACGTATCTAAACATAAAATACCAAAAAAAGAGATATTTAATATATATGAGATAGAATTCTATGTTAATATCTCCTTGCCAAATTCGCTATGTAGATGAGGTTTCAAACCACCCCACAAATCCCAAACTCGACAACGGCGAACGAACTCCAACAAAAAAACCTTCGACATTCATCCATAATCAATTTGTGATATTTTACAAATTTTTGTTATGTAATTCAAATTACAACTTCATAAAATTTCTAGGTTTTTTATTTCACTTTTTGTATTTTAATCAATTTGGGAAAATTTTAGTTGAATTTGAATTTAGCAAGATTATCTGTTCATCATTTTCAATATGTCATATTGGTTTACCATGACATATCTATGATAGATATCTATACATCTATGATAGATATCTATGATAAATATATATACATATTGATATGAAATATCTATGACATATCTATGATAAATATATATTAAGAAGTTGATAGAAACCAAATACCAAACTAAAAATATCATAGATATTAAAAAGTTGTCATGAATATCATGTAAAATAATATTATAGAAATCTATCATAGATATGAAAAATTTCTCATAAATATAATTAGAAATTAGAAATCTACCATAAATTGAAATCTACCATAGATATACAAAAATAAGTACAAAGAAAATTAAAACTATCATAGATATAGACCAATATTAAAATCAAAACAAACTATCATAGTACTAGCAACTAAAATTAATTTGAAAAACGACAACTATAATATAAATACATAGATATAGACCAATATTAAAATCAAAACAAACTATCATAGTACTAACAACTAAAATTAATTTGAAAACTATAATATAAATACATATGTACCCAAATTATGTAATGCAATATTAAAATCAAAACAAACTATCATAAAACAACTAAAATTAATTTGAAAACGACAACTATAATATAAATACATATGTACCCAAATTATGTAATGCAAATATATTTTGTTTGCGCAATATATTTTGATATTATATAAATATATATTCTGGATGGTTCCGCAAATATATTTTACCAAATATATTATTGCGCAAATATATTTTACCAAATATATTATTGCGTTACATTTTACGCAAATATATTTATATATATTTATTTAGTAGCACTTAATATTAGTGAATATTAAATAAATTAATATATGTTACCGTAATATTATTTACAAAAATCGTTTAATATTATCGTAAGGATATTTACGACTTTATACATTTAAAAAAATGCCCCTACTTAGTATTTAAAGAATACAAATACCCTAATAAATAAAAAAATAAAAAATATTCAACCCCTAAAAATGAGGTGAAAAACAATGGGTGTTCAAAATAATATTAAAAACCAATCTGCCCCATACCCTAATATTACCTTTATTATTTTTCTAATACTATTTAACTATATCAATTTTTAAATAACAATGTTTTATTAATTTATTTAAATTTATCATGATATACAAATTAAAAAAAAAACATTTTTATTGAACACTTAAAAGATATAACGTGTGAATAATAAATAGTGAATAATTGTATAATTAATTAATAAATGTTGTATAATTGTTCTCAATTTAAAAGTTTCAGATATATGTAATTTAAGCATATGAAATTCTAATATTTATACACTCACTTTCATGGTAACAAAGTATAAAAATATTAAAAAAATATTTAAAAAATTTGGGTAACCTGATTCATGAATAGTAGTACTATATAACAACAAATTGTTATGAAAAATTACAAATTATTTGTTGTATTGGTTGATTAGTATTCTATATTACCAGACATAAATAGTTTAACATATAAACTACTACAATTTGAAATTAATCTATTGTGATCAAAAGTAAAAGAATCACAAAAAGTTCGACAAATAAAAGGATTTATGAAACAATTATTCAGTTCCTTATAGTAACTTAATCAATTGTTTGCCAAAAAAGTTGATCTCCGTATTCCCTTTTGTTATACTGTTATAAAAATACTCAATTTCGATTTTCTGAGAAAAATATTTGAATTGCAAAATAAAAAATATCAATAATTCATAATATTATTACGATAATTTCGACGTTGAAAGACAAATTGTCGACGTTTGAAAGCGAAATGACAATCTTGAATCAGAGGGAGAAATGGTCGGTTGTTTTGGACATACTCAGTTTCAGTTCAGTTCAAACCTATTACGTTCAATTCGGTTCAGTTTAAATTCATTAAGTTAAGTTAGTTCAGTTCAAATCAAATTCATTAAAGTCTTAGGTATGCTATTAATAGATTTAACAACTATAAAAATTTCTAAAAGAGAAAATAACATTAGTGAGAATTCAATTAATTATATTTTAATTTATTTAAGTTCATTTTAAATTCATTAAGTTAATTTAGTTCAGTTCAAATTCATTAAAATTTTAAGTATGATATTAATATATTTAACAACTATAAAAATTACTAAAAGAGAAAACAACATTGGTAAGATTTCAATTAATTATATTTTAATTTATTTATTTATTAATTTATTTGTAAAAAATACTATTAAAAAAAATCACGATTTTGAATTTAAACAAAATCAATTCTCAACTTTTATTATTTTTCTAATACTATTCAACTATATCAATTTTTTAATAACAATATTTTATTAATTTATTTAAATTTATAATGATATACAAATTAAAAAAAATGTTTAAAGTGTGTTTTAATAATAATTTTTCAACGTTTTTATTGAACACTTAAAAGATAGTTTAACTTATAAAACTACTACAACTTGTAATTAATCTATTGTGATCAAAAGTAAAATAATCACAAAAAGTTCAACAAATAAAAAGATTTATGCAGCAATTATTCAGTTCCTTATAATAACTTCGTCAATTGTTGGCCACAAAAGTTGATCTCCTTATTCCCTTTTGTTGTGTCTGAAAACAAAAGGCCACACACAATAGCAATAAGAAATGATATTTTATAAAAGATTTAAAAATGAAAAAGGAAAGTTTCCTCTTGCTTTGTTAAAATCTTGCTGTCGAACTGATGAAAGTTACTTTTTGATATCATAATCTCATTTCAATTTGAAATCACTCTATCACAACAAATAAAAAAGAAACATTAAATTAGAAACTCAAATAATCATGCTTCACAATATATCAATAAGAAACATTAATAAAAAAACTTAATCAAACAACATTAAACATAAAAAAAAATGCACATTAACCTTACAATTTGGGCTGCAAAAATTAAAAAACTATAGAAAATAATACTCCTTATAATTATTAATAATACTATAATACATACAGTATCAAACTTACAATGTCGAACGTGCTAATCGGGAGGCCCCATAAATTTTAGCCCCTTCTGTTTCACAAATATATCCATAAATATAAGTCTGAATGCTAGACATACCTCCAACCGGAAAGGTGCACCCTCGCTTGAACCACAATCTGCAAAACATGTTCTGGTTTTTCCAACAACAATTGTAACGCCCCGGCCCGTTGAGGGGTCGAAGCCCGACCCTAATGGGTCGGCTCGGTTACCAATGACTGCCGTCGGGAGTGATATCCTGACCCCACTGTACCAACACTTGTCTTTTCTAGCGCACTTTGTCCTCACTCGTGCGCACCCGAGAAACTTCCCAGGGGGTCACCCATCCTTGAACTACTCCAGAGCCAGCACGCTTAACTTTGGGGTTCTTATAGGAGGATGCCCAGAAAAGTAGATGCATCTGTTGATATGAGTAGCATATTCAATCCTTTTAAGCCTTTGAATTTTCTGGGGCGTTACAATCACCCCACCTTTTTCTGCGCAACGTCCTCGTTGCGTGCCTTACTTGCCTTACTTGCCCAGGACCAACCATCCGTGCAGGAATGCCCCTTACGGGTACTCTCACCAACTTCTGGGTGGAGCACTTGGCCCCGTAAGACACTTAGTTCCCACAATTCCGGTCGGCACTTGCTCTGATACCATTTGTAACGCCCCGGCCCGTTGAGGGGTCGAAGCCCGACCCTAATGGGCCGGCTCGGTTACCAATGACTGCCGTCGGGAGTGATATCCTGGCCCCACTGTACCAACACTTGTCTTTTCTAGCGCACTTTGTCCTCACTCGTGCGCAACCGAGAAACTTCCTAGGGGGTCACCCATCCTTGAACTACTCCAGAGCCAGCACGCTTAACTTTGGGGTTCTTATAGGAGGATGCCCAGAAAAGTAGATGCATCTGTTGATATGAGTAGCATATTCAATCCTTTTAAGCCTTTGAATTTTCTGGGGCGTTACAACAATTACTTTTGAATTTAGAGAATCTCTTAAGTGCCTGGCGATGCCACAATACACTGTCATCGGCTGAATTAATAGAGCAGGAATACAACTTTATCGGCTCAGGCATCCATGCATCCCAAACACATATATTTCTACAGATAGTACGGTTTTAAGAAAAAGTAGCAAAAGAATCCCTTCCTCATATAGCTGACCAAACAAAGAAGTTACATCATCTTCAAGGTAAGCTTGCTTTGAAAGCATACTATTTGCAGCCTGATCTGCATTCCTGAGAGGGAAACTGAATAAAATTCCGTGGAAAGGGCTTTTCATATCACAACCAAAAGCACAATATGGAAAAAATTGATATGTATACAGTGAGATGGCTGAAGAACTAACATACTCTATCCGCTTCCCAGGATTAGCAGAGGAGATGTTGGGAAGATAAACACCTTGGGATCAAATAGAACAACATGTTTGCCGCTCACAAAAGAAGGCAAGTCCGTTAAATGGTATACCGAGTTGAACCCCACCCTAGAAAATATGAGAATTAGAGATGAGTCCATTTGTAAAGAAGAACAATTCAGATGTGAAACTAAACTACTAAAGTCCCTCAAATATCAAATCATTTTAGTTACATAAATGTACCCCTTTAAGAATGAGCAAAACTCTAGAAATATACTTTTTTATGATTGCAACTCAGAAATGAACTAATTATGATTACGCGTAAGAAACTCCTACATTAAACAAAAAAAAATGCTCAACTGAAGTTGCAAGATTTTTTTATAGAAATGTTGATGTAAATCAGATGTTAACAACACTGAACACAAACACCTCTTAACCAATTTTCCTGCTACAAATATTCAGTTGTCTTCAGCTATCACCATAGGATTTTCCTGCAAAGACATTAAACATACATTAAAAACTTGATAAAAAATAGTATATGTTTTTTTTTACCAATAAAACTATTGTATACAAAAAGAACATACCTTTAGCATGGTGGTGTTGACTGTAAATTTGATAGCGTCAGCAGCAGCTCGTGATCTAAGATAGTATATTCCTGTTTTCAGCCCCTTCATGCTTAAAGATAAGAGATCACGCAAGACTCAAACATAAACAACATATCGACTAAAAGAAAAGGGAAGCAAAGACGGTACAAAAACGACAATTCAATTTCAGAGATAGTAAATCCATGTCGAACTTACCCTAGACCAAGCATGAAAATGTAACAAGAAAGCTTCAAAAAATAATGTTGGTCCATATGGATGTTAAGGCTTTGAGTCTTGTAAATCTAGCACCCGCGATCAACAGCCATATCAAGATAAACCTCTGTGGAAGGACCCTCATTTTCTTTTCTGATATTTTTTCAATGCTTTTCAGAGTGTTGCTGCAAACAAAAAAAGTACTATATTAAGTTCAAGTTTAAAGAATAAAATAAAAAAAGCGAATATATATATATATATATATATATATATATATATATATATATATATATATATATATATATATATATATATATATATATATATATATATAATTTTACTCATTAATGATTTAATTGATATTATAATGAAAAATGTTAAGAGCACATTTCAAGCAAAGCCAAGAAAAATAAATTGTAAGAGGATGAAACTGAACTCACATATTGAAGTTGTTTTGAAGATCGGAAACAAAGGGACTGGGTGATGTATTTTGGGTAGCCGACTGGTATTTTTGGGCAGCAATGCCAAGTTGACTAACTTGCACTTTAGAACAATGAAATGAGATACATTCCAAAACCCATAATATCAACAACACACACCATCCATATTCCATGCTTCAGCTGAAAATGGTTTTCACAGTGCAAATGCATGTGCCCACCCACTTTCAAGAAAGTTTTGAAACTATATCATCAATTATAGATCAAATTTAAATTCAAAATAACATGAGGAATCAGTAATCTTCAACTAAGTTACTCGGACTCTTCACATAGGTGCCGTGTCGCGTGTCGGACACGACACGACGTCCAAACGACACGTGACACGAGTCCGACTCTGCCGATCTGGACACGACACTCGACACGCCCAAAATTAAAAAAAAAAATCGCATAAAACTTACCTGACACTTGTTCGATGAGATGTGAAGGAAAGCCAACCAAAATTGAAGGAAACGGAATTGAAATATGGGTTGGCGGATGTGCGTGTACAGGTTTGGCGGAGAAAGACGACTACAGAATCTGTCTTTTCACCTTTTCTAGCGGCGTTAGTATATTTTTAGGGTTAGTGAAATATTTAATTTACCTTTTTAACCTTAAATAATTTAATTGTGAATATTTTTAGTGCTGGATTAGTTTTAATGAGTATTAAATTATAATATTAATTATTATATTAATTATGTGCATCTTTCTAAAACTATAATTAACAATATTAATAAATTAAAAAATTAATACATTTAATGGAAGTTATATGTTTTTAAATTTATTTTTATATATAAAAAAAAATAAGGTCTTATATATTTTTGTGCCGAGTCGTGTCGTGTCCACTAGGTCGGTCAAGACACTCCGTTGACCGTGTCGACGTGTCTTAAAAATCTAAAAATGTTGTGTCTGACACTCCGACACGTGTCCGTGTCCGACACGTGTCGGCGAGTCCGAGTAACTTAGATCTTCAAGGAATAAGCTTCTTCATGGCTCCCGTCACAAAACTCCCAAAAGCTTATCTGAAAATTTTATTAATATGATACGAAGTAACTATATAGGAAGTCCTAAATGCCTAAAAAAAGAAAATAATATAAAATGTCAGGACTATAATGTAACCTGGAGATCAGGAGAGAATATACAATTCGAAGCTGACCATCACGAACAACACGGAGTTGCTCAGCTCAAAGACACTCTTGTATTGCTTTCGCAAATCAGGAGAGAATATTTAATTCGAAGCTGACCATCACGAACAACACAGAGTTGCTCAGCTCAAAGACACTCTTGTATTGCTTTCGCAAAGTCCAAAACGATTTTCCCAGAGAAACTCTGATATTCTCAGTGCATATCAACGTAGAGCAATTCTTCTAAAGTTCCACTTTCATATTTTATTTTGAAGAGTCGGGACAGAACCTTAGCAGTTGACTCTAAGAGAGAGAAATACATTATTAGAATGCCTGAGTCGTAAAACTTGAATTCTTCTCTTCTGTTTTCCTGGGGGGTAAACAATATAGTAGGTATTCAAATACGAAAACAACATATAGACCAAGACCTAGAAAGAACTCACCAAATCCACGGCCCGCTTTCGATTGCAAATATCATATAGACCAAGACCTAGAAAGAACTCACCAAATCCACGGCCCGCTTTCGATTGCAAATATCACAGTGCCAAACATCCTTGCCTGAATATATCTATGGAAACAGAAGAATTATGTGGAATTCTGATAATAGGAAAATTATTCTAATAATTTTGAAACACGAAAGAAAGATTTAAAAAACAAAGAAAACGAAATATGCCGAATTAATAGATACGCAAATTTTGATTCACAATTTGCAAATAAAACTGGAACTTTGAAAAAACAAAAGTAAGATCACAATCTGCTCCTCTATAAAACGACTAAAAACTCAATATTTAGATTGAAATACTATAAAAACAATTAAGGACAGATGTGCCAGATCAAAATTTAATATCTACTACATACCTTGAATCATCAAAGAATATTAACTAATCTATCAATTTACGCCAACCGAATTTCGATGAAACCAAATACACCATGATATATAACAATCAAATGTTAGACAAAGAACATAGGTTACAACAACACAACAAAATAAACACAAAACCACATGTAACAATTAAAAAAAATTCAAATTCACTAAACATTATACGAACTACTAAAAATCTAATCTTTTTTTGATAAAATTAAGGAAGAAAGAACTTATGTGGTGTTTCATGGATCCAATCACATTGAAAAGATGACTGGTCAAAATGGTAAAAATACAGTTATGACGTCCAAGACATTATGTCATAGGGTTTATGCTCAGTGGAAGAAGTCGTTTAATTAAATGAGCTCACCGAGGCCGATTAAACCTCTGCCCAAAGACACCCTTTTGTGCCTAGTATCATCATCGCATAAACTCATAAAAAAAATTGAAAAAAAACCAAGATTTTGAGGCGGGCTTCAAAAATCTATACATAACAATTCCTTAACCTGCAAATTAATACTAACATATAAAAGACGGAGAGACATTAATGCTAGACTCATCTTGTCGTTTTTTATCTCTGCTAATTTATTATACCTAGCATATATTTGAAATAACAAAGCAGCAAGAGAATCTGAATTAGTGGTATCAATCACTTCACCAGTTATAAAGACATGCAATAAAAAAGAAAAAAAATATATAAGAGACTTACTTCCGTGAAAGCATATCGAAAAGGCTAACCAACCGCTGTGATGAATATGAACTCAGTCTATGAACATGCGGTGCCATATTAGCCAAAGTTGCAAGACAATTTGTATGGAGATAGAAACCCTGTTTCCATAAAAGAATGTCAATGTCAGACAATAACCATATTTAATATTTTTCCCACTGTGGTTTTTGTATTATAGTAGTAGTGATGGATAGGCATTTGTTTAGTACACAGTAATCAACGCTAGTACCAATCTTTACAGGAATTTAGAAACAACAACACTCTAACTAAATTGCAACAGAAATCAGAATACCAACATTTTATTCCTCAATATAAATGAAATTAAAAAAAAAAAAAAGGATGAAGAAACTACCCAGTCCTAACTGGTCCGCCGATGCCAACGGTGAAAGCCCCTTCACGGAAATCTCGATTGCCGAGCGGAGGTGCCCTTCGGTTGAAGAAGCCAGGTGAGTAAAGGGGCTAGTGCGAGTGTGGGGCCATCCCATCGTGGCTATGGTACATATTTCGAATATCAAACAGCTTCGCATTTTCGAATATAAAATCATTTAAATAAATTGCCAACAAAAAGAAAGAAAATATTACTTTTTGGACTTGATAATGAAGCTTTGAAATTTTGTGCCCTTCCAATATCGATTTGCATCTGATAATGAAGCTTTGAAAAAAAAAATGCAAAAAATTATAGCTTTGAAAAAATGGAAGCAAGATTTCGAAACAACACACCTAGATTTTAAACCAATATAAGGATTTCTAGACCAACCATACTCTCATAGAGCATGTCCCGAATTATTACTACTCCAACATAGCAACAATTTCGAATCTCTCATCCCTGTTAGTAAATGAAATTAAAATATTAAAATCTTACGCTTGAGATGTGGGCCCACAACATGAATCGACTGCATCTGCCAGGGCTTTATCCGCGACCAGAAATTTGGGAAGGTCAAACTGATGAGAAATAAAACTGGGAAAAAAGAAAATTCAAACAATATCTATATTGGATCGATTGATTCATGTCCGGTAAAAAAAATCGATATACTCACAATTTTGAAAGAGCAGCAGCAAAGAGAAGGGAAAAAAACATACCTTGAGCAGAACCCTAATTCGGGAAGAGCAGACGTTCAAGATTTATGTGATATTGAATAGGAGAAGGAGAAGCGGAATATTACGATAGGAGAGATAGGAGAGTGTTGAACCTAAGTTGATATTTCAGCAGAACCTATTTCGGAAGCCACACGTAGATGAAGATTGAATGACGGAGAATTTGAAGAGGTGAAGTATATCGCCGTTTCAATTATAATTTTTAATTTTGATTTTGAAATAGAAAAGAGAAGAAAGGATTTCAAATAGGCGTGAACGCAAAAGATATTAAAAGAAATTAAGCATTCCTATTGGACAATTAAATTTCAATTTGACCGTGGCAAAATTAGTTATTCCTATGGGCTAATTGGTTTTAAGATGATTCAAGATTTATATATTATTAAGATTGGATGAACTTTATTACACAACTTTTAAATCTTTAAATTCAGAAAATACGGGCATCAAAAATTCATTTCAACAAATATATAAACCTAAATTCGGTGTTCCCCAAATCTCAACATAACTCTATTGATTAATCCAATCTTAATAATTAAATTGATAATATTTCAAATAATTATCACTATATCACAAAATTAATATTTATTTTGTTTTATTAATTAATAATTATAATAAAATAATAAGAATAAAATAATTATATATTTCAAAAATCTCCAATTAAGAGGTAGCTTAGTGTATTTTGTTATAATAATTTTAACAAATATTTTTATATTATCAAATTCATAATTTGATCATATCATATTATTACATTAAATATGTCTCCAATTAAGAGGTAGCTTAGTGTATTTTCTTATACTCCCTCGTGTTTTTATTATATGTCGTTCTAGCATTTTTCACACTTATTAATAAAAAATATATATGACTAAGTTACCCCTATTTATTGTACAGTAAAATTAATAAATAAATATTAAATTATATTATAAAGAAGTTTTTATATACAAAACTCTTAAACTTTCATAATTATGCGGTTAAATATATTTAACAAAATACAAAATATATTAATTATCATTAATAACAATATATTTAATAAGAGTAATTAAAGTAAACATTTGCTAAAACGACAAGTAAAAAATAAATATTAAAAAATCCAAAACGACAAATATAAAGAATGGGAGGGAGTAATAATTTAACATATATTTTTATATGATCATATTTATAGTTTGATCGTATCATATTATTACATTAAATATGTACAAATTAAATATATATATATACTAGTTAGTTATAATATATAAAATATATATTGTACAAAAAAATCAAAAATAATTTTTTTAATTAAAGATAACTCAAATTTTTATATTTACACTAAAAAAATCAATTAAATAGAAAAAATATAATTTAATATATAATAATAAAAGATAAATATTTTATTTTAAGACATTTATTAAATTAATCATATTTATAATTATTTAAAAATAAAAAATAAAAAAATAAATAATTTTGGGCAATTCTGCCCATGGGCAGAATCTGCCTATATAGCATTACCGTATATATAACCGGTTTAGGAGACGCTACTCTAGGTGCAATACACTTTGTGGCATATTAACTGAGGATGCATACACAATACAAGTCGAATGTGTGTGATTGTGTGTGTATTGAATATAATAATATTAAATCAACGGTTAAGATCTATATGGTGTACCCCACCGGGAGTAACATAGATAAAACCATATATAACCAGCCACATGTAATAATATTCAACAAATCCCGGTGGATAATTCGTTATTTACATATTTATGAATCAGTTTTATGTATGCTACACCGGGTGGAATACACCATGTATATCTTAACCGTAGATTTAATATTATTATATTAAATACACACTCAATCACACACACCCGACGTGTATGGTGTATGCATCTACGGTTAATATGACACCGAGAGTATTACTCCCGTTGTGGCATCTCATAGGCCTTTATGAATCCGTCAATGACCTAACCAATGACATCGCCAACGACTTGATCCATTGATGATTTTTGGCTTGATTTACACTGTTGGAAAATCGTGATTAAATATTGATTTGTATTTAGAAATAATTATATATATGATAAATTAGTAGCATGTATATATTCTTGATGTTGACGAATTAGGTCACACTCCAGACAAAATTAGAAAATATTGACGACTTAGCACTTCGTTAGTGCATGTATTCTTGATGATTTTGCTGATGGATAAAGCTCGTTGATAAAAACCTCGTGAGTATAAAGAATTCTCGACAAACTCATTAATACCAAAAGAAATTTTAAACCCTTTAGTTTAAAATGTAATACTATTATATTTTATCTTTTATTTTACGAAAAAATATTTTTTCCGAAGCTCTAATAATTAAGTAGAAAAAATCAAAGTTTATAGCTAAAAATTAGTTATGGAGATACACGTCAAGTGTGTGCGATTGTGTGTGCACTTAATATTATAATACTTACGTACATGGTGTATTCCACTTGATCGATATACCATCAATAAAACACTAAAATTTCTTGTAAACACAATTTTAAACCTCTAATTTATTCATAAATCAAAATTCATCCTTAAATAAATTAAAATCTAAGAACACTTAACCCTAAATTAACATCCATTCCTAAATCAACAAAAAATCGATAAACTCAACAATAATCCCTAAACATTAACTCAACAATAACCCCTAAACAATAACTCAACAATAACCTCTAAACAATAACTCAACATAAACCAAATCCAAAATCAAATAAATAATATATATAAAAAAATAAAAAATGATAAAAAAAAGTGAAGGAAACGTACTTTTTTATTTTATTTTTTGCATTGCTACAATTTTAAAGTTAATCAATTTGACTCATCTATATTTCATGAATCAGCAAAATTGGTGGTGCCGTCTCATTATGTTGCGTCGAAACATATCTTAAATGTTCAAAAAAAAAAAAACAACAAGAAGGCGAGCTGTGGGTCGTCAATTGATCATTGTTACTGCATTTTTTAGTCTTGCAGATGCATGAAGAAAAAACAGAAAGTACCAAAAAAATCTCGACATAATTCTTGAGTGAGAGCTCCATATATATTATGTTTTAAGAATTGAGAATTCTGATTTCACAGCCATTTTCATAAGACTTGTATGTTTTATTGCCTTTCTCGTAAAAGTATATATATTCTAGATCAACTGTGTGAAAAAAGTTTGCAATACCCTTATTTTTTAATAAATAAGTTTTAAATGAAAAAGGAAATGCATAAAAGGAATTAAATAAAAAGTATAGCTACAACAACAACAAACTTTAACAAGTTCAATAACACAGTTTTTTTTTTGTGTTTTTTTTTTTTTTTTTTTTTTTTTTTTTTTTTTTTTTTTTTTTGTTATTTATTTTTGGACGTGGGCTTAACTCTCTAACACCACTCCGTAGTGAAAGTTGTCTGGTGAACGTGATAAGATTTTACAGAGTATCAAATGTAATATGTTTAATTTTGAACATTTCAATTGTTTATTTGGGGAACATTTAACTTTGATATTGCAACAAGCCAAGCCAACAACATTAGACTTAATTAGTGCTTGTAAAATCCTTTTATTCAAGTTTGTTTGATAAGGGAACAAATTTTACAACCTTGAAAACGTTCAAAGACGGTGAAAACACATTTCATTCCTTGAAGCTCTTCATTCACATTTTCCATGACAAGTTGAATTTTTTTCCCACGGGCAACTCAAGTCCATTAATATCCACCTTAACATGAGTCCCCAATTCATCTCCATTAATTTCTCCCAACCACTCGTGTTCTTTTGTACTAATCTCAACCTTTGAATGATCCACAACTCCTCCATCACCTTCAATCTCAAGTTCACTCACACTCCCACTCCCATTCAACCCAAGCACCACCACCTTCTCAATAGTCCAACCTTCTTCCAAAGCAAACTCACCCTCTTTAACCTCCGACCACAATTTCAAAACCCCTTCACCAACACTTGCGTAAAAATCAACGTAAGTGGATCGACCATTCTCTAGCCTCATCTCCAAAAGCTCGTCATCGTCAAGAAACAGATTCCCCCTCGACTCTCCTCCTCCATTCGCCCCAAACGGAAAAGCCACCACAAGGGTAAAAGGCGTCATTCGCGCCTCTTTCGAGATCAACCCACCTCGTTGCATGGGGACTATCACGTTTTCGTACAAATGCACGTTGATCGCATGCAACGGGGCATCTAGCACAACGTACCCTGATTCTTTCATAAAAATCGCCTTCGTCATGTTAAACATATCGTACCAAGTACCTCTCGGGAACATAGCCTTCACCTCGGTTTTGTTCGGCTCGAGCACGGGGGAAACCATCAGTCCTTTCCCGAGCAAGAACTGCGAGCTCAGCCCGTATAAAATTTCTTCGTCCGTGAACGTGAAGAAAAGCGGACGAGCGATCGGGGACCCTGTCGTATGCGCCTCGTAGCTCAAGGTGTACAAATACGGCAAAAGCTTGTACCTCATCCCGAGAGCGTTTCTAGCCGACTCTGCCACCGACTCCCACTGGTAAAGCTCCTGCCTGGGGGAGTAGAAATTGGCATGATCCCTCGAGAAAGGGTAAAACGCTCCGAGCTCGATCCAACGGTTGCAAAGCTCCTCTGTCGGTGCAGGGTAGAACCCGCATATATCCGACCCCACCATCGGGACCCCGAATATCCCGAAGTTGAGAATCGTGGAAATCGAGTACCTCAAATCCTCCCAAGTCCCTTTGTTGTCTCCCGTCCAATGGGCAACATATTTGCCCGACCCGACGAAAGTCGAACGGGAGAGGATGAAGGGTCTTTTCCCTTTAAGCCCCTTTAGAGCCTCGTGAGTGGCTACGGATTGGGAGAAGCCGTATATGCTATGCGCGTCGTATTCTAATACTCCGTTGTAGTGATATGCGCTGGTGGCGATTGTTTTGTACCCTATCGGAGCTTGTATTCCGGAGGCGTTGATCTTGTAGGGAGGATCGTCCCATTTGGTGGTGGTTATGTTTTGGCAGCTGAGGCAGCAATCCCAGCCCGGCCCGCTGACGTTAGGGCAGGCCCAGGAGTCAGGGATCGTGCAGAGCCCTGTGCAGAAGCTGGAGGCCTCGTTCATGTCGATCCATAGGCCGTCGACGGGGACGAGGTCGTGAAAGCGGCGGATCTCGTCGGCCCACCATTGGACGGTTTTGGGGTTGAGGAAATCGGGGAAGTGAACGGGCCCGGGCCAGACTTGGGCGAGGTAAGGTTTGTTTTGGTATTTGATGAAGACGTCGTTTGCGAGGGCTCTCTGGTAGACGGCGTAGGAGGCGTTGACTCCGATGCCGGGGTCGATGATGACTATGTATTTCATGCCCCGTTTGTGGATTTTGTCGAGAAAGGATAGGAGCTGGGGGCGGGGGTAGTTGATGGGGTTGAGGGTGAAGTCTTTGTGCGCGTCCATGTGATCGTCGTCGTTCCATATCACGTCGAGCGGGATCTGGGCTTTGATGTAACTGTCGACCACGTCTTCGACTACGGAAAGGTTGTGGTAACCCCACCTGCACTGGTGGAATCCTGCGGTGGATAGATTGAAAAAAAAAATCTTAGAAATATGAATGATCTGTTGGGAATTGGGTCGCCCGTGGCCTGACCCGACCCGTAATTTTCCTTTATCAGTCATCAAATTCAAATCCAAATTGAAATTGAAATTCAAAAGGATCTTTTAAAGTGGTCCTGCCTGCTGCTGGGGCAGAGTGCTCTGTTTATCCATGATAAAAGTAGAACAAACGAAAGCGAGACAACAGTAGCACTATAGCGCATGCTTCTTCAATAAAAGAAGAAAAAAAAAATTAAATTAAAAAACAATACAGTACTAATAAATGAATTGGGAACTAACTGACTCACCAAAAGCCCAGTACGGCATGGGCGCGGGGCGGCCAATGAATTGAGTGTACTGATCGACGACAGACAACGGGGTGGGGCCGGAGAAGAAGTAAAAGTCAAAACCACCCCCGATGACCTTATACGTGAGGGAGTCGCCCCTGTAGAAGACGTCCATCCCGTTGGAACTGAGCAGGAGAACCGCGTGGGCGTAGGGCTTCCCTGCGACGCGCCTCAGGTCCATGTACACCGGGTGGGACCCGTACAGATCGGCGTTCGGGTTGATGGCTGAGATATCGGTGGTGTAGAGAGTGTAGGGGTCGTTGGGGATGAGCTTGATCCCCTGCGGCTGAGTATTCTCTCCCAGACCGTACAGAGACGCGTCGCTCGGGAGCTTCGTGGAGAGCTCGAGGTACTGGTCTTTGAACACCAGCTGACTGTAGTCGGAATCGAAAAGGATCTGGCCGTCTGATTTTCTCTTCACGGAGAAGGTGAATGGATCGGAGGTGTAGGTGAATACCAGCTCCTTTCCGGAGTATACGGACGGTGCTTTGAGGGTGCGAGGAGATGCGTTTTTGGATTTCGGAGGATTTTCCCTGGGCAAAAGATTGTAAGGCACTTCCCATCTTTGCTTGTGTGCATCTGTAATGTAGACTCTTAAACGGTTATCCGTTTCATGCCTAAGAAAAAGAAGAAAAACCCTTTAGCTAATAAACAAAAATACCAAGAGAAAGTTTAATGTTGATTACTTGACATAGAGCTTCAAGAGAGGGATGTCCGGGCCATAAATATTGTTTTGTTGCTTCACTTGGAGGAGGCCCAAAAGGCCACCATTGGGGGAGTCTTCAATGGAGACCAACCTATAGCCTTTTCCAATATTAGTTGGAGCTGCATTTGAGGGTAAATTTGGAAGAAAAAATACAGTGCATAAAATGAAAAGGCTGATGAAGCGTAGTAATAATGGAGAAAAAGAGAAACGGAGCATGATGATGATGATGATGATGAATAGTTGGTGGATGAGTTTGTTTTGAGTGGGGAAGTAAAGTGGTGATTTATATTGGCATTTATAGAATTCTTTGTTCTCTTAGAAATTAATTAGGCAGAAGAAAGAGATGAATGTGTGATAAACATAAACATTTGGTTCTCAATTTATAGACACTCTAGCTGATTCATCGAGTCATGGCAAAAGTTTACAAGTCAACAACCAAAACTATTCATTGATACAGTGCTATTATTTTCTTCTAGTATCCTTAAAGTCTTGAAAATATCTCTTATACATTTTACACATAGTATTAGTATCACATGCATGGAATAAATTTTATAATTGTGTATTCTAGAAGTGCATATTAATAAAATATATGTAGTCGTCTCATATCTGATGTGATTTTCATTAGTTACTGTTGAATTTCTTTTGAGGTTATTTATTTTATTTTTCTTTCAAAATATAATTGACATGCGAATGCAATTGTAAAAGAGAGAAACCGAGATGAGTTTGTTTGGAGTGGGCAAGTGAAGTCGTGATACACATTGGCATTCATAGGAAACACATGTTAGGGATGAGGTTGTGCATAATTTCATGACCTCGTCTCTTGGCATTTACATGGGACATGTGAATTTTGTTTTTGGAACTCTCGCTTTAGTGGGATGATAATTTGGTTAATCTCTTTGTTTTATTTTTCATCTTATTCAGTCGGTCATGAGGTTATTTGGTCCGACAATTTTAGGACAACAAAAAATGTATCTATTAGCCCCAAAATAAGAACATGTATTAGATATTTCGTATGGATTGAAATAAAAATATTGACTTTTTATTATTTTTTATATACAAAAAATATTTTTATTTTGTTAAACTATGTATAAAAATAACTTATTATATTAATATTTTTTTTCAATTCCAATGGTACGGTTGTACGGAATTTTTAATTACATGTATTACTATGTTTCAATTACAAAGAAGAAAATCATATTTTGTTGAGAGAGTAGTTAATTTTACTGGACTAAATTGTTATGCAAGTTTTGTTGGCCCAACGTAACTTTTGAGGATTGGCCTAGTATACATTTACACCGTTCATTTCTCTGGCCCAAATTTTGCTCTGGCAGCCAACTCTAGATGAAGGTTGTGAACTTCAGAACTTGGTTTGACATCCGTGTTGGAATACTTTATCAGTCTTCACTGTTCCTTTGTGGAGGCTTTTATCTAGGCCGCCCAGGGGGGCTGGGCATAGGTCAACCAGAGTAAGTCGGCCTCAGACACATTTTCGTAAGGGGTCATTCTTGAAAACAAATTAATATGTACTTTAAAACATTTATTTTACGGTAAAAATCTTATTTAAAATAATTTATAAGATGTTAGGTCTTATAAGCTGTTTTAAGAGCTGATAAACTGTTATGTCTTATTTTAATAAATAAGTTGTAAAACCGTTTAGATAAAATAGATATATAAACTTATAAGATTTTAATTTGTTTGACAATTTAAAATGTTAAAATTATCAAAAATAAATTATTTTATATGAAAAAAAATTTTAAAAAAATTATATTAACTAAATAATAAATTTGGAATTTTTGTATGTATATAAAAGGTAATAATTTTAAGGGTAATTTGGTCTTTTATTATTTAAGTTGAAATAACTTATAAGCTGTTTAAAAAAGTACCTCCCCTAACTTTTTTTAAACAGCTTATTTTGAAGTTTTTTAAGATCTTTTTTTAAAACTTTACCAAACAAATTTTAGGAGCTTATAAGCTAGGCCTGTCAATCGGGCTATATGGGTCGGGCTTTGATTGGCCCTGACTCGGCCCATAGAATTTTAAGGGCTATGGGCTTCGGGCTTAAGCCTTTGGGCTTGAAGATTTCAAGCTCAAGCTCGGCCTATAATAATATTAGGGCTTCGGGCCTAAAACGGGCTAAGCCCTAACATCTCAATCTAAAATTAGTTTTACAATTTTTTTTATAAATATATTTAAAAATATATTAGGATTGATTATCTAAAATTATTTTCACAATTTTTTCATAAATATTTTAAAAAAATATATTAGAATTGATAGAGTAGCAACAAAACAAACACAAGCCAATAATATTATCAAAATAAAAACAAATATTATCATATTTTAAATATCGTCAGCATGAACTATGTAACTTTCGTCTTTTAGAAGGATTTGAAAAAATAAATATTAAAAAATAAGTATTAATAAAATTATAAAAATAAATATAAAAAAGAAGAGAAAGAATAAATTTATTATAAGAAAAATATTATTTGTACTAACCATTGAAGGATAAATCGTGTTCTTCATCATAATTTTAAATTTATAAAATTAAAGTTAATTATTATATAGGGCCGGGCCTATATGAGGCCGAGCTTACTAAAGCCCAAGCTCGGCCTATATATAATATGGGCTTCATTTTTCGGCCCAAGCTCGGCTCGACCCTAAATAATATTAATCGAACGAGGCTTTTCTCAAGGCCGAACGAGCCGAGTTAGGGCCGGCCCGACCCGATTGACAGGCCTATTATAAGCTCTTAAACAGCTTATAAGCTGTTTTAAATAGCTTATAAGCTGTTTTAAATAGCTTATAAGCTGTTTTAAATAGCTTATAAGCTCAGCCAAACAGGCTCTAAGGATCTGTTCTTTTGGACTTAATTTCGGTCCAATTCAGTTCAGTTCAGATCGCTTCAGTTCAGTTCGTTTCAAAATAAATTAAAATAAAATAAACAAAAAATAATTTCAATCTATAATTTTAAATATAAAATCTAGTTACTGTCATAATATTATTAATATTTAAAAAAAAAAACAGGTCCTAAATTCCAAAGCTTTTGTAAAAGTTGGGGTTTATCCCAAATTTTTAATAAAATATATTAAACACTCAAAACTTTAATTAAAATTGCACTTTACCCGAATTTTATTATTTTAATGTTTAAAATATTTATTTTTTCCCTAAAAAAATATTTAACTAAACAAATCATAAATAAGTAAAAAATAATTTTCAAAAAATATAACACTTTTTTTAAAGGTTTTATTTTACTATATTTGAATTGATAAATAATTTAATTTATAATTTTTTACAATTTTTTTAATTTTAATAATACAAATTAAAATAAAACTTAAAAAAATTTATAATTTTAAAAAATAAAAATAATAATATGATATTATGATTTTTTTTCAAAATTTTAAATTAAATATTATTAAAAATAATTACTTTAAATTTGAAAATTTGAAAAATATTTAATTTAAATTTATATTAATAAATGTTTTTGTCATTTTTATTTATTTTTTATTTTTTAAAAATATTATTTTAATTCATATTATTAAAATAAATAAAGAAATAAATTATTTGAAATAGATTTATTTATTTATATTTTTTTGAAAGTAAAATACATTTTTTATTAAATAATTTAACATTTTAGATATTAACATAATAAAAATTGTACAAAGATGTTGTTGCAATTATTTAATTCTTATTGTAAAAATGAGGGTTATCACGTTTTACTCAACTTATAAAAAGTTTCGTCCTCGAAACTTAGTTCAATTTATAAAATGTTACAGCCCAATTAAAAGGTAATAACATTTTATAAACGTAAATTAAATAAAAATCTCAGTTTATATAATATTTAAGCTCAATTAAAATAATACTAAACTCGACTAATGTGGACCAAAGGCTGTTTAAAATTAATAAATTTATATTTTAAAAATTCGGATTATTACATTTTACTTACCTTATAAAAAAATTCGTCCTCGAAACTTAGATCAATTAGTAAGAAATGCAACAAGAGATTTAAACGCATCAAATAATATCAACTAAAATATAACCATTTAGAATAATCAAAATCAACTAAACAAAGATAGCAATAGATGTTCACATACGTACACACGTAACAATTATGATCATTAAGCAATCAAGTTTTCATAAATAACATCGATATTATAATCACATAGCAGATAACTGAAAAAAAAAAGAACTTACCGGAGTAGACAAGACATCTGGCGTGATTTATACTCATAACTTAATTTTAAAACTTGTACATTAACAATTTTTAAACACAAGTCAAGAGAACCGATTTTAAAACTCTGGGATCTGATACCATTTCTCACGCCCGTTTTATTTATTAATAAGTAAATAGTAAGTATTGATTTTGTAAATAAACCATGGGCGGAGAATTTGAAAATTTTGAACTCCACGTCAACATTTGAAATTCCAACGGTAAATAGCTTTAAATAAAGTAAATGTAGCGAAAAAATATTTATAATTTTGAGCACGTGTACGACACGCACTAAATAAATTGACTTATTAAATACTTGTACGAATCACGGCACAGAAGCATCCATAACTACTCTGATTCATAAAAAGTATCACCTGAAAAAATTCATAATAAGAAGGGTAAGTTCTATGACTGACAAGTAGCTGGCATGCATTTTATACGCTTTAATCTATTCACTTGAAGTCTTAAATTTGAATCTTAAACATTGAACTTTAATGCAATACAACTTCTAAACTTAAACTTAGAACATAAACTTTAACTTGAACATTTAAATACTTTTCTTTAACATTAACTTTCGTAACATAGTTTTAACATTCGACGCGAGCTCACTTGATATCGTAAGGCTACCTCAGTCCATTGTGGCCATTAAAAATTAGTTTCACACCCTGTCTAAAAGGTCCTTTCGACGCTCTAGCCATTGAGACAATTAAACATTAGTTGCACACACTGTCTAAAGCCCTTTCGCACTCTAACCATTGATATCATTAAAAATTGGTTGCACACACTGTCTAGAGGTCCTTTCGCACTCTAGCCATTGAGGTCATTAGTTGCCACACTTTATAGAGGTCATCTCGACTCTCTAGCCATTGAGGCCATTAGTTGCACACAATGTCTCGAGGTCATCTCGACTCTCTAGCCATTGAGACTACCAACATTAGTTAGTTGTCCACCTGCTTAAGGTAGTTCATTACGATGCTCGACATTATATTCTTTAATCATTAAGTTTCGTTCTTTAACATTTTGACAAAGTGTGTGAGTGGGGGAACGAGTAGGAGCAACCACTGTCCTTGGTCGTGTCGCAAGCTTGATGAATATACTTGGTCAATTTGAACAATTTTCAAAATTATTAGTCTATGCATCAAATTTAGGACGATGGAACTGCAATTAGGTAGCCGTGAGATTTGAGCCAACATTATGAAAAGATTTATTTCTTGAGAGTTTGTTTGGAATGCCGTAATGCTGAGGTCGTGTGATTTTATTGTTGAGTTGAGGTATTATATGAGTTAGGCAATTTTTGTCATTTTTGTCAATAAATAAAGAAGACCTTTGATAGTCCCTTGATCCTAGCCTTTTCTTTGATCACCTGGGGGACACTCTGACCAATATGGAAACATGCCCAAGTACATAAAAGGGGCAGGTCAGAAAGAATGTCTTCAGCAAAAAAAAAAAAAAAAAACTTGTCAATGGCAGTAAGCAAATTTTGCGAAATGGTTGGTCAAGTTAAAAAATGAAAAAATAAAAAAACTTGTCAATGTGAGCAAGTAAATCTTCTGAATTTCTTGGTCAAGTAAAAAAAAAACAACTCCAAATAAATGGGTTGTGCTAAGACCCGCAAGGAGGGAAGTGAAATAGAGGTAGGAAAAAAGTTGCTAAGTAAAATAAGCAACATGCCCGTGGTCAACATGGAGATATGCCCAATACAATGATGGAGTTGTACACTTAATGTCTAGATTTAAGTAACATCTGAACTCCGTCTAAAGCATTTATCCTATTTAATAATAAACAATCATTTGCATTTAATGCAAACCATAGTCCTAGATTATACACATTGTAGTTAGTATGGTGTGCGACGTCACACGGAAGATCATACTATCAGTTACTCGTATATAATCGAACAGTTGCTCACGACCTAGATAGACAAGGACCAATCCATCGGTATAGTCGTTGTATGAGTGAGAAAATAATTTGTCTTAATTATTTTATCATACTTGTACACTTGGTGTATTGGGCGGACGGCTTGAGATTTATCGATTAGGATTGCCTGCGATAATCGATTTAAGTCTCAGTGTATTTATTCTTAATCCCTGATATTATTGCGGGTGTGTGCATATAATATTAGTGACTTTGATTTTCCAAAGGAATTGAATGATTAGAATAACCGGTCGATTACCGGCAAAGTTGGGTCACTGTATTTTATGTATGACATGCTGTGAATTCTTGACGGGAAAGCATGTCCTCGAAAGGGTTGATAATGTCCCCGAGATGAGCTCATAAGGATTATCATGTAAACCTTGCAAGTGGATTATGATCCGCATGATAATAAAGTTGAGTGGTACTATTATCGGAATTATAAGAGATGAATAAATAATATTAGCAATAAATATAATTTATTCATGGACATTTATATCTTAAACATGTGGAATAAATAATACTAACGGAAGAATATTATTTTGATATAATATGGTAATTATTGAGAGTACAATTATATTTATATAGTGGAGGTAATATATAATTCATGAATTAATTAATAGATTTGGGCTTGGGCTCAATTTAATTAATTTATGGGAAGCCCAATATTCTACTTCCTTAAGGTCCCCTTACGTAGCCTATAAAAGCACTCATATGGTCTTCTCTTCTTTCATAAGTCTCAAGACACAATTCTAGAGAGAGAAAGTAGAGAGAGAAGGTGATCCATGGAAGCTTGAAAGATTGTCGCCCACCCCGACGTTCAAGCAAGTGCAAGGAATACGTGGGAAGACTTCAAGGTCATCAAAGTTCTTCGTTTTTCCGAACAATGAGAACGAGGTAAATCCTAAAACCCTCTTTATTATTTTAATCGTTTATTATCGTGAAAATACCATGAACCAAGATCCGAGAACGCGACCCATGACGAGGTTGAACCGGGCGGTGGTGGTCGAAGACCACCGGACCGCCGGCGGCTCAACGGCTCGACTAGAGAGGGGTCGAAGGGCGAGAGTCTCGGCTGGGCGCCGAGACTCGATTGAGCACAAGCTCGATCGCCCAAGCATGTCCAGCGGGCTGCTGGAGCAGCGCCGCTCGCGCGGTACGAGCTCTGCTCCGGCGGAGCGATCACCGCTCGCACGGCTGGACCGCCGCTCACGCGGCGGTGGTTGGGGGTTGATCGCTAGCCACGGTTCGACCGTGGCTTGAGGGCAATCAACGGGGCATGGCTGGGCGTGCCCAGCCGGCTGCCAAGGGCAGCCCTAGGCGGCTGCCAAGAACAGCCGCGAGCCCCACGCGGGTGCTCGACCGGACAGCCACAGGTTCTCCCCGTGGCGGGTTGTTTGGTTGGGTTTCTCTCCGTGGTGGTTCGTGGCGGGTTTCCGGCGACCGGGAGTCGATTGGAGTTGTTGTTCCGCAACTTTGACAACTCCGGATATTCGATCTCCAAAGGATATCGATCGGAATTACTTAGATAATTTATTTAATTAATTTTATTTAATTTTATTAATTCCGGGATATCGATTTCCAATAATTGGTATCAGAGCGATGATTTTCGTTCACGGTATTTTTCGATAAATTGTTCTACCTTGCAGGGTTTCCGATTATTATGGCTAGATTTAATTTTGGTAATTAATGTCCATAATATTGCTCTTTATTATTAAACTCTCGGTGATGTCGAGATTCGTTTTTGTGTGGTGAATGTTGGTTCTTATTTTCGGAAATTGTATAAGGTCGATTTCATGTATAGAATCGATACCGGATAGCGTAGTAATAAATTTGTAATTTATTTTACGTTGGATCGAGGACAAAACGACGACCGGAAAATTGTGACGGAGGAGACGAAGAGAGGGAGGGCTCGATCGGCCATCCCCATGGCCGATCTCAAGAGGCTCGATCGACCACCATGAGGAGTTCGACTCCTCTGGGTGGGTGGTCGATCATGGTGGGCGCGGGGATCCCCACCCCGTGTTCATCTCGGCCCGAGATCTACTTTCCTATTTCGATTCGGTTTTCCTAATTTGATTATTCTTATTTTTGGGAATTTTCATGGATTAGGAAAAGAATTGATTTGAAATTAATTTTTTTCCTAATTTGATTATTCTTTTTTTTGGGAATTTTAATGGATTAGGAAAAGAATTAATTTGGAATTAATTTATTTTCCTTATTTAATTATTCCTTTATGGAATTTTTAATGGATTAGGAAAATAGTTAATTTGGAAAGTTTAGGAGTCCTAAATTAATTTTTTCTTATTTAATTATTCCTTTATGGAATTTTTAATGGATTAGGAAAGGAATTAATTTGGAAGGACTAGGAGTCCTAAATTATTTTATTTCCTTATTTCATTATGGAAATATTCTAGAATATTCCAAGTGGGTCTTGGATAGGATTATAGAGATTTAATGGAATTAGAAAAGGAAAATAAAAATAATAAAATATTAATTAATATTTAATTTTATTTAGATTTATTCGATTGACTTAATTTTTATAATTAAGTAACTTTTGGATTTATTAAATTAAATATTAGAATTAATATTGGAATTAATAGTCGGAAAATAATATTCTAGTATTATTTTGATTATGTGATAATATCTTATGTGCTTTATTTCATGTATGCATGCTTATGTGTATTTATTTATGCATTAGATAGTGTATCCCTTCGTTATAAAAAGCTAAGTGGGAGAGGGATTGGAAACAATTCCATGGTCTCCATTGCTGTTCTCTTGGTAACTTTTATAAACTTTCGAAGTTTATATAGATAAGTTATTGGAGGAGAATTATTGTAATTCCTTTTACGAGAAACATTAATTGAGTTTATCAAACAATGCCTAATTTGTCTTTCTGAAACTGATTTCAAGTCGACTCATTCTCACCCCGGGGAGTGGAATGGAGCCAAATGCCACTTGGTCATGTCGAAGACACAAATTAGAGACTTTCGTGCCATTTTATGAATGGATCGATTGTCTGCTCGGCTCCCTCATTCTATGAGAGATAGGGCTGTTCGCATGGTGAATCACTGGTAAGAAACTTCGAGTTTCACTTATGATTCTCCGCGTCTTGATTTACAAGATTGAATGAATCAAGTAATTGGATGTCACTTATAAAAATCTTTTGGTATAGTAAACGTCCACACAAACGTGGCTTGCTGTACTGAATGAGATTTTGGATTAACTGATGTAGACAGTTATAGGGAATTGTGAAGGATTGTGAGTTATCGTAAACGTCCACACAAACGTGGCTTGCGGTGACGTAGCGAATCCAAACGATTCACCTTAGTACTGAGTAATGGTTTACCCTTAGGTACGCTTTATAGTATTCTTCCCAACGAAGTAACGCTATAATTGATGTACGACCGAAGCAAATCTAATTGCGAAATCATTTGGATAGGTAAACGTCCACAGAAACGTGGCTTGCCATATCTGATGGGATTTTAGATGTGATTAGTGATTTAATGATATTATTTGAGGGAGATAGTATCGGAGATTAAATCGATTATTTGTATTATGTGCATATAGGTTATAAATGACTTTGCCCTACTATGTGATATACGATAAGGCAATTATACTCACTGACCCTTAGAATGTTGATTGGAATCGAAATCTGGACAATGTCCTAACTGCTGAGAAGTACAAATGTGTACTTCATTATCTTTGTCCTCCCGTGTCAAGAAATGGTTTTGAACCTATGAACGGGTAGATGGAAAAGAAGAATCAAGATATGGAAACCCAGTGGTCCTAGTTTTGAACCACGAGATGGGGTATGCAAGCCGCAAGGCAAGTATTTTCCGTTGCTAGCAGTCTGGGCACTGGAAGTCTGATTCTCCTCTCATAAAAACGAGTAGTGAACTTTTCCTTAGTCATTAATACATTTTCAGTGGTGATATCTACCAGCACCTGGTGGGTAGATACGGAGGCCATTGATCATGTTTTTCATTTGTATGCAAGGGTTCCAGGAAACCCGGTGACTTAGAAAGGAAAAGATCACCATCTACATGGGTAATGCTGTGAAGGTGGCGGCTATTGCAGTGGGAGAGATTCATTTACTTTTGAGTAATGAAAGGATTTTATACATTGTCTTTATGTGCCTGGACTTAGAAAGAATTTGATTTCAGTTTCTAAAGAAATGGATATTCTAGTTCTTCTGATCATTCGATGATTATAAGAAGAATAGATGATAATATCTGTTCTGGCACATTGGTTGACAATTTGAATATGTTAAATCCTGAGTCTACCACGGTGCAACAAACCAAAACTAGTAACACATTATCTAACACCAATAAGAGAAAGGAACCTTCTTGGATGAATTAATTATACTTGTGGTATCTTAAGCTAGGTCATATTAATCCAAATGGAATTCAAAGGTTGAACAACTGATGGTTTAATCAGTGGTGATGAAGGAGAGGACCTTCCTACCTATGAATCGATTTTGGACGGTAATAAATGACCAAGTAACTTTTTAAGGATAAAAGCTATAGATCCGGACAAGTATTGGATTTGATTCACTCTGATGTATGCGGACCTATGTCTACTCAGACATGAGGAGGGTACGAGTATTTCATCTTTGATGATTACTCGATACATGGATTTAGGTACCTGATGCGCCGCAAAAGCAAGTACTTTGGGTACAAAGCTCTTGTGGAGAACCTTCATGGTAAATCCATTAAATGCCTACGATCTGATCGTGGAGGCATATACCTGTCTGGAGAATTCAAGGCATACTGATCAGAGAATGGGATTAACTCCCAACTGACTGTACCATTTACTCCTCTAAGGAATGATGTGTCAGAAAGAAAGAAAAAGACTCTTATGGGAAAGGTGAAAACGATAATGAGTTATTCAGACTTACCTTTATGTTCTAGGGATATGCCTTGGAAACATCGGCGCACATCCTAAACTTGGTTCCCTTAGAACCTCGTACGGAAATGCGGTTGTTTATAGGATATCCTAGAAGAACAGAAGTTGTGTGTTCTATAGTCCTAAGGACCAGAAGGTCGTTATAAGTTCTAACGCCCGTTACTTAGAGGAAGACTATATGATGGATCACAAGCCCAAAAGTGATGTGATACTTGATGAAATGAGAGAGAATGATCGAGACTTAGAACCAGCCGAACCAAGTAGTACACCACTAGAACCTGCACCTGTTATCACTGTTAATACACTGGAATGCCGTCGTAGTGGGAGGGTTGTGAGACAACTGGAAAGATTCATGGGACTGGGTGAGTCTTCGGACTCGGCACCTGGAGTACATGAAATCGATCCCTGGATCTATGATGAGGCTGTTGGAGTTGTGTACTTAATGTCTAGATTTAAGTAACGGTAAAACTCCCGGTCATAGCATTTAATCTATTTAGTTAAAAAACAATTATTTGCATTTATTATTAATTAATTGTGCAAAATATAGTCTTGGATTTTATACGTTGTAGTTAGTATGGTGTGCATGGGCGCACAGAAGATCATACTATCGGTTACTCGTATTTAATCGAACAGTTGCTCACGACCTAGATGGACCCGGACCAATCCATCGGTATAGTCGTTGTGTGAGAGAGAAAATAATTTATCTTAATTATTTTATCACACTTGTACACTTGGTGTATTGGGCGGATCGCTTGAGATTTATCGATTAGGATTGCCTTGAGATAATCGATTCAAGTCTCAGAGTATTTTATTCTTAATCCCCGATACTATTGCGGGTGTGTATATTTAATATGTGTGACTTTGATTTTCCAAAGGAATTAACCGATTTAATTATTGGGTTAATTACCGGTTAAGTTGGGTCACTATATTTTATATATGACATGCCGTGAATACTTGACGGGAAAGTGTATCCCGGAAGGGTTGATAATATCCCCGAGATGAGTTCATAAGGAATTATTGTGTAAACCTCATGAGTGGATTCGTTCCGCACAATAATTAAGGTTGAATGGTACTAGTCTCGGATTCAAGAGATGAATAAATTAATTAGCAATAAATTAATTTTATTCATGGATATTTAAATCTTAAATACACGGAATAAATAATACTACCGGAGAAATATTATTTGATATAATATGGTTTAATATTGGGAGTGCAATTAATTTATATAGTGGAAAATAAATTAATTAATATTAATGGGAGATTAATAGATTTGGGCTTGGGCTCAATTTAATCATTAATATTGGAAGCCCAATATTCCACCTCCTTTAGATCCCCTACGTAGCCTATAAAAGCACTACATGGTCTTCTCTATTCTACATAACACAAGATCATAATTCTCCTAGAGAGAGAAAGTAGAGAGAGAGAGAAGAGGATCCATAAGCTTGGAGGATCGTCGCCCACCCGACGTTCAAGCTAGTGCAAGGAATACGTGGGAAGATCGTAAGGTCATCATCTCGATTTCGTTTCTCCGCACAACGAATCAAAAGGTAAAATCATATACTCTCTTTTATGATTTTATGTGAATTGATTGTGATACATACATGAACGCACGATCCGGGAAAACGTATGAACTTCGGGGACGGGGATTCGAGATCCCCGGCGAAGATCAAGACGAACCCTCGGCTGGGAGCCGAGGGGGTGGCGGTCGAGCCCTAGGGCTTCGACCGCCGGGAGCGATCACGCGAGGGGAGCCCCGGCTGGACGCCGGGGCGAGCGATTGACCTAGGGTCGATCGCTGGGGGCTGCCGCGGCTTCGCGCCGCGGCTGGGCGCTCCCTCCCCGGTCGGTGGTGGCGGTGAGTCGCCGGACTCACCGCCGGGGGCTGCTAGGCAGCCCCACGCGATCGAACGCGATCGCGAGCCCCACGGTGGGGCTCGGCTAGGGTTTCGGCCGCGGGTTTATCCCGCGGCGATTCTCCGGTTGAGCTCCGGATACCGTGATGTTAGTGATCGGTTTCCGGCGATGGGATTTCGGTCGGGGTTATCGGTTCCGCAATTTTTGATACCCCGGGATATCGATTTCCTGCAATTGGTATCAGAGCGTTTGGTTTCGTGTTCATGTATGTGTTCAATTGTGTTCTACCTTGCAGGGATTCCGACTATCATGGTTTAATTAATTGTTAATTATTCGTTTAATTAATTGCTATTTAATTTCACCATGATTATTCGTTATTAAACTCTCGGACATGTCGAGATTCGTTTTGTGTGGATGAATGCTTGTAATAGTAAAAATTCGGGGGTTGACCGAATTTAGATTTATTGTTCTATGTTTTCCGGAAAGTGTATAGGGTCGATTTCATGTATAGAATCGATACCGGAATTGTAAATTTATTTCTTGTAATTTATTTACGTTGGATCGATGCTGAGACGACCGCCGGAGAACTCATGTGACGAAGGAGATGAAGAGAGGGAGTACAAGGGCTCGGGATCGATCATGGAGATCGATCCCATGATGATCGATCGAGGGGGCTGCCCGCGGGGCTCCTCGGCCACGCCGGCCACCGGTGGTGGTGGCGCGTGGGCTGGGGACGGCGGCGGTGGTGCTCCCGGCCGGCGATCAAGGTGGGGGGGGGGGGGGGGGCGGGGTCCTCGTGATCTCGTGCTACTCCTACCTAGATTCACTTTCCTAATTAATTCAAGTTTTCCTATTTTGAGTATTCCTAAGTTTGGGAACTCTCATGGAGATAGGAAAAGAATTAATTAATATTATTTATTTCCTTATTCTATTATGGAAGTCTTCTAGAATATTCCAAGTTCTACTTGGAATAGGAATCTAGAGATTTAATATAATTAGATAGGAAAATAATTAATTAGTGAATTAATTTATTTCTATTTGATTATTCCTATTTTATGGGAACTTTCATAGACATGGAAATTAATTAATCTTGAAAAGTAGAAGAGTCCTAATTTATTTTATTTCCTTATTCTATTATAGAAGTCTTCTAGAATATTCCAAGTTTCACTTGGATAGATTATTCTAGAGATTTAATAGAATTAGATGGGAAAATAAATAAATAAAAAATATTAATAATATTTAATTTTATTTTTGATTTATTCGATTGACTTAATTTTCGAATTAAGTATCTTTTGGATTTATTAAAAATAAATAGATTTAAATATTGGGATTAATATTCTCGTCACATGGAGCATTCAAGAACGAAGACTGAAGACTAGAAGATGCATACGGAGATGGAATAAAGCCATGATAGTCGGAAAATAATTTTCTAGCATTATTTTGACTATGTGATATGTGCTTTATTACTTGTATGCATGCTTATGTGTTTAATTATGCATTAGATAGCGTATCCCTTTGTTATAAAAAGCTAAGTGGGAGAGGGGATGGAAACATTCCCATGGTCTCCATTACTGTTCTCTTGGTGACATTTATGAGCTTTCGAAGTTCATATAGATATGTCATTGGAGGAGAATTCTTGTAATTCCTTTTACAAGAAACATTGATTAAGTTTATCAAACAATGCCTAATTTGTTTTTCTGAAACTGACTTCAAGTCGACTCATTCTCACCCCGGGGAGTGGAATGGAGCCAAATCCACTTGGTCATGTGAATGACACAAATTAGAGACATTCGTACCATTCTTTTGAAGATGGATCGTTTGTCTGCTCGGCTCCCTCATCTAATGAGAGATAAGGTTGTTCGCATGGTGAATCACTGGTTAGAAACTTCGAGTTTCACTTATGATTCTCCGCGTCTTGATTTACGAAAATCGAATGGTTCAAGTAATTGGGAGTCAACTATAAAAGTCTTTTAGTGTAGTAAACGTCCACACGAACGTGGCTTGCTATGCTTAATGGGATTTTTGGAAATAGTTGATGTAGACAGTTGTAGGGAATTGTGAAGGATTGTGAGTTATCGTAAACGTCCACACTAACGTGGCTTGCGGTGACGTAGCAATTCCAAATGATTCATCTTAGTACTGAGTAATGGTTTACACTTAGGTGCGCTTTATAGTATTCTTCCCAACGAAGTAACGCTATAATGATGTACGACCAAAGCAAATCTAATTGCTAAATCATTTGGGTGGGTAAACGTCCACATGAACGTGGCTTGCCTTACCTGATGGGATTTTAGATGTAATTAGTAATTTAATGATATTATTTGAGGGAGATAATATCGGATATTAAATTGATTGTTTGTTTAAATGTGCTTATAGGTTTAGAGAATAGCTATGAACCCACTTTCTGTGATACTCAAGGAGCATAAGCTCACTGGTCCCAATTACATTGATTGGAAGAGAAATTTAGACATTGTCCTGACTTCTGAGGAGTACAAATTTGTACTCCATGAAGTGTGCCCTGCCGAGCCCACGGCTGCCTCAACTGATGAGGAAAAACTGACATATCGGAAGTGGAAAAAGGCTGATGAAATGGCTAGGTGTTATATTTTGGCTTCAATGTCAAATGTACTCCAAACCCAACATCAGTCGATGGACACTGCCTATGATATGATGTTTAACCTCAAGGAGATGTTTGGGGAGTAAGATCGTGCGGCTAGGCAAGAAGCCATGAGAATCCTCATGTCGACTACTCAGTCTGAAGGAACGCCCGTTGGGGAGCACGTTCTTAAGATGATGAGTTTGTTGAATGAACTTGAGATCCTAGGAGCTTCTATTGATGCTGAGACGCAAGTCGACATCATACTCCAGTCTCTGACCCCTAGTTTTGAGCAGTTTCGTATGAGCTATATGATGGAATTCGGTATCCCGGGGTATCAAAATTTGCGGAACCGATAACCCCGACCGAAAACCCGTCGCCGGAAACCGATCACGAACACCACGAAGAACCGGGGCCCGACCGGAGAATCGCCACGAGGGCGAAACCCTAGCCGAACCCCCATCCGCGGGGTTCGCGATCGCCGTGCATGGCGATCGCTGGGGCTGCATGGGGCAGCCCCCGGCGGTGAGTCCGGCGACTCACCGCCACCGCCAGGAGGGGCGGTCAGCCCCCAGCTGACCACCGCGGCAACAGCCGCGGTCTTCCCCCGGCGATCGATCTCACGATCGATCGCCCACCCCGGCGTCCAGCCGGGGTGCCCTTGCTGCACACGCCGCCGGCGAGGCGGCTGGGATCCGCCACGGCACCAGCCCGTGGCATCCCGGCGATCGACCGAGGTCGATCGCATGCCCCTCGTCGCGCGTAACCGGCGGTCGAACCCTAGGGTTCGGCCGCCCCTCTCGATCCCGACGGGGATCTCGAATCCCCGTATCCCGGTCTCGACGTTTTTCCCGGATCATGCGTTCATGTATGTATCACAATTAATTCACATAAAATCATAGAAGGGAGTATATGATTTTACCTTTTAATTCGTTGTGCGGAGAAACGAATCTAAGTTTGATGACCTTACGATCTTCCCACGTATTCCTTGCACTAGCTTGAACGTCGGGTGGGCGACGATCCTCCAAGCTTATGGATCCTCTTCAACTCTCTAGAACTATCAAGTATGATAATCTTGTCTTATTGTTGTTAGAAAGTGAAGACCATGTAGTGCTTTTATAGGCTACGTAGGGGATCTAAAGGAGGTGGAATATTGGGCTTCCAATATTAATGATTAAATTGAGGCCAAGCCCAAATCTATTAATCTCCCATTAATATTAATTAATTTATTTTCCACTATATAAATTAATTGCACTCCCAATATTAAACCATATTATATCAAATAATATTTCTCCGGTAGTATTATTTATTCCGTGTATTTAAGATTTAAATATCCATGAATAAAATTAATTTATTGCTAATTAATTTATTCATCTCTTGAATCCGAGACTAGTACCATTCAACCTTAATTATTGTGCGGAACGAATCCACTCATGAGGTTTACACAATAATTCCTTATGAACTCATCTCGGGGATATTATCAACCCTTCCGGGATACACTGTCCTGTCAATCATTCACGGCATGCCATATATAAAATATAGTGACCCAACTTAACCGGTAATTAACCCAATAATTAAATCGGTTAATTCCTTTGGTAAATCAAAGTCACTTATATTGAATATACACACCCGCAACAATATCGGGGATTAAGAATATAATACACTGAGACTCGAATCGATTATCGCCGGCAATCCTAATCGATGAATCTCAACGATCCGCTCAATACACCAAGTGTACAAGTGCGATAAAATAATTAAGACAAATTATTTTCTCTCTCACACAACGACTATACCGATGGATTGGTTCGTGTCCATCTAGGTCGTGAGCATCTGTTTGATTAAATACGAGTAACCGATAGTATGATCTTCTGTGTGGGGCCCGACACACCATACTAACTACAACGTATAAAATCCAGGACTATGATTTGCATATATTTAATTAATAATAATTAAAAGCAAACAATTGTTTATTAATTTAATAGATTAAATGCTATGATCGGGAGTTTACCGTTACTTAAATCTAGACATTAAGTACACAACTCCAACAATCTCCCACTTGTACTAAGGTCTAGTCATTTCCTCCAAACTCCCGGTTCCCATACTCATCACGTGCTTTAAAGTGTACTTCCGAGAAGTACTATGTGAGTGAGCAATCTAGGTTGCCGCTCTGAAGTTATCTTGGTGACTACTACGTCGTCTCTCTGACGATGACTCGTATCAGGTGGTACTTGCTCTATGTGTTATCATCACTTTTGACTTATGACCTCTTCTAGTTCACCGTGCACCGCTATCCAATAGCCTTTGGTAAACTAAGAGTCATATCCAAGTCAAGAGGTTATTCCGGAACCTAACCAAAACTTCCGCTGCCTCTGAGGCTGCTATTCGGTTATGAGAGAGTCTGAGAAGCGTCCCGCTTATCACTCTTTCACTTCATGGTTCCACCTCTTTCTAAAAGTGAACACATAGCCTGATATCGACTTTCACTGGTCCTTCTCTGATTTTTGGATCTGAGAATCTGTAATCTAAGAAGATTTCGTCTTGCTCAAGCCAGTACTATGAAAATACTCTTGCAGCATTCGAACATCCCTTATCCAGATTACTTTGATATCCTCCCACTACGCAAACCGCATAGTTGATATCAGGTTCTTGTTTTACAACATTGCATCTATAAAGCTTTCCATACTTGAAGTATAGGAAACTGCTTTGTCCTCATCTATCTCCTTTCATGTGTCCGAACACATACCCTTTAGATAGATGTATATTCTGTCTCTGAAAGGCAATAACCTTTCTCAGAAGTATGCATGTTGAAAAAACAAACCTTAATCGTACAAGATATCTAGGAGAAGTACAATGTTCTTATCTCTAGATCACAAGATCTTAAGAACATGTTCTAACTTCTTCTTAATCCTATATCTTGATTTATTTAGACAACCATTATTTTATGTCTGACAGCATTTTTACATTGTTGCCAATGATAAAATGTTATCTACATAAAATCTCCGAGAAACACCACCTTGTTTCCATTACGTCTTCAATACACCTTTCGTCTATGCCTTTTGATGAATCCATCAAATGGACTATCCCATCAATTCGCAAGTTCTACGATTCATAGCTTTATTTCAATCCATAAATGGATTTACTAAGCTTGTACTCTAAATGATCTAGCCTCTTAACAATAATTCTTATTGTTCCAAGCAGGCACATTTAGATCCAGTACTGCCCTTATGCAGAGCTAGGGGTCGATTTCATCTTTACTAGATCCAGAGTCCGAACTCCTCTAGCCTTATGAATATCTCTGGTTGTCCAACAACCTCCCACTACAATGGCGTCCCGGTGTATAACAGTAATAACAATAGGTGCAGTGTGTGGTGTACTTCTACTCGGTTTGGCTGGTTCCTAGTCTTTTGTCTTTCTTCTCATTTCAAGGTATTACGTCAATTTAGGCTTTGTGGTCCATCTAATAGTCTTCCTCTATGAACCGGACGAGAGACGTCCCTCTGGTTCGTAGTACTATAGAACACACAATACTTCATTCATCTAGGATATCCTACAACCATATTCAATATGTCGTTGTATCTAGGAATATCCATAGAACATAGGTGGTTCCGAACAACTTGTCCTTTTACCATCAGATTTCCATTTCTTTATAACGCACTATTTCTACACGTAAGTGTAAGGTGCGGTCCTTTGGGATTGAATCCCAATCTTCGATTATGCTATGTGTTACTTAGATAAGTGATGGCCTTCGTGACCGAGTCACAGGCTCCTAATGGATATACTTTGATGGTTCCCCATAATAGCTTTGTGTCCATTGACTAGTCAAAACACTTTGCTTTTATGGCACATCAAGCATTCTAATCCATCACTTGAGTATTCTCTGAGAGAATTTCTCGTACCTTTCTAATTTACACATATGTCTGCATATCTAATCATTTCCAATACTTGTCTGAATTCTATCCTTTATCCAGAAAGGTTTACTTAGATGTATTATCCTTCAAATTAAACCCTTAGGTCGGAAGGTCCATTCCTTCAACTATAATTGATCAAATCAATTTCGACCATTTGAATCTTTATTTGAAAATACTACTAAGTATAAGAATTCACAAGTATAATGATTAATAAAGAAATATCTAGTAAAACAAGTTATAGAACGGTTTGTTGCATCGTGGTAGACTAAGGATTTATCATTCACATATTGCTATCTAATGTACCAGAATAGATAATGCCATTATTTCTTATCAAAATCATCCAATGATTAAAATATCCATTCATTAATAATAGAAATCCAGAACAAAGCGTTCTTTCTAAAATAAAGAGGTACATAAAACAATAACTTTGAAATGAAATCCTATTTAACTACTAAAGCAGATAAATGTCTTCCACCGCAACCGCTGCCTCCTCTACAGCTTTGCCCGTGTAGACTCGAACTCTTCCTTTCTAAGTCGCCGGGTTTTCTGGAACCCCTGCATTCAAAATGCACATACCGTCAGTGGTTCCATATCTACACACCAGAATTCTGGTAGATAATACCGCTGACTATGTTTTTACGACTAAAGAAAAATTCGTACCTTTGAGAGGACATTCAGACTTCCAGTGTCCCATCTTGTTGCATCGGAAGCACTTACCCTTTGGCTTTGCAGCCCCCACTCGTGGTACAGTCCTCTTGACACCACTGGGTTTCCGGGCTTGCTTCCTTCTCTTGCCCCTACCTCCACCAGGCTTAAAGCCTTTGGACTTGGTAGCTACAAGCGCTTGAGACTTGCCCTTCTTGTAGATCCCCTCTGCCGCCTTTAGTTCAGTCAGGAGTTGCGCAAGAGTATAAGATAGTTTACCCATATTATAGCTCATACGAAACTGCTCAAAACTAGGGGCCAGAGACTGGAGTATGATGTTGACTTGCGTCTCAGCATCAATAGAAGCTCCTAGGACCTCAAGTTCATTCAACATACTCATCATCTTAAGAACGTGCTCCCCAACGGGCGTTCCTTCAGATTGAGTAGTCGACATGAGGACTCTCATGGCTTCTTGCCTTGCCGCACGATCTTGCTCCCCAAACATCTCCTTGAGGTTAAACATCATATCATAGGCAGTGTCCATCGACTCATGTTGGGTTTGGAGTACATTTGACATGGAAGCCAAAATATAACACCTAGCCATTTCATCAGCCTTTTTCCACTTCCGATATGTCAGTTTTTCCTCATCAGTTGAGGCAGCCGTGGGCTCAGCAGGGCACACTTCATGGAGTACAAACTTGTACTCCTCCGAAGTTAGGACAATGTCTAAATTTCTCTTCCAATCAATATAGTTGGGGCCAGTGAGCTTATGCTCCTTGAGTATCAAAATAAATTTCTCTTCCAATCAATTAATTCTTTTCCTATCTCCATGAGAGTTCCCATACTTAGGAATACTCAAAATAGGAAAACTTGAATCAATTAGGTAAGTAGTATCTTGGTAGGATTAGGAGTAGCACGGGTTGGGGATCCCCGCACCACCCCCACCGTCGACCACCACCACCGCCGGGCACCACCGCCCCCGCCCCCTAGCCACGCGCCACCACCACCGGTGGCCGCCGTGGCCGGAAACCCTAGCGGGCAGCCCCGGGCGTGGGGTCGATCGATCCTCATGGGGATCGATCATGGGGATGATCGACCCCCCCGGTTTTTCGTCCTCTTCGTCTTCTTCGTCTCATGAGTTCTCCGGCGGTCGTCTCGGCATCGATCCAACGTAAATAAATTACAAGAAATAAATTTACAATTCCGGTATCGATTCTATACATGAAATCGACCCTATACACTTTCCGGAAAACATAGAACGTAATAATAAATCCTAAATTCGGTCAACCCCCGAATTTTTACTATTACAAGCATTCATCCACACAAAATGAATCTCGACATGTCCGAGAGTTTAATAAACGAACAATCATGGTAAATTAAATAGCAATTAATTAAACGAATAATTAACAATTAATTTCAACCATGATAGTCGGAATCCCTGCAAGGTAGAACGCAATTGAACACATACATGAACACGAAACCAAAACGCTCTGATACCAATTGATGGAATTCGGTATCCCGGGGTATCAAAATTTGCGGAACCGATAACCCCGACCGAAAACCCGTCGCCGGAAACCGATCACGAACACCACGAAGAACCGGGGCCCGACCGGAGAATCGCCACGAGGGCGAAACCCTAGCCGAACCCCCATCCGCGGGGTTCGCGATCGCCGTACATGGCGATCGCTGGGGCTGCATGGGGCAGCCCCCGGCGGTGAGTCCGGCGACTCACCGCCACCGCCAGGAGGGGCGGTCAGCCCCCAGCTGACCACCGCGGCAACAGCCGCGGTCTTCCCCCGGCGATCGATCTCACGATCGATCGCCCACCCCGGCGTCCAGCCGGGGTGCCCTTGCTGCACACGCCGCCGGCGAGGCGGCTGGGATCCGCCACGACACCAGCCCGTGGCATCCCGGCGATCGACCGAGGTCGATCGCATGCCCCTCGTCGCGCGTAACCGGCGGTCGAACCCTAGGGTTCTGTTGGAGTTGTGTACTTAATGTCTAGATTTAAGTAACGGAAACTCACGATCCATTGCCACTAATCTATTTAATTAAATAAACAATTATTTGCGTTTAATTATTTATAATTAAATATATGCAAATCATAGTCCTGGATTTTATACGTTGTAGTTAGTATGGTGTTGCATGGGCGCACAGAAGATCATACTATCGGTTACTCGTATTTAATCGAACAGTTGCTCACGACCTAGATGGACACGGACCAATCCACCGGTATAGTCGTTGTGTGAGAGAGAAAATAATTTATCTTAATTATTTTATCACACTTGTGCACTTGGTGTATTTGTTGGAATTCGATATCCCGGGTCATCAAAATTGCGGAACCGACAACCCGAACGAACCCTTCGCCGGAGATCATACAAACGCCGACTCATCCGCCGGAGTCCGGGCTTTGGAGACCACGCGCCCGAAGGCACGTGATCCGCCCCCACCCGAACCCCCGCGAGCCGGGGTTCGCACGATCATGATGATCGATCGCACGCCGGCGATCGATCGGGGTGGGGCTGTTCGACAGCCCCCCGCGGCGGGTCCGGCGACCCGCCACCACCAGGAGGACCCCGCCTTCACGGCGGGGTAGGGCACGGCACCAGCCCGTGCCCAGCGATCGACCCTCGTGGTCGATCGCACACCCTCGGTCGAACCGAGGGTTCGGCCCCCGTCGCCCCCGTACCGAAACCCTAGCCCGGGCGGTCGCCTGTGGTCCGGTGGCTTCGCCACCACCACGCGATCGTCTCCCGTTCATAGTTTCATGCTTCGGATCTTTGTTCTACGGTATTCTCGATAAAATCAAATCGAACAATAATCAAGTTAGTTGAGAATTGTACCTACGATTCGTTGTTCGGAGAAACGAAATCGACGACCTCGTGATCTTCCCGCGTATTCCTTGCACTCCGTTCGAACGTCGGGTGGGCGACGAGCTATCGAACTCTATGGATCCTCTTCACTCTTTATGATTGGCGTATCTTAGGTTTTTTCTCTCTTGTGAAAAAGTGAAGACCATGTAGTGCTTTTATAGGCTACGAGGGGGATCAAAAGGAGATTAAATATTGGGCTTCTAATATTGAAAATTAAATTGGGTCCAACCCAAATCCATTAATTCTTATCAATATTAATTTTATTTATTTTCCACTATATAAATAAAATTGCACTCCCAATATTTATCCATATTATATCAAATAATATTTCTCCAACTTAGTATTATTTATTCCGTGTATTTAAGATTTAAATATCCATGAATAAAATTTATTTATTGCTTAATAAATTTATTCATTTCTTATATCCGAGAATAGTACCACTCAACCTTATTTATTATGCGGAATAAATCCACTCGCGAGGTTTACATAATAAATCCTTATGAGCTCATCTCGGGGATATTATCAACCCTTCCGGGATACATTGTCCCTTCAAGAATTCACGGCATGCCATATATAAAATATAGTGACCCAACTTAACCGGTAATTAACCCAATAATTAAATCGGTTAATTCCTTTGGTAAATCAAAGTCACTTATATTAAATATACACAGCCGCAATTGTTTCAGGGATTAAGAATAAAATACTCCGAGACTTAAATCAATTATCACAGAGCAATCCTAATTGATAAGTCTCAAGCGATCCGCTCAATACACCAAGTGTACAAGTGTGATAAAATAATTAAGATAAATTATTTTCTCTCTCACACAACGACTATACCGATGGATTGGTCCGTGTCCATCTAGGTCGTGAGCAACTGTTCGATTAAATACGAGTAACCGATAGTATGATCTTCTGTGTGCCCATGCAACACCATACTAACTACAACGTATAAAATCCAGGACTATAATTTGCATAAATTTAATTAACAATAATTAAAAGCAAATGAATGTCTGTAATTAATAGGTAAATGAAAGTGAATACAGAGTTCAGAATACTTAAATCTAGACATTAAGTATACTACTCCATCAATCTCCCACTTATACTAAGGTCTAGTCTTATCCTCCAAACTTCTGACTCCCAAACCCTCCAAGTGCTTGAAATATACTTCCTTAGGAAGTATCTTGGTGAAAGGGTCCGCTAGGTTGTCCTCCGAAGCTATCTTGGTGACTATCGCATCGCCCCTCTTGACGATGTCTCGAATCAGGTGGTACTTGCGCTCTATGTGTTTCATAGCACTATGGGACCGTGGTTCCTTACTGTTTGCCACTGCACCGCTATTATCACAATAAATTGTCATAGCCTTGGGCAAACTCGGAATCACATCTAAGTCCTGGAGGAAATTAAGGAACCAAACTGACTCTTTCGCTGCCTCTGAGGCTGCAATGTATTCAGCTTCCATGGTAGAGTCTGAAATGCACTTTTGCTTAACACTCCTCCATGATACGGCTCCACCTCCCATAGTGTACACATAGCCTGATGTCGACTTTCGCCGGTCCTTATCAGCTTGGAAATCCGAATCCGTATAACCCAAAGGAATCAGATTGTCTGCCCCGTAACTTAGAACATAATCCTTAGTATTTCGCAAATACTTGAAAATGCTCTTTACGGCAGTCCAATGAGCCTTTCCAGGGTTACTCTGATATCTCGCTACTACGCCAACTGCATAGCAGATATAAGGCCTCGTACATAACATTGCATACATTAAGCTTCCCACAGCCGAAGCGTAGGGAACTGCTTTCATTTCATCTTTCTCCTTTTGTGTCCGAGGACACATATCCTTAGAAAGATAAGTTCCTTTACTGAAGGGTAGTTCACCCTTCTTGGAATCTTGCATGTTAAAACGAGCCAGAATCGTGTTTATGTAAGATTGCTGGGATAGGTACAATGTTCTATTCCGGCGATCCCTTATAACCTTGATCCCTAGAACATGTCCGACTTCTCCCAAATCTTTCATATCGAATTGTCTAGACAACCATCCCTTTATGTCTGATAACATTTTCACACTGTTGCCAATGAGAAGAATGTCGTCTACATAAAGCACGAGAAACACCACTTTCTTTCCATCACGTTTCCAATACACACACGATTCGTCCATGCTTTGACTGAATCCAAAAGATTGGACCACTTCGTCAAACCGCAGGTTCCACGATCTCGAGGCTTGTTTCAATCCATAAATGGATCGATTAAGCTTGCACACTAGATGATCTCGCCCCTTAGCAATGAATCCCTCTGGTTGTTTCATATAAATCGTCTCGTCAAGACTTCCATTAAGGAAAGCTGTCTTGACATCCATTTGCCACACCTCATAATCCATATGAGCTGCTATGGATAAGAGAATCCGGATCGACTTTATCTTGGCTACCGGCGAGAAGGTCTCCTCATAATCGATTCCCTCTTTCTGAGTATATCCTTTCGCAACAAGCCGAGCTTTAAAGGTTTCAACCTTTCCGTTAGATCCTCTCTTTCTCTTGTAGACCCATTTACACCCAATTGGCTTCACGCCGCTTGGTGGTTCTACAAGATCCCAGACTTTATTAGAATCCATAGATTCTATTTCGGATTTCATTGCTTTCTTCCAAGAAGACGCATCTATATCTTGTACCGCCTCATCATAGGTCCAGGGATCGATTTCATGAACTCCAGGTCCAGAGTCCGAAGACTCACCCAGTCCAATCCATCTATCTGGTTGTTTAACAACCCTCCCACTACGACGGCGTTCCGGTGTATTAACAGTGACAGTATTAAGTGCAGGTTCTAGTGGTGTATCTATACTCGGTTCGGTTGTATCCAGGTCTTCCTCGTTACCTCTCAACTCATCAAGTATTATGTCACTTTTGGGCTTGTGGTCCATGACATAGTCTTCCTCTAGGAACCGAGCGTTAGTACTTATAACGATCTTCTGGTCCGTAGGACTATAGAACATGCCACCCTTAGTTCCTTTCGGGTATCCTACAAACAGCCGTATTTCTGATCTAGGTTCTAACTTATCGGCGCCTTGTCGCAACACATGTGCTGGACATCCCCAGATCCGAATGTGTTTCAAGTTAGGCTTACGCCCACTCCACAATTCCATGGGTGTGGTTGGTACCGTTTTGGTCGGAACCCTATTCAGAATGTACGCCGCTGTTTCCAAGGCAAGTCCCCAAAACATAACAGGTAAATCCGAGTAACTCATCATCGATCGCACCATCTCCATAAGAGTCCTATTCCTTCTTTCTGACACACCATTCTGCTGAGGAGTATATGGTGAGGTCAGCTGGGATTCAATCCCATTCTCTGCCAAGTATGCCTTGAATTCTCCAGACAGGTACTCGCCTCCGCGATCAGATCGCAGGCATTTTATGGATTTACCACGAAGGTTCTCCACAAGAGCCTTGAACTCTTTGAACTTGCCAAAAGATTCGCTCTTGCGGCTCATCAGGTATACATATCCATATCTTGAGTAATCATCAGTAAAGGTGATGAAATACTCGTACCCTCCCCTTGCCTGAGTAGACATAGGTCCGCATACATCAGAGTGAATCAAATCCAATACTTGCTCAGCTCTTCGTCCTTTACCAGAAAAAGGACGCTTAGTCATTTTTCCCTCTAAACAGGATTCGCAGGTTGGAAGGTCCTCTCCTTCAACGCCAGTGATTAAATCATCAGCTTTCAACCTTTGAAGCCTATTTGAGTTTATATGACCTAGCCTTAGATGCCACAAGTATAATTGATTCATCTTAGAAGGTTCCTTTCTCTTATTGGTGTTCGTAGATGTGTTATTACTCTCGGTTAGTTGCATCGTGTTAGACTCAGGATTTAGCACATACAAATCGTCTATCAATGTACCAGAACAGATAATTTCACTATTTCTTCTTATGATCACAGAGTGGTCAAAAGAAACAGAATATCCATTCATAATAAGTTTAGAAACTGAAATTAAATTCTTTCTAAAGTTGGGTACATAAAGACAATTACGTAAAACTAAAACCCTATCACTACTGAAACGTAAGTGAACGTCTCCCACTGCAACAGCCGCCACCTTCGCGGCATTGCCCATGTAGACCACGATTTCTCCCTCTCTAAGTCTCCGGGTTTCCTGGAACCCCTGCAATGAATTGCAGACATGGTCAGTGGCACCCGTATCTACACACCAGGTGCTGGTAGATATCACCGCTGACAATGTTTCAGTGACTAAGGAAAATTTCGTACCTTTGATGAGAGGACAATCAGACCTCCAGTGCCCAAACTGCTTGCATCGATAGCACTTGCCTCGCGGCTTTCTTTTCCCACTCCGTGGTTTGGAACCACTGGGCTTCTTTGCTTGCACTTCCATCTTAGCCACAAGAGCTTGTGGTTTTCTGACCGTACTTATAAGTTCAGCTCTTTTCAAATCGTTTTTAAGCGATTCTCTAAGAGGACTGAATTTATAGAGTATGTCAATCACTTCTTGTCCGGCTTCCACGCTATGTCTCAACATCATTCTGAGGTCATTCCAAATGTCCTCATGAGTTGGGTCATTAGTGGTTTCAGAAGGCTCAACAGTTTGGACAGTGTCCAGATTTCGTTCCCAATCATCACCATATGGAACCGGTGAGTTTTCATCTTTAAGTATATCACAAAGTGGGGTCACAGTCATTCCTAACCTATAAGCACATAAAACAAACAAACAATTTAATATCCGATATTATCTCCCTCAAATAATATCATTAAATCACTAATCACATCTAAAATCCCATCAGGTAAGGCAAGCCACGTGGTGTGGACGTTTACCCACCTAAATGATTTAGCAATTAGATTTTCTTTGGTCATACATCGCTTATAGCGGAACCTCGTGGGGAGGAATACTATAAGGCGTATCTAAGTGTAAACCATTACTCAGTACCAAAGTAAATTACTTGGAATCGCTACATCACCGCAAGCCACGTGGTGTGGACGTTTACGATAACTTCACAACTCTTCATAATTACTTACAACTGTCTACATCAATTAATCCAAAGTCCGTCAGCATAGCAAGCCACGTGGTGTGGACGTTTACTACACTAAGAGACTTTTATAATTGACTCCCAATTACTTGATCCATTTAATCTCGTAAATCAAGACGTGGAGAATCATAAGTGAAACTCGAAGTTTCTAACCAGTGATTCACCATGCGAACAACCCTATCTCTCATAAATGAGGGAGCCGAGCAGACAAACGACCCATCTATCAAAGTATGGCACGAAAGTCTCTAATTTGTGTCCTCTACATGACCAAGTGGCTCTGGCTCCATTCCACTCCCCGGGGTGAGAATGAGTCGACTTGAAATCAGGTTTGGAAAGACAAATTAGGCATTGTTTGATGAACTTAATCAATGTTTCTCGTAAGAGGAATTACAAGAACTCTCCTCCAATAACTTATCTATATAAACTTCAAAAGTTTATAAAAGTCACCAAGAGAGCAGCAATGGAGACCATGGGTATGTTTCCATACCCTCTCCCACTTAGCTTTTTACAATAAAGGGATACGCTATCTAGTGCATAAAAGTAAACACATATAGCATGCATACATGTAATAAAGCACATAGTATTATCACATAGTCAAAATAATACTAGAATATTATTTTCCGACTATTATGGCTTTACTCCATCTCCGTACTCATCTTCTAGTCTTTAGTCTTCGTTTCTTGAATGCTCCATGTGACGAGAATATTAATTTCCAATATTTAAATCTATTTATTTTCAATTAATCCAAAAGTTACTTAATTCGAAAATTAAGTCAATTGAATATATCAAAAATAAAATTAAATATTATTAATATTTTTATTTATTTTATTTTCCTTTTCCACTTCATTAAATGTCTAGAATAATCTATCCAAGATACTCTTGGAATATTCTAGATGATATCTTTAATGAAATAAAGAAATAAAATAATTTAGGACTATTATACTTTTCTAAATTTATTTTATTCCTAATCCATGAATATTCCCATGAGTAGGAATAATCAAATAGGAAAAATAAATTTAGTACTAAATTAATTCTTTTTCTATTTTTCTAGAATATTCCATAAAGAAATAATCAAAATAGGAAATAATGAATTAATTAGGAAAGTATATTTCCGGTAGGAGTAGCCCGGGTTGGGGAACCCCGAACCACCCCCACCACGTCCGACCGCCGCCTAGGGCACGCCGCCGCCGCTCAGCCCACGCGCCACCACCACTGGTGGCTGGCGTGGCCGAGACTCCCACGGACAGCCCGCCTAGGGCCCCGGGTCGATCGATCCCCTCGGGATCGATCATGGGGATTGATCGATCCCGGTCCTTCGTCTCCTCGTCACTTCGTCTTCTCCGGCGGTCTTCGATTCGTCGATCCAATCGCAAAATAAATTTACAAAAATCTAAATTACAATTCCGGTATCGATTCTATACACGAAATCGACCCTATACATTTTCCGGAAAAACAACGAACATAATAATAAACCCTAAATTCGGTCAACCCCCGAATTTTTACTATTACAAGCATTCACCACCAAAAACGAATCTCGACATGTCCGAGAGTTTAATAAAACCAACAATCACATGACAAAATAATTAAACGAATAATCATCAAGCCATAATAGTCGGAAACCCTGCAAGGTAGAACAATTTTATCGAAAATACCGCGAACGTAAACCACGCTCTGATACCAATTGTTGGAATTCGATATCCCGGGTCATCAAAATTGCGGAACCGACAACCCGAACGAACCCTTCGCCGGAGATCATACAAACGCCGACTCATCCGCCGGAGTCCGGGCTTTGGAGACCACGCGCCCGAAGGCACGTGATCCGCCCCCACCCGAACCCCCGCGAGCCGGGGTTCGCACGATCATGATGATCGATCGCACGCCGGCGATCGATCGGGGTGGGGCTGTTCGACAGCCCCCCGCGGCGGGTCCGGCGACCCGCCACCACCAGGAGGACCCCGCCTTCACGGCGGGGTAGGGCACGGCACCAGCCCGTGCCCAGCGATCGACCCTCGTGGTCGATCGCACACCCTCGGTCGAACCGAGGGTTCGGCCCCCGTCGCCCCCGTACCGAAACCCTAGCCCGGGCGATCGCCTGTGGTCCGGTGGCTTCGCCACCACCACGCGATCGTCCCCCGTTCATAGTTTCATGCTTCGGATCTTTGTTCTACGGTATTCTCGATAAAATCAAATCGAACAATAATCAAGTTAGTTGAGAATTGTACCTACGATTCGTTGTTCGGAGAAACGAAATCGACGACCTCGTGATCTTCCCGCGTATTCCTTGCACTCCGTTCGAACGTCGGGTGGGCGACGAGCTATCGAACTCTATGGATCCTCTTCACTCTTTATGATTGGCGTATCTTAGGTTTTTTCTCTCTTGTGAAAAAGTGAAGACCATGTAGTGCTTTTATAGGCTACGAGGGGGATCAAAAGGAGATTAAATATTGGGCTTCTAATATTGAAAATTAAATTGGGTCCAACCCAAATCCATTAATTCTTATCAATATTAATTTTATTTATTTTCCACTATATAAATAAAATTGCACTCCCAATATTTATCCATATTATATCAAATAATATTTCTCCAACTTAGTATTATTTATTCCGTGTATTTAAGATTTAAATATCCATGAATAAAATTTATTTATTGCTTAATAAATTTATTCATTTCTTATATCCGAGAATAGTACCACTCAACCTTATTTATTATGCGGAATAAATCCACTCGCGAGGTTTACATAATAAATCCTTATGAGCTCATCTCGGGGATATTATCAACCCTTCCGGGATACACTGTCCCTTCAAGAATTCACGGCATGCCATATATAAAATATAGTGACCCAACTTAACCGGTAATTAACCCAATAATTAAATCGGTTAATTCCTTTGGTAAATCAAAGTCACTTATATTAAATATACACACCCGCAATTGTTTCAGGGATTAAGAATAAAATACTCCGAGACTTAAATCAATTATCACAGAGCAATCCTAATTGATAAGTCTCAAGCGATCCGCTCAATACACCAAGTGTACAAGTGTGATAAAATAATTAAGATAATTATTTTCTCTCTCACACAACGACTATACCGATGGATTGGTCCGTGTCCATCTAGGTCGTGAGCAACTGTTCGATTAAATACGAGTAACCGATAGTATGATCTTCTGTGTGCCCATGCAACACCATACTAACTACAACGTATAAAATCCAGGACTATAATTTGCATAAATTTAATTAACAATAATTAAAAGCAAATGAATGTCTGTAATTAATAGGTAAATGAAAGTGAATACAGAGTTCAGAATACTCAAATCTAGACATTAAGTATACTACTCCATCAGTATTGAGCGGATCGTTGAGATTCATCGATTAGGATTGCCGGCGATAATCGATTCGAGTCTCAGTGTATTTTATTCTTAATCCCCGAAACTATTGCGGGTGTGTATATTTAATATAAGTGACTTTGATTTACCAAAGGAATTAACCGATTTAATTATTGGGTTAATTACCGGTTAAGTTGGGTCACTATATTTTATATATGGCATGCTGTGAATACTTGACGGGAAAGTGTATCCCGTAAGGGTTGATAATATCCCCGAGATGAGTTCATAAGGAATTATTATGTAAACCCTGCAGGTGGATTCGTTCCGCATAATAATTAAGGTTGAATGGTACTAGTCTCGGATATAAGAGATGAATAAATTAATTAGCAATAAATTAATTTTATTCATGGATATTTATATCTTAAATACACGGAATAAATAATACTACCGGAGAAATATTATTTGATATAATATGGTTTAATATTGGGAGTGCAATTAATTTTATATAGTGGAAAATAGAATTAATTAATATTGATAAGGATTAATGGACTTGAGCATTGGGCTCAATTTAATCTTCAATATTGGAAGCCCAATATTCCACCTCCTTAAGATCCCCTACGTAGCCTATAAAAGCACTACATGGTCTTCTCTATTCTCATAACTTGAAGATCACAATTCTAGAGAGAGAAAGTAGAGAGGGAGATCCATGGAGTTCGGTAGATCGTCGCCCACACGACGTCCGGGCTAGTGCAAGGAATACGTGGGAAGATCTCAAGGTCATCATAAGATCTTGTTTCTCCGCACAACGAATCGAAAGGTGAATTAAATAATTGCTATTTAATTCTTGTTTTATTGAATCAATTATCGAAGAACAAAGATCCAATAGTTCGAACCCCGGATTAGACGACGAACGCGTGGTGGCGATCTAGGATCGCCGGACCACGGCGATCGCCGCCTAGGGTTTCGGCGTGCGCGCATGGAGCGAACCCCGGCTGGACGCCGGGGGTGCGATCGATCCAAGGATCGATCGCCGGCAGCGGGCTGGGCCCCGCGACGGCCCAGCTGGAGGCGGGCCGACCTCCTATGCGGCGGCGAGTCGCCGGACTCGCCGCGGGGGCTGCTGGGCAGCCCCATCGATCATGATGATCGCACGTGATCATCGATCGCGTGAACCCCGTCTCGCGGGGGTTCGGCTGGGGGCGGGCTGCGTACCTTCGGGTGCGTGGTCTCCAAAGGCCGGACTCCGGCGGATGAGTCGGTGTTCGTGTGATCTCCGGCGAAGGGTTCGTTCGGGTTATTGGTTTCCGCAAATTTAAATAACCCGGGATATCGAATTCCAACAATTGGTATCAGAGCGTACGGTTACGTTTTTCGTTAATTGTTTCGATAATCGATTTTCGTTGTTTATAGCCATAGATTAATTTAAATTGTTAAATTATTGTGCTATATTATTCTACGTCTATGATTTTCTCTCTTGTATGAATCGTGTTGGTCGGAAAAATAAATTATTAAAAACGAGGGTTTTCGGAATAATCGAACCGGAGGAGATCGACCGTGGGCTCGGTGCGGGCTGCCGTAAGGTGGCTGGAGGCACGGGCTGCGTGTGTTGCTCGACCAGTGGTGGTGGTTCGCCGGCAGCCGGAAGCTACGCTCGGCAGTCACGTTGAAGGCAACACGGACGCGAGGTCGAGCACGGATCGCGGCTGCTGGTACGCAGCTGGGCATGCGGGCGATGGCGTGACGGCGGTGGTTCGCCGGCAGCCGGAGGCTAAGCTCGGCGATCGCGTCGGCGGCCTCAATGGCATGCTCGGCGATGATGTGCGGGCTGATCGTACGGTGGGGCTTAGTCGCAGCGGGTCGATGGCATAGATAGTCAGAGGAGACGACGTGCCGGAGATCGACTAGGCGGCTGCGCCCCTCGCCGAAGAAGACGATCGTGTTTTGCCGCTGCTGTAATTTTACAACTTGTAAAATTTATGCGAATTGCATGACTTGGTACGCATGGTGTGCATGCATGGCACTTCGATGTTATGCATGGGTTGGTGGCATGGCATGGGATCGATTATATTCATGTGCATGAATTAATTGTTCCAGACAATTGCATGGTTCGATTTTTGGGATGACCGAAATTGTTTCGGTTCGTCCCGGAAAATCCGATCTTTCCGGAAATAATTTAATTTTTCTAATTTTATTTAATTTAATTTTGGAATTAATTCAAATTCTATTTGGATTAGATTTCTTAATTATGGAATTAAATAATGGAATTAGATGGAGAGTTAAATTAGGAAAGAAAATCCTAGTTTCTCTAGATATCCTATACCTACTTGGATTAGAAGTCTTAAGAAGAATCAAAATTCGATTTTGGTTAGGATTCTTGAGATCTAATCTAAATAGGATTGAGAAATTATTAAAATATTGATTTTATTTAATTTAAGTATTTTATTTAAAATCATTAGATTAATTCAAAATTTATTTTGGATTGGAAAATCTTGGATTTTATTTAGAATAGAATTAAATATGGAGATCAATGGATTTTAATAATATTGATTTTATTTAATTTAAGTATTTTATTTAAAATCATTAGATTAATTCAAAATTTATTTTGGATTGGAAAATCTTGGATTTTATTTAGAATAGAATTAAATATGGAGATCAATGGATTTTAATAATATTGATTTTATTTAATTTAAGTATTTTATTTAAAATCATTAGATTAATTCAAAATTTATTTTGGATTGGAAAATCTTGGATTTTATTTAGAATAGAATTAAATATGGAGATCAATGGATTTTAATAATATTGATTTTATTTAATTTAAGTATTTTATTTAAAATCATTAGATTAATTCAAAATTTATTTTGGATTGGAAAATTTTGGATTTTATTTAAAATAGAATTAAATATGGAAATCAATGGAATTGATTTTATTTAATTGGAGTAAAATTAAATATGAGAATCAAAGAATTTTTCCGTTGCTCGGCAAAGTATTCAAGACGTAGAATGAAGACTCAAGACAAGCATGCTGGAATTCATCAAGGTACGAATAGTCGAGAAATAATTTTACTTGAGTAATTATTTGATTATTTGTGAACGTACTTGCATGAAATGTATGTTTGTTATTATGCTTATGTGTATTTAATTATGCATTAGATAGCGTATCCCTTTGTTATAAAAAGCTAAGTGGGAGAGGGAATGGAAACATTGCCATGGTCTCCATTGCTGTTCTCTTGGTGACTTTTATGGACTTTTGAAGTTCGTATAGACAAGTCATTGGAGGAGAATTCTTGTAATTCCTCTTACGAGAAACATTGATTAAGTTTATCAAACAATGCCTAATTTGTCTTTCTGAAACTGATTTCAAGTCGACTCATTCTCACCCCGGGGAGTGGAATGGAGCCAAAGCCACTTGGTCATGTCGAGGACACAAATTAGAAACTTTCGTGTCATTTGATGACTAGATCGATTGTCTGCTCGGCTCCCTCATTTTATGAGAGATAGGGTCGTTCGCATGGTGAATCACTGGTAAGAAACTTCGAGTTTCACTTATGATTCTCCGCGTCTTGATTTACAAGATTGAATGGATCAAGTAATTGGGAGTCAATTATAAAAGTCTCTTGGTGTAGTAAACGTCCACACCACGTGGCTTGCTATGCTGACGGATTTTGGATTAATTGATGTAGACAGTTGTAAGAAATTGTGAAGAGTTGTGAAGTTGTCGTAAACGTCCACACCACGTGGCTTGCGGTGATGTAACAATTCCAAACGATTTACTTTGGTACTGAGTAATGGTTTACACTTAGATACGCATTATAGTATTCCTCCCCACGAGGTTCCGCTATAAGTGATGTATGACCGAAGCAAATCTAATTGCTAAATCATTTGGATTGGTAAACGTCCACACCACGTGGCTTGCCATATCTGATGGGATTTTAGATGTGATTAGTGGTTTAATGATATTATTTAAGGGAGATAATATCGGAGATTAAATCGATTGTTTGTTGTTATATGTGCTCATAGATTAGGATATGGCTTTGAACCCACTTTATGTGATACGTAAGGATTATAAACTCACTGGTCCCTAAATGTAATGATTGGAATAGAGATCTAGACATTACCCAAACTGTTAAAGAGTGCAAGGTTGTACTCAGTGAGCTTTGTCCTCCCGAGCCTATTGAAATAGGCGGCTAGACAAGAAGCGATGAGGATACTCATAAAGGCCAGTCATTCGAAGAAACGCTTAAACACGTTTTTGAGATGATTGACTTTTTTAGACGAGTTGAGACGGAAATCGCAAGCTCTTGTAGCCAATGCCAAAGGTTTCGAACCTAAGGGCATAATCGGGGGAAAGGAAAAGCAAGCAAAGAAACCCAGTGGTCCTAAGACCACGAGATGGGACGAGAAAGCCATGAGGCAAGAGTTCTCGATGCAAACAGTCTGGGTACTGGAAGTCTGATTATCCTCTCAAAGAAAATACGAAATTTTCTTTAGTCGTAAAACATAGTCAGTGGTATTATCTACCGGAACCTGGTGTGTAGATATGGAACCACTGACGGTATGTGCATTTTAAATGCAAGGGTTCCAGGAAACCCGACGACTTAGAAAAGAAGAAATCGTAGTCTACATGGGCAATGCTGTAGAGGAGGCAGCAGTTGCAGTGGAGGACATTTTATAGGATTTCATTTTAAGTTATTGCTTTTATGTACCTTTCATATTAGAAAGAACTTTGTTCTGGATTTCTAATGAATGGATATTTTATTTCTTTTAATCATTTGATGGTTATAAGAAGAAATAATGATATTATCTATTCTGGTACATTGGTTAGCAATATATATAAATGATGAATCCTGAGTCCACCACGATGCAACGAACCGTTTTATATATAACTCGTTTTACTAATAAGAGATTTCTTTATTTGATCATTTATACTTGTGGATTCTTATGCTAAGTCATATTTATTCAAATGAGAAGTTCAAAGGTCGAAAATTGATTGTAAGATCAATTAAGTTGAAGGAGTGGACCTTCCGACCTAAGAATCTAATTTGGAAGATAATATGACTAAGCAATCCTTTATGGATATAAGATGTAAGATCCGGACAAGTATAAGAATTGATTGACTCTGAAGTATGCAGACCTATGTCTACTCAGACAATAAGGTACGAGTACTTCATTTGATGATTACTCGAAAAATGGATTAGAATACCTGATGTGCCACAAAAGCAAGTGTTTTGACAAGTCAATGGACACTAAGCAATTGTGGAGAACCATCAAGGTATATCCATTTCTAGCCTGCGATTTGATCGCGGAGGCAAGTACCTGTCTGAGGAATGCATAGCATACTGATCAGAGATTGGGATTTGATCTCGAATGACTACACCATACACTCTTGTGTAGAAATGGTGTGTCGTAAACAAGAAATGGGACTCTTATAGAGATAGTAAAAGATGAGTTAAACGGAACTACCTATGTTCTATGGATATGTCTTGGTAACAACGGCACATTAAAATGTGGTTGTAGAATATCCTAGAAGAACAAAAGATGTGTGTTCAATAGTACTATGAACCAGAAGGACGTTATAAGTTCTAACGCCCGGTTCTTAGAGGAAGACTATTAGATGAACCACAAGCCCAAAATGACGTGATACTTCTGAAAAGAGAGAAAACGATAATGACTAGAAGCCAGCCAAACCGAGTAGCGGTACACCACTAACTGCACCTACTGTTATTACTGTTTATACACCGGAATGCCGTTGTAGTGGGAGGTTGTTTAACAACCGGAGATATTCATGAAACTAGGTGAGTCTTCGGACTCTGGACCTAGTATACGTGAAATCGATCCCTGGATCTACATAGAGGCGGTACTAGATCTAAATGTGCCTTCTTGGAAAGCAATAAGGATTATTGCTAAGAGGCAAGATCATTTAGAGTACAAGCTTAGTTAATCCATTGATGGATTGAAACGAAGCTAGAGATCGTGGAACTTGCGAATTGATGAGATAGTCCATTTGATGGATTCATCAAAAGGCATTGACGAATCGTGTGTATGGGAAACGTGATGGAAACAAGGTGGTGTTTCTCGGAGGTTTTATGTAGATAACATTTTATCATTGGCAACAATGTAAAGATGTTGTCAGACATAAAATGATGGTTGTCTAGAAAAATCGATATATGAGATAAAGAAGAAGTTAGAGCATGTTCTTAAGATCTAGGATCTCAAGAAAAGAACATTGTACTTCTCTAGATATATTGTACGATTATGGTTCGTTTTAACATGCAAGATTCCGAGAAAGGTTCGTTACCTTTCAGAGACGGAATGCATCTATCTAAGGATATGTGTTTTAAAACACAAAAGGAGATAGAAGCAATGAAAGTAGATTCCTACACTTTGAGTGTGGAAAGCTTAATAAATGCATTGTTGAAAACGAGAACCTGATATCGGCTATGCGGTTAGCATAGTGGGAGGATATCAAGGTAATCCTGGAAAGGAATATTCGACTGCCGTAAAAGTACTTTCGAAGTACTGTTCTAGACTACGAAGCAGACGAATATTCCCTTTGGATTACATTCTCTTAGATTTCTAATCGAATGAGGACCGGTGTAAGTCGATCAGGCTATGTGTTTCACTATTAAAGGAGAAGGAGTTTTAACATGAAAGAGTGATAAGCACGATGCTTTTCGGACTCTGCCATGGGTAACCAAATAGCGGCCTCAGAGGCAGCGGAAGTTTTGGTATAACTCCGGGATAATCTCTGGGACTTATATGTGATTCTTAATTTGCCAAAGGCTATGTAAATAGCGGTGCAATGGCAAATGGTAAGAAATCACAAGTCCATAAGTGTAAGATAACACATAGTGCAAGTACCACCTGATACGAGTCATCGTCGAGGGAGACGACGCTGTAGTCACCAAGATAACTTCAGAGCGGCAACCTAGAGTGCTCATTCACATAGTACTTCTTGGAAGTACAACTTTAGCACGTGATGAGTATGGAAGTCGGGAGTTTGGAGGAAATGACTAGACCTTAGTACAAGTGGGAGATTGTTGGAGTTGTGTACTTAATGTCTAGATTTAAATAACGGAAACTCACGATCCATTGCCACTAATCTATTTAATTAAATAAACAATTATTTGCGTTTAATTATTTATAATTAAATATATGCAAATCATAGTCCTGGATTTTATACGTTGTAGTTAGTATGGTGTTGCATGGGCGCACAGAAGATCATACTATCGGTTACTCGTATTTAATCGAACAGTTGCTCACGACCTAGATGGACACGGACCAATCCACCGGTATAGTCGTTGTGTGAGAGAGAAAATAATTTATCTTAATTATTTTATCACACTTGTGCACTTGGTGTATTGAGCGGATCGTTGAGATTCATCGATTAGGATTGCCGGCGATAATCGATTCGAGTCTCAGTGTATTTTATTCTTAATCCCCGAAACTATTGCGGGTGTGTATATTTAATATAAGTGACTTTGATTTACCAAAGGAATTAACCGATTTAATTATTGGGTTAATTACCGGTTAAGTTGGGTCACTATATTTTATATATGGCATGCCGTGAATACTTGACGGGAAAGTGTATCCCGTAAGGGTTGATAATATCCCCGAGATGAGTTCATAAGGAATTATTATGTATACCCTGCAGGTGGATTCGTTCCGCATAATAATTAAGGTTGAATGGTACTAGTCTCGGATATAAGAGATGAATAAATTAATTAGCAATAAATTAATTTTATTCATGGATATTTATATCTTAAATACACGGAATAAATAATACTACCGGAGAAATATTATTTGATATAATATGGTTTAATATTGGGAGTGCAATTAATTTTATATAGTGGAAAATAGAATTAATTAATATTGATAAGGATTAATGGACTTGAGCATTGGGCTCAATTTAATCTTCAATATTGGAAGCCCAATATTCCACCTCCTTAAGATCCCCTACGTAGCCTATAAAAGCACTACATGGTCTTCTCTATTCTCATAACTTGAAGATCACAATTCTAGAGAGAGAAAGTAGAGAGGGAGATCCATGGAGTTCGGTAGATCGTCGCCCACACGACGTCCGGGCTAGTGCAAGGAATACGTGGGAAGATCTCAAGGTCATCATAAGATCTCGTTTCTCCGCACAACGAATCGAAAGGTGAATTAAATAATTGCTATTTAATTCTTGTTTTATTGAATCAATTATCGAAGAACAAAGATCCAATAGTTCGAACCCCGGATTAGACGACGAACGCGTGGTGGCGATCTAGGATCGCCGGACCACGGCGATCGCCGCCTAGGGTTTCGGCGTGCGCGCATGGAGCGAACCCCGGCTGGACGCCGGGGGTGCGATCGATCCAAGGATCGATCGCCGGCAGCGGGCTGGGCCCCGCGACGGCCCAGCTGGAGGCGGGCCGACCTCCTATGCGGCGGCGAGTCGCCGGACTCGCCGCGGGGGCTGCTGGGCAGCCCCATCGATCATGATGATCGCACGTGATCATCGATCGCGTGAACCCCGTCTCGCGGGGGTTCGGCTGGGGGCGGGCTGCGTACCTTCGGGTGCGTGGTCTCCAAAGGCCGGACTCCGGCGGATGAGTCGGTGTTCGTGTGATCTCCGGCGAAGGGTTCGTTCGGGTTATTGGTTTCCGCAAATTTAAATAACCCGGGATATCGAATTCCAACAGGTTCGGCCGCCCCTCTCGATCCCGACGGGGATCTCGAATCCCCGTATCCCGGTCTCGACGTTTTTCCCGGATCATGCGTTCATGTATGTATCACAATTAATTCACATAAAATCATAGAAGGGAGTATATGATTTTACCTTTTAATTCGTTGTGCGGAGAAACGAATCTAAGTTTGATGACCTTACGATCTTCCCACGTATTCCTTGCACTAGCTTGAACGTCGGGTGGGCGACGATCCTCCAAGCTTATGGATCCTCTTCAACTCTCTAGAACTATCAAGTATGATAATCTTGTCTTATTGTTGTTAGAAAGTGAAGACCATGTAGTGCTTTTATAGGCTACGTAGGGGATCTAAAGGAGGTGGAATATTGGGCTTCCAATATTAATGATTAAATTGAGCCCAAGCCCAAATCTATTAATCTCCCATTAATATTAATTAATTTATTTTCCACTATATAAATTAATTGCACTCCCAATATTAAACCATATTATATCAAATAATATTTCTCCGGTAGTATTATTTATTCCGTGTATTTAAGATTTAAATATCCATGAATAAAATTAATTTATTGCTAATTAATTTATTCATCTCTTGAATCCGAGACTAGTACCATTCAACCTTAATTATTGTGCGGAACGAATCCACTCATGAGGTTTACACAATAATTCCTTATGAACTCATCTCGGGGATATTATCAACCCTTCCGGGATACACTGTCCTTTCAATCATTCACGGCATGCCATATATAAAATATAGTGACCCAACTTAACCGGTAATTAACCCAATAATTAAATCGGTTAATTCCTTTGGTAAATCAAAGTCACTTATATTGAATATACACACCCGCAACAATATCGGGGATTAAGAATATAATACACTGAGACTCGAATCGATTATCGCCGGCAATCCTAATCGATGAATCTCAACGATCCGCTCAATACACCAAGTGTACAAGTGCGATAAAATAATTAAGACAAATTATTTTCTCTCTCACACAACGACTATACCGATGGATTGGTCCGTGTCCATCTAGGTCGTGAGCATCTGTTTGATTAAATACGAGTAACCGATAGTATGATCTTCTGTGTGGGGCCCGACACACCATACTAACTACAACGTATAAAATCCAGGACTATGATTTGCATATATTTAATTAATAATAATTAAAATCAAACAATTGTTTATTAATTTAATAGATTAAATGCTATGATCGGGAGTTTACCGTTACTTAAATCTAGACATTAAGTACACAACTCCAACACTATAATATGGGTAAACTATCTTATACTCTTGCGCAACTCCTGACTGAACTAAAGGCGGCAGAGGGGATCTACAAGAAGGGCAAGTCTCAAGCGCTTGTAGCTACCAAGTCCAAGGGCTTGAAGCCTGTTGGAGGTAGGGGCAAGAAAAGGAAGCAAGCCTGGAAACCCAGTGGTGCCAAGAGGAATGGACCACGAGTGGGGGCTGCAAAGCCAAGAGGCAAGTGCTTCCGATGCAATAAGACTGGACACTGGAAGTCTGAATGTCCTCTCAAAGGTACGAATTTTTCTTTAGTCGTAAAAACATAGTCAGCGGTATTATCTACCAGAAATCTGGTGTGTAGATATGGAACCACTGACGGTATGTGCATTTTAAATGCAGGGGTTCCAGAAAACCCGGCGACTTAGAGAAGAAGAGTTCGAGTCTACACAGGCGAAAGCTGTAGAGGAGGCAGCTGTTGCAGTGGAAGACATTTATCTGCTTTAGTAGTTAAATAGGATTTCATTTCAAGTTTATTGCATTATGTACCCTTTATTTTAGAAAGAACTTCTGTTCTGGATTTCTATTATTTATGAATGGATATTTTATTTCTTTAATCATGGTGATGATTTTGATAAGAAATAATGGGCATTATCTATTCTGGTACATTAGATAGCAATATATGAATGATGAATCCTTAGTGTACCACAATGCAACAAACCGTTCTATAACTTGTTAGATATATTTCTTGTTAGATCATTATACTTGTGAATTCTTATACTTAGTAGTATTTATTCAAATAAGATTCAAAAGGTCGAAATTGATTTGATCAATTATAGTTGAAGGAATGGACCTTCCGACCTAAGAATCAAGTTTGGAAGATAATACAACTAAAGTATACCTTTTTGGTAAAAGATAGAATTCGGACAAGTATTGAGAATGATCAATGATATGTGTAAGGTGCGAGTAGTTCTTTTAAGAATACTCGAAGATGGATTAGAGTGCTTGATGTGCCATAAAATCGAAGTGTTTCAGTCACAAAGCAATTATGGGGAACCTTCAAAGTATATCCATTGGAAGCCTGCGACTTAGTCGCGGAGGCTACCACGTAACACAATCAAAGATTGAGATTAAGTCTCAAAAGACTACACCATACACTTACGTGTAGAGATGGTGAGTCAGTAAGAAATAGAATTCTAATAGTGAAAGAACAAGTTGTTCGGAACTACCTATGTTCTATGGATATTCCTGGAGACAACGGCATATTCAATATGGTTGTAGGATATCCTAGATGAACAAAGTATTGTGTGTTCTATAGTACTATGAACCAGAAGGACGTGTAACGCCCGGTTCTTAGAGGAAGGCTATTAGAAGAACCACAAAGCCCGAACTGACACAGTACCTTGGAATGAGAAAATGGACAAAGACTAGGAACCAGCCAAACCGAGTAGAGGTACACCACACACTGCACCTACTGTTATTACTGTTATACACCCGGACGCCGTTGCAGTGGGAGGTTGTTGAACAACCAGAGATGTTCATAAGACTAGAAGAGTTTCGGACTCTGGATCTAGTAAAGATGAAATCGATCCCTAGCTCTGCACGAGGGCGGTACTAGATCTAAATGTGCCTGCTTAGAAAACAATAAGGATTATTGTTAAGAGGCAAGATCATTTAGAGTACAAGCTTAGTAAATCCATTTATGGATTGAAACAAAGCTATAAATCGTGGAACTTGCGAATTGATGGGATAGTCCATTTGATGGATTCATCAAAAGGCATAAACGATAGGTGTATTGGAGATGTAATGGAAACAAGGTGGTGTCTCTCGGAGATTTTATGAAGATGACTATTTCATCATTGGTAACAATGTAGAAAATGTTGTCAGACATAAGATAATGGTTGTCTAAATGAATCGAGATATAAGATTGAGTAGAAGTTAGAGCATGTTCTTGAGATCTTTCGATCTGAGGATAAGAACATTGTACTTCTCCTAGATATCTTATACGATTATGGTTTGTTTTAAACATGCATACTTCTGAGAAAGGTTATTGCCTTTCAGAGACAGAATATACATCTATCTAAAGGGTATGTGTTCGAACACATGAAGGAGATAGATGAGGACAAAGCAGTTTCCTATACTTCAAGTATGGAAAGCTTTATAGATGCAATGTTGTAAAACAAGAACCTGATATCAACTATGCGGTTTGCATAGTGGGAGGATATCAAAGTAATCTAGACAAGAGATTTTCAGATGCTGTAATAGTACTTGCGAAGTACTGGATTATTAAGCAAGACGAAATCCTCTTTGATTACAAATTCTCAGATCTTAAATCAGAGGAGGACCAGTGCAAGTCGATATCAGACTATGTGTTCACTTTTAGAAAGAGGTGGAACCATGAAGTGAAAGAGTGATAAGCAGGACGCTTCTCAGACTCTCTCATAACCGAATAAGCAGCCTCAGAGGCAGCGGAAGTTTTGGTTAGGTTCCGGGATAACCTCTTGACTTAGATATGACTCTTAGTTTACCAAAGGCTATTGGATAGCGGTGCAGGGTAAACTGGAAGAAGTCATAAGTCAAAAGTGATGTTAACACATAGAGCAAGTACCATCTGATACGAGTCATCGTGAAGGAAGACGATGCAGTAGTCACCAAGATAACTTCAGAGCGACAACCTAGAGTGCTCATTCACATAGTACTTCTTGGAAGTACAACTCTAAGCACGTGATGAGTATGGGAGTCGGGAGTTTGGACGAAATGACTAGACCTTAGTACAAGTGGGAGATTGTTGGAGTTGTGTACTTAATGTCTAGATTTAAGTAACGGTAAAACTCCCGGTCATAGCATTTAATCTATTTAATTAAAAAACAATTATTTGCATTTATTATTAATTAATTGTGCAAAATATAGTCCTGGATTTTATACGTTGTAGTTAGTATGGTGTGCATGGGCGCACAGAAGATCATACTATCGGTTACTCGTATTTAATCGAACAGTTGCTCACGACCTAGATGGACCAGGACCAATCCATCGGTATAGTCGTTGTGTGAGAGAGAAAATAATTTATCTTAATTATTTTATCACACTTGTACACTTGGTGTATTGGGCGGATCGCTTGAGATTTATCGATTAGGATTGCCTTAAGATAATCGATTCAAGTCTCAGAGTATTTTATTCTTAATCCCCGATACTATTGCGGGTGTGTATATTTAATATGTGTGACTTTGATTTTCCAAAGGAATTAACCGATTTAATTATTGGGTTAATTACCGGTTAAGTTGGGTCACTATATTTTATATATGACATGCCGTGAATACTTGACGGGAAAGTGTATCCCGGAAGGGTTGATAATATCCCCGAGATGAGTTCATAAGGAATTATTGTGTAAACCTCATGAGTGGATTCGTTCCGCACAATAATTAAGGTTGAATGGTACTAGTCTCGGATTCAAGAGATGAATAAATTAATTAGCAATAAATTAATTTTATTCATGGATATTTAAATCTTAAATACACGGAATAAATAATACTACCGGAGAAATATTATTTGATATAATATGGTTTAATATTGGGAGTGCAATTAATTTATATAGTGGAAAATAAATTAATTAATATTAATGGGAGATTAATAGATTTGGGCTTGGGCTCAATTTAATCATTAATATTGGAAGCCCAATATTCCACCTCCTTTAGATCCCCTACGTAGCCTATAAAAGCACTACATGGTCTTCTCTATTCTACATAACACAAGATCATAATTCTCCTAGAGAGAGAAAGTAGAGAGAGAGAGAGAAGAGGATCCATAAGCTTGGAGGATCGTCGCCCACCCGACGTTCAAGCTAGTGCAAGGAATACGTGGGAAGATCGTAAGGTCATCATCTCGATTTCATTTCTCCGCACAACGAATCAAAAGGTAAAATCATATACTCTCTTCTATGATTTTATGTGAATTGATTGTGATACATACATGAACGCACGATCCGGGAAAACGTTTGAACTTCGGGGACGGGGATTCGAGATCCCCGGCGAAGATCAAGACGAACCCTCGGCTGGGAGCCGAGGGGGTGGCGGTCGAGCCCTAGGGCTTCGACCGCCGGGAGCGATCACGCGAGGGGAGCCCCGGCTGGACGCCGGGGCGAGCGATCGACCTAGGGTCGATCGCTGGGGGCTGTCGCGGCTTCGCGCCGCGGCTGGGCGCTCCCTCCCCGGTCGGTGGTGGCGGTGAGTCGCCGGACTCACCGCCGGGGGCTGCTAGGCAGCCCCACGCGATCGAACGCGATCGCGAGCCCCACGGTGGGGCTCGGCTAGGGTTTCGGCCGCGGGTTTATCCCGCGGCGATTCTCCGGTTGAGCTCCGGATACCATGATGTTCGTGATCGGTTTCCGGCGATGGGATTTCGGTCGGGGTTATCGGTTCCGCAATTTTTGATACCCCGGGATATCGATTTCCAGCAGAGGCAGTACAAGATCTAAATGCGCCTTCTTGGAAAAGACGATGAAATCCGAAATTGAATCTGAGGATTCTAATAAAGTCTGGGATCTTGTAGAACCACCGAAAGGCATGAAGCCAATCGGGTGTAAATGGCTCTACAAGACAAAGAGAGGATATGACGGGAAGGTCGAAACCTTTAAAGCGATGCTTGTAGCGAAAGGATAACCTTTCGCCGGTAGCAATGCTAAAGTCAATCCGGATTCTCTTAGCATCTCATATTGATTATGAGGTGTGGTAAAATGGTTGTCGAGACAGTTTTCCTATATGGAAGTCTTGACGGAACCATTTATGAAATAACAAGATGGATTCATTGCTAAGGGGCGAGAGCATTTAGTGTGCAAGCTCAGTCGATCCATTTATGGATTGAAGCAAGCTACAAGATCGTGGAACATGCGATTTGATAATCCGTTATGGATTTATTCAAAGCATGGAAGAATCGTGTGTGTATTGGAAACGTGATGGAAACAAAGTGGTTTCTCGTGCTTTATGTAGACGATATTTTCTAATTGGCAGCAATGTGAAAATATTATCGGACATAAAGGGATGGTTGTTCTAGACAATTCGATATGAAGGACTTAGGAGAGGTTGGACATGTTCTTGTGATCAAAGTTATGATAGATCACAAGAGAAGAACATTGTACCTATCCCAAGCTTCATACATAGACATGATTCTGACTCGTGTAACATACAAGATTTCCAAGAAAGGTTTTCACCCTTCAGATATGGAATCTATCTATCTAAAGATATGTGTCTTGAGACACAAAAGGAGATAGAAGAAACAAAGCAGTTCCCTACGCCTCGGCTACGGAAGCTTAATGTATGTTATGCACGAGACCTGATATCTGCTATGCCGGGAGCATAGTGGCGAGATATCAGAGTAACCCTGGAAAGGAACATTGGACTGCTGTGATCAGTCAAGCAATTTCCTGTGGGTTACACAGATTCGGATTTCTAATCGAAGAGGGAAAGTTGTAAGTCGAAGTCAGGCTATGTGTTCACAATAAGAAATGGAGATCTGGAATGGAAGAGTGTAATGCAGTGCATTACGGACTCTACCACGGAAATTGAATAGGTAGCGGCCTTTGAGGCAGCTAAAGGATCGATGTGACTCCGGAGATTCCTCCAGGACTTAGATGTGGTACCTTGTTTGCCCAATGCTGTTGTGACAATAGCGGTGCAGTGACAAACAAAGGAACCACGAGTCCATAGTGTGAAGATAACACATAGAGCAAGTACCACCTGATTCGAGGTATCGTCAGCGAGGCGATATAGTCGTTACCTAGATAGCATTAGGGGACACCCTAGAGTACTCGTTCACTAAGGCCCTGCGAGTGAAAGTGTTCAGTAGGCACGTGGATGGTATGGGAGTCAGATGTTTGGGAGACAGCGACTAGACCTTAGTATAAGTGGGAGATTGATGGAGTTGTATACTTAATGTCTAGATTTTATTAACATCTGAACTCCGTCTAAAGCATTTATCCTATTTAATAATAAAAAATCATTTGCATTTAATGCAAACCATAGTCCTAGATCATACACGTTGTAGTTAGTATGGTGTGCGACGTCACACGAAAGATCATACTATCGGTTACTCGTATATAATCGAAAAGTTTCTCACGACCTAGATAGACAAGGACCAATCCATCGGTATAGTCGTTGTATGAGTGAGAAAATAATTTGTCTTAATTATTTTATCATACATGTACACTTGGTGTATTGGGCGGACCGCTTGAGATTTATCGATTAGGATTGCCTGCGATAATCGATTTAAGTCTTAGTGTATTTTATTCTTAATCCCTGATATTATTGCGGGTGTTTGCATATAATATTAGTGACTTTAATTTTCCAAAGGAATTGACTGATTAGAATAACCGGTCGATTACCGGCAAAGTTGGGTCACTGTATTTTATGTATGACATGCTGTGAATTCTTGACGGGAAAGCATGTCCTCGAAAGGGTTGATAATGTCCCCGAGATGAGCTCATAAGGATTATCATGTAAACCTTGCAAGTGGATTATGATCCGCATGATAATAAAGTTGAGTGGTACTATTCTCGGAATTATAAGAGATGAATAAATAATATTAGCAATAAATATAATTTATTCATGGACATTTATATCTTAAACATGTGGAATAAATAATACTACCAGAAGAATATTATTTTGATATAATATGGTAAATATTGGGAGTGCAATTATATTTATATAGTGGAGGTAATATATAATTCATGAATTAATTAATAGATTTGGGCTTGGGCTCAATTTAATTAATTTATGGGAAGCCCAATATTCTACTTCCTTAAGGTCCCCTTACGTAGCCTATAAAAGCACTAATATGGTCTTCTCTTCTTTCATAAGTCTCAAGACACAATTCTAGAGAGAGAAAGTAGAGAGAGAAGGTGATCCATGGAAGCTTGGAAGATCGTCGCCCACCCCGATGTTCAAGCTAGTGCAAGGAATACGTAGGAAGACTTCAAGGTCATCAAAGTTCTTCGTTTTTCCGAACAACGAGAACGAGGTAAATCGTAAAACCCTCTTTATGATTTTAATCGTTTATATCGTGAAAATACCATGAACCAAGATCCGAGAACGCGACCCATGACGAGGTTGAACCGGGCGGTGGTGTTCGAAGACCACCGGACCGCCGGCGGCTCAACGGCTCGACTAGAGAGGGGTCGAAGGGCGAGAGCCTCGGCTGGGCGCCGAGACTCGATCGAGCAAGAGCTCGATCGCCCATGCATGTCCAGCGGTCTGCTGGAGCAGCGCCGCTCGCGCGGTACGAGCTCCGCTCCGGCAGAGCGATCACCGCTCGCACGGCTGGGGGCTGATCGCTAGCCACGGTTTGACCGTGGCTTGAGGGCGATCAGCGGGGCATGGCTGGGCGTGCCCAGCGGGCTGCCAAGGGCAGCCCTAGGCGGCTGCCAAGAACAGCCGCGAGCCCCACGCGGGGGCTCGACTGGACAGCCACGGGTTCTCCCCGTGGCGGGTTGTTTGGTTGGGTTTCTTGTTGGAAATCGACATCCCGGAACTAATAAATTTAAATAAAATTAATTAAATAAATTATCTAATTAATTCCGACCGATATCCTTTGGAGATCGAATATCCGAAGTTGTCAAAGTTGCAGAACAACAACTCCAATCGATTCCCGGTCGCCGGAAACCCGCCACGAACCACCACGGGGATAGCCCAACCGAAGCCCTAGCCGCGGGGGGAAACCCGCGGCTGCCCGGTCGAGCCCCCGCGTGGGGCTCACGGCTGTTTGTAGCAGCCGCCTAGGGCTGCTCATGGCAGCCCGCTGGGCACCCCAGCCACGCCATGGTGATCGCCCACCAGCCATGGTCGCCGTGGCTAGCGATCACCGCCAGCATCGTCGCCGCGCGAGCGGCGGTCCCGCCGCGTGAGCGGCGATCAGCCCGCGCGTCCAGCTAGGGCACGATCGAGCCCTCGGCGTCCAGCCGAGGCTCACGCCCCTCGACCCCTCCAGTTCGAGCCGACGAGCCGCCGGCGGTCCGGTGGTCTTCGACCACCACCGCCCGGTTCGTCCACGTCAAGGGTCGTCTCTCAGATCTTGGTTCATATGCATATAACGATAATTAAATTAAAATCATCGAGGGGGTTTTCATGATCTTACCTTTGTTCTCGTTGTGCGGAGAAACGAGATCTATTCGAAGACCTTTGAATCTTCCCAAGTATTCCTTGCACTTCGTTCGAACTTCGTGTGGGCGACGATCCTCCGAACTCTTATGGATTTCCTTCTCTCCTTTCTCTCTCTAGAATTGTGATCTTCAAGTTATGAGAATAGAGTAGACCATGTAGTGCTTTTATAGGCTACGTAGGGGATCTAAAGGATGTGGAATATTGGGCTTCCAATAGAATTAATTAAATTGAGCCCAAGCCCAAGTCTATTAATTAATCTATTTATTATATTTATTTTCCACTATATAAATATAATTGCACTCCCAATATTATACCATATTATATCAAATAATATTATCTCTCCGGTAGTATTATTTATTCCGTGAGTTTAAGATAGAAATGTCCATGAATAAATTATATTTATTGCTAATTAATTTATTCATCTCTTGTATCCGAGACTAGTACCATTCAACTTTAATTATTATGCGGAACAAATTCACCTGCATGGTTTACATAATAATTCCTTATGAACTCATCTCGGGGACATTATCAACCCTTATTGGGACACACTTTCCCGTCAAGAATTCACGGCATGTCATACATAAAATAGCGTGACCCAACTTTACCGGTAATTGACCGGTTATACTAATCAGTCAATTCCTTTGGAAAATCAAAGTCACTAATATTAAATGCACACACCCGCAATAATATCAGGGATTAAGAATAAAATACCCAGAGATTTAAATCGATTATCAAAGGCAATCCTAATCGATAAATCTCTAGCGATCCGCCCAATACACCAAGTGTACAAGTATGATAAAATAATTAAGACAAATTATTTTTTTCTCTCATACAACGACTATATCGATGGATTGGTCCTTGTCCATCTAGGTCGTGAGCAACTGTTCGATTATATACGAGTAACCGATAGTATGATCTTCCGTGTGACGTCGCACACCATACTAACTACAATGTATATAATCTAGGACTATAATTTGCATATATTTAATTATAAATAATTAAACGCAAATAATTGTTTATTTAATTAAATAGATTAATGGCAATGGATCGGGAGTTAATATCACTTAAATCTAGACATTAAGTATACAACTCCATCATTTCTCTCCGTGGTGGTTCGTGGCGGGTTTCCGGCGACCGAGAGTCGATTGGAGTTGTTGTTCCGCAACTTTGACAACTCCGGATATTCGATCTCCAAAGGATATCGGTCGGAATTAATTAGATAATTTATTTAATTAATTTTATTTAAATTTATTAATTCCGGGATATCGATTTTCAACATACAGCCTACACAAACACCCTAAAAAGTCCTAATGATATGCCTAGCTCAACTAAGAATTGACATAGGTCAGAAATTGGTCAAGCCCAAGGCAGAGCGCATTCCAAAACAGAATAAGTGATACACTACCCATGCACTGAAAGAGAGAAACACTTAGGGAGAGAATAATAAAATTCTATTGCAGCGTCTTGAGTGTTTTTTATGCATCCCCTGGACTATGATTTTGATAATCTGTTTACTTTATCAATGTTGTATTCTGGAAAAAATGCTAGTTTCTTCTATTTATTTCTTTCCCTCCCTCCCTTGTTTTCTACTTGAGCATCGCGAGTCATACCACACGCTTGAGGATAAGCGTAATTAAAGTGTGTGCGTGTGATGAGCTATGTATTTTGGTTCATTTTTAGTTCTTTGGAGTCATGTTAATCGAGTCTTTTTAGTCGTTTTTGTTGTATATTTAGGGTGTTACTGAAAGAATAGAGGCTTGGATAAATATTGAATCGCGTGAACGCTTTCCTTAAAGAGTATTTCGACCCTATAAGCCTGGGTATCACGAAATCCCTCGCAGGATAAGACAATATCAACACTCGAGTCTTAGGCTTAGAACACGAGCAACTTATGGAATACTCCGCTTTATTTGTTTCTTCAAAGCTTCTTATTTTTGTAGGTGTTTTTAAGTCTATTCAAAAAATGAATTTCACTTCCTTATATAGGTAGTAGACACCCTTTCATTTGAATATAAGCACCTCTTGGTCAAATAGGTAAATTTAAGAAAAGGTAGATTTTAATTCGACACCTATTCATGTATATGTACCTTTTAGTGAATATACCCTTTAACTTTGGCACCTATTCATGTTGTTTTGCATCGCATTACATGCAATTTCGAATTTGCATCATATTAATTATGTAATATCATCATCTAGCTATGCAACAACTAGATCACACTCGACATGCAGTATTATGTTTATCCAAATACTTAAATCATATCAATTTTATATAACCGTGTACTCCACACTTCTCCAAAGTTATATTATATTGACTAGATTTAATCTGAAGCCTTGAATGATTTCAATTACATTAAATGGACAGCGATTTCACTTAAATCACCAACAATCCTCCCCCATTTAAGTGCAATCATTGAATCATACAAATTCAACAAATAAAACCAAACTCGTGCGTAAGATGAAAATGTCCAGACGATTGAATTTTCATTCTAGTGAATTATACTTTACATATATTCAAGAATCTCGGTGACTTAAAGATTGAACCGTTCAACCCATCTGAATACATGAAGATAAAACACACACAAGTTTAAATAATTCCATAAGGAAATCCGACACAAAATAGGCCTTGTGTCCCTATCCATTCATGAGTGTTTATAGAGCTCAACCACGACTCTTGAAGTTGCCACACTTCCCACTCATATAGTGCTGGGATTCGATGTCCCGGGCTATCAAAAATTGCGGAAACGATAACCCGATCAAAAACCCTTGATCACCGAAGGTTGGATCCCCGACTCATCCGCAGGAGTCCGACCTTTGGAGACTACGCGCCCGAAGACACGCAGCCCGCCCCCAGCCGATTTTCTCCCGCGAGTCGGATCCACGAACGCGAACCTCCTCACGAGCCGGGGCCCGACCGAACGCCAACGAGACCCGAAGGCCCCGTGTGCCCAGCCGAACCCCCGCGAGGGGTTCGCGATCGTCTACGGACGATCGCTGGGATCGCTACGGGCGATCCCTGGGGCTGCTCGTAGCAGCCCCGCAGCGAGTCGTGGACTCGCTGCTCGCATGGGGTCAGCCCCGTGCGCATCCGCTACGGGAACACCCGTAGCGCGCACGAGGCAGCTGCGGGTCATCCCCGCAGCGACCCGCGATCGAGCTCACGGGCTCGATCGCCCCTCGGCTCCAGCCGAGGGCTTCGCGCCTCCGACGACGGCGGCTGGGGTCCGCCACGGCACCAGCCCGTGGCACCCCGGCGATCGACCGGAGTCGATCGTGTGTCCCCGGCGTCCAGCCGGGGCACGCCGTTGTCGCGCGATGGGGCGGTCCGAACCCTAGGGTTCGACCGCCTCCCTCGATCCTCGCCGGGGATCTCGAATCCCCGTCCCCGAGGTTCGTCGTTTTCCCGGATCGCGTATTCATGTATACATCACAATTATTCAACGCACAAATAATCATAGAAGGGGGTTCTCGATCATTACCTCGAATCGTTGTACGGAGAAACGAATTCGGTTGACGACCTTGTGATCTTCCCGCGTATTCCTTGCACCTCGTCCGAACGTCGTGTGGGCGACGATCTATCGGATTCCTATGGATCTTCCTCACTCTCAGAACTTTATGATTGGCGTAACTTAGGTTTTCTTAGTTCTCTCAAGTGAAGACCATGTAGTGCTTATATAGGCTACGAAGGGGATCATAAGGAGAATAAATATTGGGCTTCAATATTGAAAATTAAATTGGGTCCAACCCAAATCTATTAATTCTTATCAATATTAATTTTATTTATTTTCCACTATATAAATAAAATTGCACTCCCAATATTATTCCATATTATATCAAATAATATTTCTCCATCTTAGTATTATTTATTCCGTGTATTTAAGATTTAAATATCCATGAATAAATTTATTTATTGCCCAATAAATTATATTCATCTCTTGAATCCGAGACTAGTACCATTCAACCTTAATTATTGTGCGGAACGAATCCACTCATGAGGTTTACACAATAATTCCTTATGAACTCATCTCGGGGATATTATCAACCCTTACGGGATACACTGCTCCTTCAAGAATTCACGGCATGCCATATATAAAATATAGTGACCCAACTTAACCGGTAATTAACCCAATTATCAAACCGGTTAATTCCTTTGGTAAATCAAAGTCACTTATATTAAATATACACACCCGCAATTATTTCAGGGATTAAGAATAAAATACTCCGAGCCTCAAATCAATTATCGCCGAGCAATCCTAATTGATGAGTCTCGATCGATCCGCCCAATACACCAAGTGTACAAGTGTGATAAAATAATTAAGATAAATTATTTTCTCCCTCACACAACGACTATACCGATGGATTAGTTCGTGTCCATCTAGGTCGTGAGCAACTGTTCGATTAAATACGAGTAACCGATAGTATGATCTTCTGTGCGCCCATGCAGCACCATACTAACTACAACGTATAAAATCCAGAACCATGATTTGCATATAATTAAATGCAAATAATTGTTTATTAATTAAATAGATTAAATGCTATGATCGGGAGTTTACCGTTACTTAAATCTAGACATTAAGTACACAACTCCAACAATCTCCCACTTGTACTAAGGTCTAGTCATTTCCTCCAAACTCCCGGTTCCCATACTCATCACGTGCTTTAAAGTGTACTTCCGAGAAGTACTATGTGAGTGAGCAATCTAGGTTGCCGTTCTGAAGTTATCTTGGTGACTACTACGTCGTCTCCCTGACGATGACTCGTATCAGGTGGTACTTGCTCTATGTGTTAACATCACTTTTGACTTATGACCTCTTCTAGTTCACCGTGCACCGCTATCTAATAGCCTTTGGTAATCTAAGAGTCATATCCAAGTCAAGAGGTTATCCCGGAACCTAACCAAAACTTCCGCTGCCTCTGAGGCTGCTATTCGGTTATGAGAGTCTCTGAGAAGCGTCCCGCTTATCACTCTTTTACTTCATGGTTCCACCTCTTTCTAAAAGTGAACACATAGCCTGATATCGACTTTCACTGGTCCTTCTCTGATTTTTGGATCTGAGAATCTGTAATCTAAGAAGATTTCGTCTTGCTCAAGCCAGTACTATGAAAGTACTCTTGCAGCATTCGAACATCCCTTATCCAGATTACTTTGATATCCTCCCACTACGCAAACCGCATAGTTGATATCAGGTTCTTGCTTTTACAACATTGCATCTACAAAGCCCTCCACACTCGAAGTGTAGGGAACTGCTTTGTCTATATCTATCTCCTTCATGTGTTCAAGACACATACCTTAGATAGATGAATTCTGTTCTCGAAAGGCAATAACCTTTCTCAGAAGTATGCATGTTTAAAACAAACCTTAATCGTATAAGATGTCTAGGAGAAGTACAATGTTCTTATCTCTATAAGATCTTAAGAACATGCTCTAACTTCTTCTCAATCTTATATCTCGATTTATTTAGACAACCTCTATTTTATGTCTGACAACACTTTTACATTGTTGCCAACGATGAAGTGTTATCTACACAAAATTCCGAGAAACACCACCTTGTTTCCGTCACGTCTCTAACACACCTTCTTTGCTAATCCTATGCAGATCTAGGGATCGATTTCATGTATACTGGATCCAGAGTTCAAAACTCCTCCAGTCTTATGAACATCTCTAGTTGCTTAACAACCTCCCACTGCAATGGCGTCCCGGTGTGTAACAGTAACAACATTAGGTGCAGTTAGTGGTGTACTACTACTCGGTCAGGCTGGTTCTCAGTCTTTCCCTTTCCTCATTTTAAAGTATTTTGTCAATTAGGGCATTGCAGTTCATCTAATAGTTTTTCCTCTATGAACCGGACGAGACGTCCCTCTGGTTCATAGTACTATAGAACACACAATACTTCGTTCATCTAGGATATCCTACAACCATATTGAATATGTTGTTGTCTCCAGGAATATCCATAGAACATAGTTAATTCCGAACAACTTGTTCTCTTACTATTAGATTTCTATTTCTTTACAACGCACCATCTCTACACGTAAGTGCACGGCGTGTCTCTTTGGGAATTAATCCCAATCTTTGATTATGCTATGTGTTATCTAGATAGGTGATGGCCTCCGCGACCGATTCGCAGGCTTCTAATGGATATACTTTGATGGTTCCCCATAATAGCTTTGTGTCCATTGACAAGTCAAAACACTTTGCTTTTATGGCACATCAAGCATTCTAATCCATCACTGAGTATTCTTTGAAAGAATTACTCATACCTCTCTAATATACACATATGTCTGCATATCTAATCATTTCCAATACTCTTCTGAATTCTATCCTTTTTCCAGAAAGGTTTGCTTAGACGTATTATCCTCCAAATTCAATCCTTAGGTCGGAAGGTCCATTCCTTCAACTATAATTGATCAAATCAATTTCGACCATATGAATTTTATTTGAAAATACTACTAAGTATAAGATTTCATAAGTATAATGATAAAGAAATATCTAATAAGTAAAACAAGTTATATATAACGGTTTGTTGCATCGTGGTAGACTAAGGATTCATCATTCACATATTGCTATCTAATGTACCATAATGAATATCACCATTATTTCTTATCCAAACCATCCAATGATTAAAGAAATAAAATATCCATTAATAAAGAAAAACAGAACGAAGTTCTTTTTCAAAATAAAAGGGGTACATAAGCAATAACTGAAATGAAAACTTAAAACAGATAAATGTCTTCCATTGCAACCGCTGCTACCCCAACAGCTTCGCCCATGTAGACTCGAATTCTTCTTCTCTAAGTCGCCGGGTTTTCTGGAACCCCTGCATTCAAAAATGCACATACCGTCAGTGGTTCCATATCTACACACCAGAATTCTGGTAGATAATACCGCTGACTATGTTTTTACGACTAAAGAAAGATTCGTACCTCTGAGAGGACATTCAGACTTCCAGTGTCCCATCTTGTTGCATCGGAAGCACTTACCCTTTGGCTTTGCAGCCCCCACTTGTGGTGCAGTCCTCTTGACACCACTGGGTTTCCAGGCTTGCTTCCTTTTCTTGCCCCTACCTCCACTAGGCTTAAAGCCCTTGGACTTGGTAGCTACAAGCGCTTGAGACTTGCCCTTCTTGTAGATCCCCTCTGCCGCCTTAAGTTCAGTCAGGAGTTGCGCAAGAGTATAAGATAGTTTACCCATATTATAGCTCATACGAAACTGCTCAAAACTAGGGGCCAGAGACTGGAGTATGATGTCGACTTGCGTCTCAGCATCAATAGAAGCTCCTAGGACCTCAAGTTCATTCAACAAACTCATCATCTTAAGAACGTGCTCCCCAACGGGCGTTCCTTCAGATTGAGTAGTCGACATGAGGACTCTCATGGCTTCTTGCCTAGCCGCACGATCTTGCTCCCCAAACATCTCCTTGAGGTTAAACATCATATCATAGGCAGTGTCCATTGGCTCATGTTGGGTTTGGAGTACATTCGACATGGAAGCCAAAATATAACACCTAGCCATTTCATCAGCCTTTTTCCACTTCCGATATGCCAGTTTTTCCTCATCAGTTGAGGCAGCCGTGGGCTCGGCAGGGCACACTTCATGGAGTACATATTTGTACTCTTCTGAAGTTAGGACAATGTCTAAATTTCTCTTCCAATCAATATAGTTGGTGCCAGTGAGCTTATGCTCCTTGAGTATCATAGAAAGTGGGTTCATAGCTATTCTCTAAACCTATAAGCACATTTAAACAAACAATTAATTTAATATCCGATATTATCTCCCTTAAATAATATCATTAAATTACTAATCACATCTAAAATCCCATCAGGTAAGGCAAGCCACGTGGTGTGGACGTTTACCCACCCAAATGATTTAGCAATTAGATTTTCTTTGGTCATACATCGCTTATAGCGGAACCTCGTGGGGAGGAATACTACAAGGCGTATCTAAGTGTAAACCATTACTCAGCACCAAAGTGAATCGCTTGGAATTGCTACATTACCGCAAGCCACGTGGTGTGGACGTTTACGATAACTTCACAACTCTTCACAATTTCCTTACAACTGTCTACATCAATTAATCCAAAATCCTTCAGTGCAGCAAGCCACGTGGTGTGGACGTTTACTTCACTAAGAGACTTTTATAATTGACTCCCAATTACTTGATCCATTTAATCTCGTAAATCAATACGTGGAAAATCATAAGTGAAACTCGAAGTTTCTAACCAGTGATTCGCCATGCGAACGACCCTATCTCTCATAAATGAGGGAGCCGAGCAGACAAGCGACCCATCTATCAAAGAATGGCACGGAAGTCTCTAATTTGTGTCATCCACATGACCAAGTGGCTCTGGCTCCATTCCACTCCCCGGGGTGAGAATGAGTCGACTTGAAGTCAGTTTCAGAAAGACAAATTAGGCATTGTTTGATAAACTTGATCAATGTTTCTTGTAAGAGGAATTACAAGAATTCTCCTCTAATGACACGTCTATACGAACTTCAAAAGTCCATAAGAGTCACCAAGAGAACAGTAATGGAGACCATGGGAATGTTTCCATCCCCTCTCCCACTTAGCTTTTTATAACAAAGGGATACGCTATCTAATGCATAATTAAACACATAAGCATGCATGAAAGCAATAAAGCACATAGCACATAGTCAAAAATAATGCTAGAGAAATTATTTTTCCCCGACTATCATGGCTTTATCTTCATATGCATCTTCTAGTCTTTAGTCTTCGTTTCTTGAATGCTCCATGTGACGAGAATATTAATCTCTAATATTTAAATCTATTTATTTTCAATTAATCCAAAAGTTACTTAATTCGAAAATTAAGTCAATCGAATATATCAAAAATAAAATTAAATATCATTAATATTTTTATTTATTTATTTTCCTATCTAGTTCTTTATTAAATCTTTAGAATAATCTATCCAAGTAAAACTTGGAATATTCTAGAAGATATCTATAATAGAACAAGGAAATAAAATAAATAAATTAGGACTACTACTTTTTAAATTTATTTTTATTCCTAATCCATGAATATTCCCATGAGTAGGAATAATCAAATAGGAAAAATAAATTTAGTACTAAATTAATTAAATTTCTAATCTATGAATATTTCCATGAAGGGAATAAATCAATAGAAAATAAAATTAATTTAAATTAATTCTTTTCCTAATCCATGAGAGTTTCCAAAAAAGAAAGTACTCAAATAGGAAAAATCCGAATTAATTTGGAAAGTAGATTTTGGTAGGAATAGCACGGGATTAGGAGATCCCACGCCATCCCCATGATAATGGATCGGCCGGCCACTCGGGAGGAGCGCCGCCGCCGCCTAGCCACCGCCGGCTAGGCCATGGGTCGATCACCACCATGTGATCGATCCCAAGCCCTTGTCTTCTCGTCACTTCTTCGTCTTCCGGCGATCGTCTCAACATCGAACCACCGTAATTAAAATTACAAAATTTAAATTACAATTCCGGTATCGATTCTAAACATGAAATCGACCCTATACATTTTCCGGAAAATAAAGTGCGTAATAATAAATCCTAAATTCGGTCAACCCCCGAATTTTTTACTATTACAAACATTCAACCACACAAAACGAATCTCGACATGTCCGAGAGTTAATCATGATAATTAATTAAAAAACAATTAATTAAATCCAACCATGATAGCCGGAAATCCTGCAAGGTAGAACAATAATCGAACATATACATGAACACGAAACCGAACGCTCTGATACCATTTGCTGGGATTCGATGTCCCGGGCTATCAAAAATTGCGGAAACGATAACCCGATAAAAAACCCTTGATCACCGAAGGTTGGATCCCCGACTCATCCGCAGGAGTCCGACCTTTGGAGACTACGCGCCCGAAGACACGCAGCCCGCCCCCAGCCGATTTTCTCCCGCGAGTCGGATCCACGAACGCGAACCTCCTCACGAGCCGGGGCCCGACCGAACGCCAACGAGACCCGAAGGCCCCGTGTGCCCAGCCGAACCCCCGCGAGGGGTTCGCGATCGTCTACGGACGATCGCTGGGATCGCTACGGGCGATCCCTGGGGCTGCTCGTAGCAGCCCCGCAGCGAGTCGTGGACTCGCTGCTCGCATGGGGTCAGCCCCGTGCGCATCCGCTACGGGAACACCCGTAGCGCGCACGAGGCAGCTGCGGGTCATCCCCGCAGCGACCCGCGATCGAGCTTACGGGCTCGATCGCCCCTCGGCTCCAGCCGAGGGCTTCGCGCCTCCGACGACGGCGGCTGGGGTCCGCCACGGCACCAGCCCGTGGCACCCCGGCGATCGACCGGAGTCGATCGTGTGTCCCCGGCGTCCAGCCGGGGCACGCCGTTGTCGCGCGATGGGGCGGTCCGAACCCTAGGGTTCGACCGCCTCCCTCGATCCTCGCCGGGGATCTCGAATCCCCGTCCCCGAGGTTCGTCGTTTTCCCGGATCGCGTATTCATGTATACATCACAATTATTCAACGCACAAATAATCATAGAAGGGGGTTCTCGATCATTACCTCGAATCGTTGTACGGAGAAACGAATTCGGTTGACGACCTTGTGATCTTCCCGCGTATTCCTTGCACCTCGTCCGAACGTCGTGTGGGCGACGATCTATCGGATTCCTATGGATCTTCCTCACTCTCAGAACTTTATGATTGGCGTAACTTAGGTTTTCTTAGTTCTCTCAAGTGAAGACCATGTAGTGCTTATATAGGCTACGAAGGGGATCATAAGGAGAATAAATATTGGGCTTCAATATTGAAAATTAAATTGGGTCCAACCCAAATCTATTAATTCTTATCAATATTAATTTTATTTATTTTCCACTATATAAATAAAATTGCACTCCCAATATTATTCCATATTATATCAAATAATATTTCTCCATCTTAGTATTATTTATTCCGTGTATTTAAGATTTAAATATCCATGAATAAATTTATTTATTGCCCAATAAATTATATTCATCTCTTGAATCCGAGACTAGTACCATTCAACCTTAATTATTGTGCGGAACGAATCCACTCATGAGGTTTACACAATAATTCCTTATGAACTCATCTCGGGGATATTATCAACCCTTACGGGATACACTGCTCCTTCAAGAATTCACGGCATGCCATATATAAAATATAGTGACCCAACTTAACCGGTAATTAACCCAATTATCAAACCGGTTAATTCCTTTGGTAAATCAAAGTCACTTATATTAAATATACACACCCGCAATTATTTCAGGGATTAAGAATAAAATACTCCGAGCCTCAAATCAATTATCGCCGAGCAATCCTAATTGATGAGTCTCGATCGATCCGCCCAATACACCAAGTGTACAAGTGTGATAAAATAATTAAGATAAATTATTTTCTCCCTCACACAACGACTATACCGATGGATTAGTTCGTGTCCATCTAGGTCGTGAGCAACTGTTCGATTAAATACGAGTAACCGATAGTATGATCTTCTGTGCGCCCATGCAGCACCATACTAACTACAACGTATAAAATCCAGAACCATGATTTGCATATAATTAAATGCAAATAATTGTTTATTAATTAAATAGATTAAATGCTATGATCGGGAGTTTACCGTTACTTAAATCTAGACATTAAGTACACAACTCCAACATATAGGTGAATCTTTTCTTCGTGCACCTGCACAATGCACTTTTTCAAAAGACTCATTAAGAATTAACTTCAACATTTTCATGCAGGATCAAACACATTCTTTGGGATAATTTTCATGTGTTTCAATCTCAAATATAGGCTTCCCAATTGAATTCTGGTTCTAATAAAATTAGAAATGAATTTGGTATCCCATATTTGAAGATTCTTGGAGGCTTAAGACCCATCCCAATCACCGACTTTTCTACCAAGTCCCTCGCTAATCATTGGTCAAATGATCAATGAGATTATGTTGTGATTTCACAAAATCTATTGAGTTTACCCCATGAGTGATCAACTCACGGACCGCGCTATGTCTAACGCTGAAGTGCTTTATTTCAATCCATACAAGGCTTTAACGAGTTCACACACTTTCTGCTAATTACCCACCATAACAAATCTTTTCGGTTGTTTCATGTAAATCTAGCTCCTCCTTTAACTTACTATTAAGGAATGCAATTTTTACATCCATTTGATGGATCACTAGATTATTTATTGCACTCAAAGCTATCAATAATCTAATCGTAGTTATTCTCGAAACAGGGGCATAGGTATTGAAATAATCAATGACTTCCTTTTGCCTAAAGCCTTGGATGACCAATCGGGCTTTATACTTGTCGATTGAACCATCGAATTTCATCTTCTTCTTGAAGATCCAATTGCATCAGAATGGTTTACAACCGTTAGGTAAATCAGCAAGAACCTAAGTGTTGTTTCCCATAATGGAATCCATTGCTGGGATTCGATGTCCCGGGCTATCAAAAATTATGCGGAACCGATAACCCGACCGAAACCCTATCGCAGGAAACCGATCACGAACGCCACGAAGAACCGGGTTCGACAAGAGCATCGCCGCGGGACGAACCCGCGGCTAAACCCTAGCCGAACCCCATCCGCGGGGTTCGCGATCGCCGTGCATGGCGATCGCTGGGGCTGCATGGGGCAGCCCCCGGCGGTGAGTCCGGCGACTCACCGCCACCGCCAGGAGGGCGGTCAGCCCCCAGCTGACCACCGCGGCAACAGCCGCGGTTCGCCCCGGCGATCGATCATCCGATCGATCGCCTGCCCCGGCTCCAGCCGGGGCTCCTCCTTTGCACGCCGCCGGGCGAGGTGGCTGGGGGGGTTCACCCGCCGTGGCACCAGCCCACGGCGAACCTCCCCGCGATCGACTTCATTTCGATCGCATGCCCCGGCGGTCCAGCCGGGGCTCCCTTGTCCGCGCGCAACCGGCGTTCGAACCCCTAGGGTTCTACCGCCCCTCGTTCGATCCCCACGGGGATCCAACGATCCCCGTATCTAGGTCTCGACGCTTACCCGGATCGTCTTGTTCATGTATACATCACGATTAAACGAACATATAATCATAGAGGAGGTTTATGATTATGTACCTCGATTCGTTGTACGGAGAAACGAAATCAAACGTTGATGACCTTGCGATCTTCCTACGTATTCCTTGCACCTCGTCCGAACGTCGTGTGGGCGACGATCTATCGAACTCCTATGGATCTCCTTCAACTCTCTAGAACTATCAAATATTGATATTCTTGTCTTCTTCAAGTTATGAATTATGAAGGCCATGTAGTGCTTTTATAGGCTACGTAGGGGATCTAAAGGAGGTGGAATATTGGGCTTCTAATATTGAAGATTAAATTGAGCCCAATGCTCAAGTCCATTAATCCTTATCAATATTAATTAATTTATTTTCCACTATATAAATTAATTGCACTCCCAATATTAAACCATATTATATCAAATAATATTTCTCCGGTAGTATTATTTATTCCGTGTATTTAAGATTTAAATATCCATGAATAAATTTATTTATTGCTCAATAAATTATATTCATCTCTTATATCCGAGACTAGTACCATTCAACCTTAATTATTGTGCGGAACAAATCCACTCATGAGGTTTACACAATAATTCCTTATGAACTCATCTCGGGGATATTATCAACCCTTCCGGGATACACTTTCCCGTCAAGTATTCACGGCATGTCATATATAAAATATAGCGACCCAATTTTACCGGTAATTAACCCAATAATTAAATCGGTTAATTCCTTTGGAAAATCAAAGTCTCTAATATTAAATATACACACCCGCAATAGTATCGGGGATTAAGAATAAAATACTCTGAGATTTAAATTGATTATCCAAGGCAATCCTAATCAATAAATCTCAAGCGATCCGCCCAATACACCAAGTGTACAAGTGTGATAAAATAATTAAGATAAATTATTTTCTCTCTCACACAACGACTATACCGATGGATTGGTCCGGGTCCATCTAGGTCGTGAGCATCTGTTTGATTAAATAGGAGTAACCGATAGTATGATCTTCTGTGTGCCCATGCACACCATACTAACTACAACGTATGAAATCCAGGACTATAATTTTGCATAATTAATTAATAATAATTAAATGCAAATAATGGTTTATTATTTAAATAGGTTAAATACTATGACCGGGAGTTTACCGATACTTAAATCTAGACATTAAGTACACAACTCCAACAATCTCCCACTTGTACTAAGGTCTAGTCATTTCTTCCAAAACTCCCGACTCCCATATTCATCACGTGCTTAAGTTATACTTCCCAAAAGTATTATGTGAATGAGCAATCTAGGTTGCCGCTCTGAAGTTATCTTGGTGACTACTGCGTCGTCTCTCTAGACGATGACTCGAATCAGGTGGTACTTGCTCTATGTGTTATCATCATCTTTTGAACTTATGACTTCTTCCAGTTTACCATGCACCGCTATATACATAGCCTTTGGTGAACCAAGAATCATATCCAAGTTCAGAGGTCATTCCAGAACCTAACCAAAAACTTCCGCTGCCTCTGAGGCTGCTATTCGGTTATGAGAGAGTCCGAGAAGCATCCTGCTTATCACTCTTTCATCTTTAGGTTCCACCTCTTTTTAAAAAATGAACACATAGCCTGATATCGACTTACACTGGTCTTTCTCTGATTTTGAATTTGAGAAATTGTAATCCAAGAAGATTTCGTCTTGCTCCGTAAGCCAGTACTATGAAAGTACTCTTACAGCATTCGAACATCCCTTATCCAGATTACTTTGATATCCTCCCACTATGCTAACCGCATAATTGATATCAGGTTCCTGTTTTTCAACATTGCATCTATAAAGCTTTCCACACTCGAAGTGTAAGGAACAGCTTTGTCTATCTCCTTCATGTGTTCAAGACACATACCTTTAGATAGATGTATTCTGTTCCCGAAAGGCAATAACCTTTCTCAGAATTATGCATGTTTAAAACAAACCATAATCGTATAAGATATCTTAAGAGAAGTACAAATGTTCTTGTCTAGAGATCGAAGGATTCTAAGAACATGGTCTAACTTACTCTTAATCTTATATCTCGATTCATTTAGACAACCTTTATTTTATGTCTGACAACACTTTTACATTGTTGCCAATGATGAAGTGTTATCTACATAAAATTCCGAGAAACACCACCTTGTTTCCATTACGTCTCTAACACACCTTTCTTTGTCTTATGCACTTTGATGAATCCATCTCATGGACTATCTCATCAGTTCGCAAGTTCCACAATTTACAGCTTTGTGATAATCCATAAATGGATCCACTAAGCTTGTACTTCTAAATGATCTTGCCTCTTAACAATAATACTTATTGCTATCCAAGTAGGCACATTTAGATTAGTACTGCCCCTTGTGCAGAGCTAGAGATCGATTTCATGTCTACTAGATCCAGAGTTCAAAACTCCTCCAGTCTTATGAACATCTCCGGTTGCTTAACAACCTCCCACTGCAATGGCGTTCTGGTGTATAACAGTAATAACATTAGGTGCAGTTAGTGGTGTACTACCACTCGGTTAGGCTGGTTCTCAGTCTTTCCTTTTCCTCATTTTAAGTACCTTGTCAGTTAGGGCATTGTAACTCATCTAATAGTCTCCCTCTAAGAACCGGGTGAGAACACCCCTCTGGTTCATAGTACTATTGAACATACAATTACTTGTTCTCCTAGGATATTCTACAACCACATTGAATTTGCCGTTGTATCCAGAAATATCCATAGAACATAGGTAGTTCCGAACAAACTTGTCCTTTTACTATTAGAATTCCATTTCTTATCCCTGACGCACCATGTCTACACTCCAGTGTATGGTGCAGTCCTTTTGAGACTTAATCTCAATCTTTGATCTATGCTATGTGTTGTTTAGATAGGTGATAGCCTCCGCGAACAAGCCGCAGGCTTCCAATGGATATACTTTGAAGGTTCCCCATAATAGCTTTGTGTCTACTGAAAAACACTTTGCTTTTATGGCACATCAAGTATTCTAATCCATCTTCGAGTATTCTTTGAAAGAATGACTCGTACCTTTCTAATTACACATGTTACCGCATTAATCATGAATCATTTTTAATGCTTGTCCGAATTCAAGAATTCACAAGCATAATGATAAAGAAATACATCTAATAAGTAAAACAAGTTATACATAACGGTTTGTTGCATCGTGGTAGACTAAGGATTCATCATTCATATATTGCTATCTAAAATGTACCAGAATAGATAACACCATTATTTCTTATCTAAATCACTGAATGATTAAAGAAATAAATATCCATTCATTAATAAAGAAAACCAGAACAAAAGTTCTTTTCGAAATTAAGGGGTACATAAAGAAATAACTTGAAATGAAAATCCTAAAACTACTGAAAACAGATAAATGTCTTCCACTGCAACCGCTGCTACCCCAACAGCTTCGCCTATGTAGACTCGAACTCTTCTTTTCTAAGTCGCCGGGTTTTCTGGAACCCCTGCATTTAAAACAATGCACATACCGTCAGTGGTTCCATATCTACACACCAGAATTCTGGTAGATAATACCGCTGACTATGTTTTTACGACTAAAGAAAAATTCGTACTTCTGAGAGGACATTCAGACTTCCAGTGTCCAGACTTGTTACATCGGAAACACTTGCCCCTTGGCTTACTAGCCCCCACTCGTGGTCCATTCCTCTTGGCACCACTGGGTTTCCAGGCTTGCTTCCTTTTCTTGCCCCTACCTCCAACAGCTTTTAAGATTTTGGACTTGGTAGTTACAAGCGCTTGAGACTTGCCCTTCTTGTAGATCCCCTCTGCCGCCTTTAGTTCAGTCAGGAGTTGCGCAAGAGTATAAGATAGTTTACCCATATTATAGCTCATACGAAACTGCTCAAAACTAGGGGCCAGAGACTGGAGTATGATGTCGACTTGCGTCTCAGCATCAATAGAAGCTCCTAGGACCTCAAGTTCATTCAACAAACTCATCATCTTAAGAACGTGCTCCCCAACGGGCGTTCCTTCAGACTGAGTAGTCGACATGAGGACTCTCATAGCTTCTTGCCTAGCCGCACGATCTTGCTCCCCAAACATCTCCTTGAGGTTGAACATCATATCATAGGCAGTGTCCATCGGCTCATGTTGGGTTTGGAGTACATTTGACATGAAAGCCAAAATATAACACCTAGCCATTTCATCAGCCTTTTTCCACTTCCTATATGTTCCTTTTTCCTCATCAGTCGAGGCAGCCGTGGGCTCAGCAGGGCACACTTCATGGAGTACAAACTTGTACTCCTCAGAAGTCAGGACAATGTCTAAATTTCTCTTCCAATCAATGTAATTGGGACCAGTGAGTTTATGTTCCTTGAGTATCACAGAAAGTGGATTCATAGCTACTCTCTAAACCTATGAGCACATATAAACAAACAATTAATTTAATGTCCGATATTATCTCCCTCAAATAATATCATTAAATTACTAATTACATCTAAAATCCCATCAGGTAAGGCAAGCCACGTGGTGTGGACGTTTACCCACCTAAATGATTTAGCAATTAGATTTTCTTTGGTCATACATCGATTATAGCGTAACTTCGTGGGGAAGAATACTATAACGCGTATCTAAGTGTAAACCCTTACTCAGCACCAAAGTACATTGTTTGGAATTGCTACATCACCGCAAGCCACGTGGTGTGGACGTTTACGATAATTTCACAACCCTTCACAATTACTTACAACTGTCTACATCAATTAATCCAAAGTCCGTTAGTATAGCAAGCCACGTGGTGTGGACGTTTACTACACCAAGAGACTTTTATAATTGACTCCCAATTACAAGAACCATTCGATTTTTGCAAATCAAGACTCGGAGAATCATAAGTGAAACTCGAAGTTTCTAACCAGTGATTCACCATGCGAACGACCCTATCTCTCATAAATGAGGGAGCCGAGCAGACAATCGATCCATCTATCAAAGAATGGTACGAAGGTCTCTAATTTTTGTCATCCACATGACCAAGTGGCTTTGGCTCCATTCCACTCCCCGGGGTGAGAATGAGTCGACTTGAAGTCAATTTCAGAAAGACAAATTAGGCATTGTTTGATAAACTTGATCAATGTTTCTTGTAAAAGGAATTACAAGAATTCTCCTCCAATGACTCGTCTATACGAACTTCGAAAGTCCATAAGAGTCACCAAGAGAACAACAATGGAGACCATGGGAATGTTTCCATCCCCTCTCCCACTTAGCTTTTTACAATAAAGGGATACGCTATCTAGTGCATAAAAATAAACACATATAGCATGCATACAAGCAATAAAGCACATAGTATCACATAGTCAAAATAATTCTAGAAAATTATTTTCCCGACTATCATGGCTTTATTCCATCTTCATATGCATCTTCTAGTCTTCAGTCTTCGTTCTTGAATGCTCCATGTGACGAGAATATTAATCCCAATATTTAAGTCTATTTATTTTCAATTAATCCAAAAGTTACTTAATTCGAAAATTAAGTCAATCGAATATATCAAAAATAAAATTAAATATTATTAATATTTTTATTTATTTATTTTCCTATCTAATTCTATTAAATCTCTAGAATAATCTATCCAAGTAAAACTTGGAATATTCTAGAAGACTTCTATAATAGAATAAGGAAATAAAATAAATTATGACTCTTCTACTTTCCAAGATTAATTAATTTCCATTACTATGAAAATTCCCATAAAATAGGAATAATCAATTAGGAAATAAATCAATCCTAAATTAACTTTTATTCCTTTCCAATTCTATTTTATCTCTAGGATCCTATTCCAAGTAGAACTCGGAATACTCTAGAAGACTTCCATAATAGAATAAGGAAATAAAATTAATTCCAATTAATTCTTTTCCTAATCCATGAGAATTCCCAAAAATAGGAAAACTCAATTAGGAAAACCCAATTAATTAGGAAAGTGAATCTTTGGTAGGAGTAGCATGGGTTGGGGATCCCCACACCACCCCCACCACCGACCACCACCATCACCGGGCACCACCACCGCCGCCCCCTAGCCACGCGCCACCACCACCGGTGGCCGGCGTGGCCGGAAGCCCTAGGGGGCAGCCCCCATGGTGGGGTCGATCGATCCTCATGGGGATCGATCATGGGGATGATCGACCCCCCCGGTTTTTCGTCCTCTTCGTCTTCTTCGTCACACGTGTTCTCCGGCGGTCGTCTCGGCATCGATCCAACGTAAATAAATTACAAGAAATAAATTTACAATTCCGGTATCGATTCTATACATGAAATCGACCCTATACATTTTCCGGAAAACATAGAACGTAATAATAAATCCTAAATTCGGTCAACCCCCGAATTTTTACTATTACAAACATTCAACCACACAAAACGAATCTCGACATGTCCGAGAGTTTAATAAACGAATAATCATAATAATTAATTAACACAATAATTAAATCCAACCATGATAGCCGGAAATCCCTGCAAGGTAGACCAATAATCGAACATATACATGAACACGAAACCAAACGCTCTGATACCAATTGCTGGGATTCGATGTCCCGGGCTATCAAAAATTATGCGGAACCGATAACCCGACCGAAACCCTATCGCCGGAAACTGATCACGAACGCCACGAAGAACCGGGCTCGACAAGAGCATCGCCGCGGGACGAACCCGCGGCTAAACCCTAGCCGACCCCATCCGCGGGGTTCGCGATCGCCGTGCATGGCGATCGCTGGGGCTGCATGGGGCAGCCCCCGGCGGTGAGTCCGGCGACTCACCGCCACCGCCAGGAGGGGTGGTCAGCCCCCAGCTGACCACCGCGGCAACAGCCGCGGTTCGCCCCGGCGATCGATCATCCGATCGATCGCCTGCCCCGGCTCCAGCCGGGGCTCCTCCTTTGCACGCCGCCGGGCGAGGTGGCTGGGGGGGTTCACCCGCCGTGGCACCAGCCCACGGCGAACCTCCCCGCGATCGACTTCACGTCGATCGCATGCCCCGGCGGTCCAGCCGGGGCTCCCTCGTCCGCGCGCAACCGGCGGTCGAACCCCTAGGGTTCGACCGCCCCTCGTTCGATCCCCACGGGGATCCAACGATCCCCGTATCTAGGTCTCGACGCTTACCCGGATCGTCTTGTTCATGTATACATCACGATTAAATGAACATATAATCATAGAGGAGGTTTATGATTATGTACCTCGATTCGTTGTACGGAGAAACGAAATCAAACGTTGATGACCTTGCGATCTTCCTACGTATTCCTTGCACCTCGTCCGAACGTCGTGTGGGCGACGATCTATCGAACTCCTATGGATCTCCTTCAACTCTCTAGAACTATCAAATATTGATATTCTTGTCTTCTTCAAGTTATGAATTATGAAGGCCATGTAGTGCTTTTATAGGCTACGTAGGGGATCTAAAGGAGGTGGAATATTGGGCTTCTAATATTGAAGATTAAATTGAGCCCAATGCTCAAGTCCATTAATCCTTATCAATATTAATTAATTTATTTTCCACTATATAAATTAATTGCACTCCCAATATTAAACCATATTATATCAAATAATATTTCTCCGGTAGTATTATTAATTCCGTGTATTTAAGATTTAAATATCCATGAATAAATTTATTTATTGCTCAATAAATTATATTCATCTCTTATATCCGAGACTAGTACCATTCAACCTTAATTATTGTGCAGAACAAATCCACTCATGAGGTTTACACAATAATTCCTTATGAACTCATCTCGGGGATATTATCAACCCTTCCGGGATACACTTTCCCGTCAAGTATTCACGGCATGTCATATATAAAATATAGCGACCCAATTTTACCGGTAATTAACCCAATAATTAAATCGGTTAATTCCTTTGGAAAATCAAAGTCTCTAATATTAAATATACACACCCGCAATAGTATCGGGGATTAAGAATAAAATACCCTGAGATTTAAATTGATTATCCAAGGCAATCCTAATCAATAAATCTCAAGCGATCCGCCCAATACACCAAGTGTACAAGTGTGATAAAATAATTAAGATAAATTATTTTCTCTCTCACACAACGACTATACCGATGGATTGGTCCGGGTCCATCTAGGTCGTGAGCATCTGTTTGATTAAATACGAGTAACCGATAGTATGATCTTCTGTGTGCCCATGCACACCATACTAACTACAACGTATGAAATCCAGGACTATAATTTTGCATAATTAATTAATAATAATTAAATGCAAATAATTGTTTATTATTTAATAGGTTAAATACTATGACAGGGAGTTTACCGATACTTAAATCTAGACATTAAGTACACAACTCCAACATCCATTTCATCATCGATGGCTTCTTTCCAAAATGCAACATCTTGCGATTTCATGACTTCCTCGTATGTTTTAGGCTCATCATCAACATGATAGCAATACGAGTATTTGAAGCCAACTTTGTCCCTTGATCCTTCAACCAGAAAAGTCTAGAAATCGGGACCGAATGATTTCTTAGTCCTTATCATCTGCTTCGACGAGGTCCAAGCGTCTCAGGATGGGGTACGGTTAAGTCCGAACTTTCAGCCACCTTAGGCACCATATCCTTTGGCCTAACCATTGATGTAAATCGAGTTTCATCAAATATTGCGTCCCTCGATTCTATGATAGAATGAATCGCCACTGAATCATTCGGCTCAATCACGTAGAATAGATACGCCTTGGAATGCACAACATATCTAACAAAGATGCAATGAATGCCTCTTTCTCCCAAAATTTTCCTTTTGGGATCCGATAGTCTTACGACTGCCCGATAGCCCCAAACCTTAAGGTAACTCAGGTTAGGCTTCTTTTTGTACCAAAGTTCATAGGGAGTAACTTTGTTCCTTTTGTACCTTGTTCCTTTTGTTTGGAACCCTATTTGATAAATAGCAAGACGTTAACACGGCTTCTCCCCAAAATCCACTATTCAAACCCGAATAGGATAACATGGAATTCACCATTTTCTTTAGTACTAGGTTCTTCCTTTCGGATATATCGTTTTGTTGAGGAGTATAGGGCGCATTTATTTCATGAATAATACCACATGATTCAAATAAAACAGGATCATAATATTCGTCTCCCTTATCGGTTCTCAACTTTTTAATCATGCATTCTTGTTGTAGTTTAACTTCAGTTTTAAATACCTTAAAGTTTTCTAGCGCTTCATCTTTAGAACTTAGCAGAAATACATAGAAAAATCAAGAATAATCATCTATAAAAGTTACTAAGTATTTCTTATTTCCAAGAGAAGGTGTAGCATGGAAATCACATTAAGTCGCTATGCACAAGTTCAAGCATACAAGATTCACTTTGAACATCAAAAGGCTGCCTAACAATTTTAGTTATCATGCATGTATTACACTTATCTTCTTCTATGTTCATGGCAGGAATTGGATGAAGTTTGGACATTTCAATTATACGTTTATAATGAACATGTCCTAGTCTAGCATGCCATAGTAATTAATCATTAACATTAGAAGAAATCATAAGCACCGAATCAGAATTTTTATTCATAATGTTAAGCATGCACATCTCATAATTCTTTAGCAGATTCCACATTTTGATAGATGTAAAAATGAGAGTCAGAGATACCGTTCAATATATGCCCACGACATATATAGTCGTCATTGTCCCACATGCACTGTTTCCGAGTTGCCTCAGTGTTTTGTTTTCCACTTGCTCCGGTTGAAGAGTGCTTAGATCATACACCTTCCAAAATTAACGCCTTCGAATTTCTCCAACTTGCCAAACTTGATGTTCATCTCTCGAACGGACTCCATCTTTCAGTATGTGAAAATACTCTCTAAGATTGTTGTATATTTAGGGTGTTACTGAAAGAATAGAGGCTTGGATAAATATTGAATCGCGTGAACGCTTTCCTTAAAGAGTATTTAGACCCTATAAGCCTGGGTATCACGAAATCCGTCGCAGGATAAGACAATATCAACACTCGAGTCTTAGGCTTAGAACACGAGCAACTTATGGAATACTCCGCTTTATTTGTTTCTTCAAAGCTTCTTATTTTTGTAGGTTTTTTAAAGTCTATTCAACAAATGAATTTCACTTCCTTATATAGGTAGTAGACACCCTTTCATTTGAATATAAGCACCTCTTGGTCGAATATGTACATTTAAGAAAATGTACCTTTTCATTCGACACCTATTCATGTATAGGTACCTTTTAGTGAATATACTCTTTCACTTTGGCACCTATTCATGTTGTTTTGCATGGCATTACATGCAATTTCGAATTTGCATCATATTAATAATTTAATATCATCATCTAGCCATGCAACCACGAGATCACACTCGACATGCATTATTATGTTTATCCAAATACTTAAATCATATCAATTTTATATAACCGTGTACTCCACACTTCTCCAAAGTTATATTATATTGACTAGATTTAATCCGAAGCCTTTAATGATCCCATTACATTAAATGGACAACGATTTCACTTAAATCACCAACAATTTTCAGCTTATTAGTGTCTGGGAGGGCACATTTGGAGTCTATGGTCAAGTTATGCAGGTGAAACGTAAAAAAGCGAATATTTGGAAAAAAATCGTCGCATTGAGCAAGTATACTGATTGAGCAAGTTAGCCTGACACGAACACCCATGTCATATTGGCCGAAGTCAGAAAGAGACCAAGACCGAAGCTTGACCAAGTACCGTACGAAGTAAAGAAGTTGGACAAAGATCGGAGTTGACAAAGACGGACGATTGAGCAAGCAGTGTACGAAGAGTCCTGAGAATAATGGAGTCTTCAAAGGCGACCAGATTGTTGGATTTGTGTACTTAATGTCTAGATTTAAGTAACAGAAACTCCCGGTCACAGCATTTAATCTATTTAATTAATAAACAATTGTTTGCTTTTAATTATTCGATAATTAAATATATGCAAAATATAGTCCTGGATTCTATACGTTGTAGTTAGTATGGTGTGCGTCGTCACACGGAAGATCATACTATCGGTTACTCGTATTTAATCGAACAGTAGCTCACGACCTAGATGGACACGGACCAAGCCATCGGTATAGTCGTTGTATGAGGGAGAAAATAATCGGTCTTGATTATTTTATCATACTTGTACACTTGGTGTATTGGGCGGATCGCTTGAGATTTATCAATTAGGATTGCCTTTGATAATTGATTTAAATCTCAGAGTATTTTATTCTTAATCCCCGATACTATTGCGGGTGTGTATATTTAATATAAGTGACTTTGATTTTCCAAAGGAATTGACCGGTTTAATTATTGGGTCAATTACCGGTTAAGTTGGGTCACTATATTTTATATATGACATGCCGTGAATTTTTGACGGGAAAGTGTATCCCGTAAGAGTTGATAATATCCCCGAGATGAGTTCATAAGGAATTATTATGTAAACCTCATGAGTGGATTTATTCCGCATAATAATTAAAGTTGAATGGTACTATTCTCGGATACAAGAGATGAATAAATTTATTTTGCAATAAATAACTTTTATTCATGGATATTTAAATCTTATATACACGAAATAAATAATACTACCGGAGAAATATTATTTGATATAATATGGTTTAATATTGGGAGTGCAATTAATTTATATAGTGGAAAATAAATTAATTAATATTAATGAGATTAATAGATTTGGGCTTGGGCTCAATTTAATCATTAATATTGGAAGCCCAATATTCCACCTCCTTTAGATCCCCTACGTAGCCTATAAAAGCACTACATGGTCTTCACAATTCAAGAAACCAATCATAAGATTATCATACTTTATATTGTAGAGAGTTGTGAAGGAGATCCATAGAGTTCGGAGGATCTTCGCCCACACGACGTTCGAACGAGGTGCAAGGAATACGTAGGAAGATTCAAAGGTCTTCAATTGATTTCGTTTCTCCGCACAACGAATCAAAGGTAAAATCATAAACTCCCTTGTATGATTTTATGTGAATTAATTGTGATACATACATGAACAACGATCCGGGAAAACGACGAGACCGGGGACGGGGATAGACCGGGCGGTGGTGGTCGAAAACCACCGGACCGCCGGCGGTCTAGGGATCCCCGCCGGGATCGAGGCAGCGTGGGTACGGGAAACCCTCGGCTGGAGCCGAGGGGTGCGATCGATCCTCGGATCGATCGCGGGTCAGCTGCGGGGCGACTCGCGCGACCCCGTGCGTGCTGTTGGAGTTGTGTACTTAATGTCTAGATTTAAGTGACGGAAACTCACGATCCATTGCCACTAATCTATTTAATTAAATAAACAATTATTTGCGTTTAATTATTTATAATTAAATATATGCAAATTATAGTCCTGGATTTTATACGTTGTAGTTAGTATGGTGTTGCATGGGCGCACAGAAGATCATACTATCGGTTACTCGTATTTAATCGAACAGTTGCTCACGACCTAGATGGACACGGACCAATCCATCGGTATAGTCGTTGTGTGAGAGAGAAAATAATCTATCTTGATTATTTTATCACACTTGTACACTTGGTGTATTGAGCGGATCGTTGAGATTCATCGATTAGGATTGCCGGCGATAATCGATTCGAGTCTCAGTGTATTTTATTCTTAATCCCCGATATTATTGCGGGTGTGTATATTTAATATAAGTGACTTTGATTTACCAAAGGAATTAACCGATTTAATTATTGGGTTAATTACCGGTTAAGTTGGGTCACTATATTTCATATATGGCATGCCGTGAATAATTGACCGGACAGTGTATCCCGGAAGGGTTGATAATATCCCCGAGATGAGTTCATAAGGAATTATTATGTAAACCCTGCAGGTGGATTTATTCTGCATAATAATTAAGGTTGAATGGTACTAGTCTCGGATATAAGAGATGAATAAATTAATTAGCAATAAATTAATTTTATTCATGGATATTTATATCTTAAATACACGGAATAAATAATACTACCGGAGAAATATTATTTGATATAATATGGTTTAATATTGGGAGTGCAATTAATTTTATATAGTGGAAAATAGAATTAATTAATATTGATAAGGATTAATGGACTTGAGCATTGGGCTCAATTTAATCTTCAATATTGGAAGCCCAATATTCCACCTCCTTAAGATCCCCTACGTAGCCTATAAAAGCACTACATGGTCTTCTCTTTTATGGACTTTTGAAGTTCATATAGACAAGTCATTGGAGGAGAATTCTTGTAATTCCTTTTACGAGAAACATTGATTAAGTTTATCAAACAATGCCTAATTTGTCTTTCTGAAACTGATTTCAAGTCGACTCATTCTCACCCCGGGGAGTGGAATGGAGCCAAAGCCACTTGGTCATGTGGATGACACAAATTAGAGACTTTCGTGTCATTTGATGACTAGATCGATTGTCTGCTCGGCTCCCTCATTCTATGAGAGATAGGGTTGTTCGCATGGTGAATCACTGGTTAGAAACTTCGAGTTTCACTTATGATTCTCCGCGTCTTGATTTACAAGATTGAATGGATCAAGTAATTGGGAGTCAATTATAAAAGTCTCTTGGTCTAGTAAATGTCCACACCACGTGGCTTGCTATGCTGACGGATTTTGGATTAATTGATGTAGACAGTTGTAAGAAATTGTGAAGAGTTGTGAAGTTGTCGTAAACGTCCACACCACGTGGCTTGCGGTGATGTAGCAATTCCAAACGATTTACTTTGGTACTGAGTAATGGTTTACACTTAGATACGCATTATAGTATTCCTCCCCACGAGGTTCCGCTATAAGTGATGTATGACCGAAGCAAATCTAATTGCTAAATCATTTGGATTGGTAAACGTCCACACCACGTGGCTTGCCATATCTGATGGGATTTTAGATGTGATTAGTGGTTTAATGATATTATTTGAGGGAGATAATATCGGAGATTAAATCGATTGTTTGTTGTTATATGTGCTCATAGATTAGGAAATGGCTTTGAACCCACTTTATGTGATACGTAAGGATTTTAAACTCACTGGTCCCTAAATGTAATGATTGGAATAGAGATCTAGACATTACCCAAACTGTTAAAGAGTGCAAGGTTGTACTCAGTGAGCTTTGTCCTCCCGAGCCTATTGACATAGGCGGCTAGACAAGAAGCGATGAGGATACTCATAAAGGCCAGTCATTCGAGGAAACGCTTAAACACGTTTTTGAGATGATTGACCTTTTGGACGAGTTGAGACGGAAATCGCAAGCTCTTGTAGCCAATGCCAAAGGTTTCGAACCTAAGAGCAAAATCGGGGGAAAGGAAAAGCAAGCAAAGAATCCCAGTGGTCCTAAGTTACTTGGACCACGAGATGGGACGAGAAAGCCATGAGGCAAGTATTCTCGATACAAACAGTCTGGGTACTGGAAGTCTAATTATCCTCTCAAAGAAAGTACGAAATTCTTCTTTAGTCGTAAAACATAGTCAGTGGTATTATCTACCGGAACCTGGTGTGTAGATATGGAACCACTGACGGTATGTGCATTCTAAATGCAAGGGTTCCAGGAAACCCGACGACTTAGAAAAGAAAAGATCGTAGTCTACATGGGCAATGCTGTAAGGAGGCAGCTGTTGCAGTGGAGGACATTTTATAGGATTTCATTTTGAGTTATTGCTTTTATGTACATTTCATATTAGAAAGAACTTTGTTCTGGTTTTCTAATGAATGGATATTTTATTTCTTTTAATCATTTGATGGTTATAAGAAGAAATAATGATATTATCTATTTTGGTACATTAGCTAGCAATATATAAATGATGAATCCTGAGTCCACCACGATGCAACGAACCGTTTTATATAACTCATTTTACTAATAAGAGATTTCTTTATTAAATCATTTATACTTGTGGATTCTTATGCTAAGTCATATTTATTCAAATAAGAAGTTCAAAGGTCGAAAATTGATTGTTTGATCAATTAAGTTGAAGGAGTGGACCTTCCGACCTAAGAATCTAATTTGGAAGAAAATATGACTAAGCAATCCTTTTTGGATATAAGACATAAGATCCGGACAAGTATAAGAATTGATTGACTCTGATGTATGCAGACCTATGTCTACTCAGACAATAAGGTACGAGTACTTCATTTTATGATTACTCGAGAAATGGATTAGAATACCTGATGTGCCACAAAAGCAAGTGTTTTGACAAGTCAATGGACACAAAGCTATTGTGGAGAACCATCAAGGTATATCCATTTGTAGCCTGCGATTTAATCGCGGAGGCAAGTACCTGTCTGAGGAATGCATGGCATACTGATCAGAACTTGGGATTGGATCCCAAGTGACTACACCATACAGTCCTCTGTAGGATTGGTGTGTCGGGTATAAGAAATGGAACTCTTATAGAAATAGTAAAAGCATAAGTCAAACGGAACTACCTATGTTCTATGGATATGTCTTGGAAACAACGGCACATTCAAATGTGGTTGTAGAATATCCTAGAAGAACAAAAGGTGTGTGTTCGATAGTACTATGAACCAGAAGGACGTTATAAGTTCTAACGCCCGGTTCTTAGAGGAAGACTATTAGATGAACCACAAGCCCAAAATGACATGATACTTCTGAAAAGAGAGAAAATGATAAAGACTTAAAACCAGCCAAACCGAGTAGCGGTACACCACTAACTGCACCTACTGTTATCACTGTTAATACACTGGAATGCCATTGTAGTGGGAGGTTGTGGATCAACCAAAGATATTCATAAGACTAGGAGAGTCTTCGAACTCTGGACCTAGTATACATGAAATCGATCCCTAGATCTACATGAAGGCCGTACTAGATCTAAATGTGCCTTCTTGGAGAGCAATAAAGATTATTGCTAAGAGGCGAGATCATTTAGAGTACAAGCTTAGTTGATCCATTTATGGATTGGAACAAAGCATTGAATTCGTGGTACTTGCAAATTGATGAGATAGTCCATTTTATGGATTCATCAAAAGCATAGACGAATTGTGTGTATTGGAAACGTGATGGAAAACAAGGTGGTGTTTCTCGGAGTTTTTATGTAGATGACACTCTTATCATTGGCAACAATGTAAAGATGTTGTCAGACATAAAATGATGGTTGTCTAGAAAAATCGATATATGAGATAAAGAAGAAGTTAGAGCATGTTCTTAAGATCTAGGATCTCAAGAAAAGAACATTGTACTTCTCTAGATATCTTATACGATTTTGGTTCGTTTTAACATGCAAGATTCCGAGAAAGGTTCGTTACCTTTCAGACACGGAATGCATCTATCTAAGGGTATGTGTTTTGGAACACAAAAGGAGATAGAAGCAATGAAAGCAGATTCCTACACTTTGAGTGTGGAAAGCTTAATAAATGCATTGTTGAAAACGAGAACCTGATATCGGCTATGCGGTTAGCATAGTGGGAGGATATCAAGGTAATCCTGGAAAGGAATATTCGACTGCTGTAAAAGTACTTTCGAAGTACTGTTCTAGACTACGAAGCAGACGAACATTTCCTTTGGATTACATTCTCTTAGATTTCTAATCGAATGAGGACCGGTGTAAGTCGATATCAGGCTATGTGTTTCACTATTGAAGGAGAAGGAGTTTTAACATGAAAGAATGATAAGCACGATGCTTTTCGGACTCTGCCATGGGTAACCAAATAGCGGCCTCAGAGGCAGCGGAAGTTTTGGTATAACTCCGGGATAATCTCTGGGACTTAGAGGTGATTCTTAATTTGCCAAAGGCTATGAGTATAGTGGTGCAATGGCAAATGGTAAGAAATCACAAGTCCATAAGTATAAGATAACACATAGTGCAAGTACCACCTGATACGAGTCATCGTCGAGGGAGACGACGCTGTAGTCACCAAGATAACTTCAGAGCGGCAACCTAGAGTGCTCATTCACATAGTACTTCTTGGAAGTACAACTTTAGCACGTGATGAGTATGGGAGTCGGGAGTTTGGAGGAAATGACTAGACCTTAGTACAAGTGGGAGATTGTTGGAGTTGTGTACTTAATGTCTAGATTTAAGTGACGGAAACTCACGATCCATTGCCACTAATCTATTTAATTAAATAAACAATTATTTGCGTTTAATTATTTATAATTAAATATATGCAAATTATAGTCCTGGATTTTATACGTTGTAGTTAGTATGGTGTTGCATGGGCGCACAGAAGATCATACTATCGGTTACTCGTATTTAATCGAACAGTTGCTCACGACCTAGATGGACACGGACCAATCCATTGGTATAGTCGTTGTGTGAGAGAGAAAATAATCTATCTTGATTATTTTATCACACTTGTACACTTGGTGTATTGAGCGGATCGTTGAGATTCATCGATTAGGATTGCCGGCGATAATCGATTCGAGTCTCAGTGTATTTTATTCTTAATCCCCGATATTATTGCGGGTGTGTATATTTAATATAAGTGACTTTGATTTACCAAAGGAATTAACCGATTTAATTATTGGGTTAATTACCGGTTAAGTTGGGTCACTATATTTCATATATGGCATGCCGTGAATAATTGACCGGACAGTGTATCCCGGAAGGGTTGATAATATCCCCGAGATGAGTTCATAAGGAATTATTATGTAAACCCTGCAGGTGGATTTATTCCGCATAATAATTAAGGTTGAATGGTACTAGTCTCGGATATAAGAGATGAATAAATTAATTAGCAATAAATTAATTTTATTCATGGATATTTATATCTTAAATACACGGAATAAATAATACTACCGGAGAAATATTATTTGATATAATATGGTTTAATATTGGGAGTGCAATTAATTTTATATAGTGGAAAATAGAATTAATTAATATTGATAAGGATTAATGGACTTGAGCATTGGGCTCAATTTAATCTTCAATATTGGAAGCCCAATATTCCACCTCCTTAAGATCCCCTACGTAGCCTATAAAAGCACTACATGGTCTTCTCTATTCTCTCATATAAGTTCATAACTTGAAGATCACAATTCTAGAGAGAGAAAGTAGAGAGGAGGATCCATGGAGTTCGGTAGATCGTCGCCCACACGACGTCCGGGCTAGTGCAAGGAATACGTGGGAAGATCTCAAGGTCATCATAAGATCTCGTTTCTCCGCACAACGAATCGAAAGGTGAATTAAATAATTGCTATTTAATTCTTGTTTTATTGAATCAATTATCGAAGAACAAAGATCCAAAAGTTCGAACCCCGGATTAGACGACGAACGCGTGGTGGCGATCTAGGATCGTCGGACCACGGCGATCGCCGCCTAGGGTTTCGGCGGGGCGAGAGGGTCGAACCCTCGGCTGGAGCCGAGGGGATGCGATCGATCGCTTGGATCGATCGCGGAGGGCGCGGGATGGTGCCGCCCCTCCCCACCGTGAAGGTGGCCGACCTCCAAGCGGCGGCGAGTCGCCGGACTCGCCGCGGGGGCTGCTGGGCAGCCCCACCCCGATCGATCGCCCGTGTGCGATCGGTCCTTGATCGTGCGAGCCCCGCGTGCGGGGGCTCGGGCTGGGCGTGCGTGCGGCTTCGGCCGTGTCGTGCGTTCGGCTCGTTCTCCGGCTCGTACGTGGTGTTCATGTGATCTCCGGCGAAGGGTTCGTTCGGGTTATTGGTTTCCGCAAATTTAAATAACCCGGGATATCGAATTCCAACACGTGCTACGGGTTCGCCCGTAGCGGCTCGCACAGGGTGATCCTATGCGCTGGGCAGCGAGTCATGGACTCGCTGCGGGGCTGCTGCGAGCAGCCCCGGGGATGCCTCACGCATCCCCAGCGATCGGTACGAGACTGATGGCGAGCCCTCGTGGGGGCTCGGCTGGGTGCCGCGGGTTCGCTTGTGGCGGTGCTCGGTCGGGCCTCGGTTCACGTGGGGTTCGCGGTTGGTTCTCCGGCGATCGAGGATTTCGGTCAGGTTATTATTTTTCGCAAATTTTAATAGCCCTGGATATCGATTTCCAGCAATTGGTATCAGAGCGAGGTTCTATGTTCATGTATGTGTTCAATTATCGTTCTACCTTGCAGGGATTCCGACTATCATGGTTTAATAATTTCGTTAATTATTTTATCATGATTATTCGTTTATTAAACTCTCGGACATGTCGAGATTCGTTTTGTGTGGATGAATGCTTGTAATAGTAAAAATTCGGGGGTTGACCGAATTTAGATTTATTATTATTGTTCTATGTTTTCCGGAAATTGTATAGGGTCAATTTCATGTATAGAATCGATACCTGGATTGTAATTTAATTTTTGTAATTAAATTTACGTTGGTTCGATGATTGGAACGACCGCCGGAGAAGATGAACGTGTGACGAAGGAGAAGAAGAGAGGGAGGACCGGGGATCGATCATGATGATCGATCCAATGAGGATCGATCGAAGGAGGGGCGTGGGGCTGCCCGCGGGAACCCTCGGCCACGCCGGCCGCCGGTGGTGGTGGCGCGTGGGCTGATGTGGCGGCGGTGCTCCTCCCCGGCCGACGATCAATGGTGGGGGGTGCGGGGTCCTCGTGATCTCGTGTCTCCTACCATGATTCACTTTCCTACCATGATTCACTTTCCTACCTTGATTCAGTTTTCCTATTTTGAGTGTTCCTATTTTTGGGAACTCTCATGGAATAGGAAAATAATTAATTGGAATTAATTTATTTCCTTATTCTATTATAGAAGTCTTCTAGAATATTCCAAGTCTTACTTGGTTAGGATTCTAGAGATTTAATAGAATTAGAAAGGAAAATAATTAATTTAGAATTAATTTATTTCCTAATTGATTATTCCTATTTTATGGGAATTTACATGGACATGGAAATTAATTAATTTGGAAAGTAGAAGAGTCCTAATTTATTTTATTTCCTTATTCTATTATAAAAGTCTTCTAGAATATTCCAAGTTTGACTTAGATAGGATTCTAGAGATTTAATAGAATTAGAAAGGAAAATAAATAAATAAATAAATAAATATTAATTATATTTAATTTTATTTTTGATTTATTCGATTGACTTAATTTTTGAATTAAGTACCTTTTGGATTTATTAAAAATAAATAGATTTAAATATTGGGATTAATATTCTCGTCAGATGGAGCATTCAAGAACGAAGACTGAAGACTAGAAGATGCGTACGGAGATGGAATAAAGCCATGATAGTCGGAAAAATAATTTTCTAGCATTATTTTGACTATGTGATACTATGTGCTTTATTACTTGTATGCATGCTATATGTGTTTACTTTATGCACAGATAGCGTATCCCTTGTTGTAAAAAGCTAAGTGGGAGAGGGAATGAAAACATTCCCATGGTCTCCATTACTGTTCTCTTGGTGACTCTTATGGACTTTCGAAGTTCGTATAAATGAGTCATTGGAGGAGAATTCTTGTAATTCCTTTTACGAGAAACATTGATTAGGTTTATCAAACAATTCCTAATTTGTCTTTCTGAAACTGACTTCAAGTCGACTCAATCTCACCCCGGGGAGTGGAATGGAGCCAAAGCCACTTGGTCATGTGGATGACACAAATTAGAGACCTTCGTACCATTTCTTGAAATGGATCGATTGTCTGCTCGACTCCCTCATCTAATGAGAGATAGGGTTGTTCGCATGGTGAATCACTGGTTAGAAACTTCGAGTTTCACTTATGATTCTCCGCGTCTTGATTTACAAGATCGAATGGATCAAGTAATTGGGAGTCAATTATAAAGATCTCTTGGTGTAGTAAACGTCCACACCACGTGGCTTGCTATACTAACAGATTTTAGATTAATTGATGTAGACAGTTATAAGAAATTGTGAAGAGTTTTGAAGTCATCGTAAACGTCCACACCACGTGGCTTGCAGTGATGTAGCAATTCCAAACGATTTACTTTAGTACTGAGTAATGGTTTACACTTAGATACGCGTTATAGTTGTTGGAAATCGACTACCCGGGATGCGTTCGTTCGATCACTCGAACATCCGAACACTCCCAGTCGACCTCCCGGAAGCGCTACTCCGCTCACGTGCCAGCCCGTGTCCCGATTCACGCCCAGCCATTGCCCCGAATGACAACCGCGCGAACCTGAGCTGGCTGCCCGAAAAACAGCGAAACGGCGGTCGCCGTTTCTAAAACGGCGGTCGCCGTTTGTCCTTCAGCAGGCGCGAACAGCAGCGCGACCTGCTGTTCCGAGCTCGTTTCCGGGTCGTTTTTCCTCATCCGACTACCGATCCGGAGGTCCTAGAACCCCCAGTAATCGAGGAATACGATCCACGAGATCCGGAACCCGATCTTACATCCGATGTATTTTCAACGAGAAAGAAATCGAATAATAGCGGAAATAGGGTTTCGATTTCTTATACCTTTGATGCGTGATTCGGAGAAGCCGAATAGGCGAACACCCTGAGATCTTCTAGTGTGTATCCTAGCCCTCGACGCCGGACGTTGTGTGGGCAACGATCCACCGGAGTCTTCTCTTCTTCTTCTCTCTCAAACCCACGGTGAATAATATTCTCTGTCTCTCAGAAATATATTTGCGCAAGCAAAAAAATTTCTACAGAAAATTTCTGTCTCTCAGAAATATAATTGCGCTAGCAATTAATTTCTACAGAAAAAATTATATCAGCGCTAATCTAAATTAATTAAGCAGAGAAGAAAATAATTGCGCTAACAATTTATTTTTCTCCGCAGAATTAATTATAGCGGCGAAACATAGGTTAGGAGAAGAGAGATTGAGGGGTTTATATAGGCCACACTAGGGACCTTAGGACAATTAATTAATTAGGCTAAATTGTAATTTAATTAAACCGGTGTCCTTAAAAAGAAAACCTTTAATTAAATCCAATTTTAATTATAATTAATTCCACTATAAAATTATAATTGAATTCCCAATTAATTAATCTATATTATTTTACCAATAATATTTCCGCCGAAATTACCTATATGATTTTCCCCGTGTTTAAGATATCGCATGTCCATGAATTAATTAATTACTAATAATTAAATTAATTCATTTCTTATTATCCGAGACTAGTACCACTCATCCTTATTATCATGTGGAACGAATCCACCTGCAGGGTTTACATGATAAACTTTATGAGCTCATCTCGGGGACATCATCAACCCAATAAATGGGACACGGTTTCCTGTCTATAATCTATAGCATGCCGTGTGTACAATTCCGATTCCCAATATACCGAGGATCTCGACTAATCAATTAGTCTCACTCATTTGCACATTAAAGAATCGAGCATTGGACACACGCACCTATAATTATATAGGGATTAGGAACTCATATATCCGTAATATCTGAGGTCTAGTTCGATTACTCCGATTAGTATAAATCGAACGCCCTCCCGTGGTCCTGCTCAATACACCAAGTGTACGAGTGTAACATGATAGTCAAGACCGACTATCTACCAGTCACACTACGACGTACCGATGGATTGTCCCTGTCCATCTAAGTCGTGAGCTACTGTTCGATAGTATACGAGTAACCGACAGTATGATCTTCCGCGTGTCTCCTCACACCATACTGTCTACAACGTATACATCAAGGACTATTGCATTAAATGCAATCATGCTTGAATCATATCTCGAATTAAGGTATAGATAAGGAGTTCCGTATTTTCACTAAACTAGACATTTAGAATACAACTCCATCAATCTCCCACTTATACTAAAAGTCTAGTCGCCCTCTCCCAAACATCAGATTCCCATAACCTCATCACGCCTTCCCAACGCTTTCGCTGGAAGTGCCTCTGTGAACGGGTTTTACCAGGCAATCCTCTCGATGCTATCTAGGTGACAACTGTATCGTCTTACTAGACGATATCTCGAATCAGGTGGTACTTGCGCTCTACGTGTTATCTGCCACTGTGGACTCGTGGCATTTCAAGTTTGCCAATGCCGCTATTCAAAATAGCTTTGGGTAAATTAGAAACCACATCTAAGTCCCTTAGGAAGTTCTGGAGCCACACTGACCTTTTAACTGCCTCAGAGGCCGTTATCCTTTCAGTTTCCATGGTAGAGTCCGTAATGCATCGCTGCTTTACATTCTTCCATGTGACTGCTCCACTTCACAGTGAGAACACATAGCCTGACTTCGACTTTCGATTGTCCCTGTTTGATTGGAAATTCAATTCTATGTAATCCAAAGGAAACAACTTGACTGCCTTGTAACTCAGAACATAATTCCTGGTCCTCTGCAGGAGCCTAAACATGTTCTTTACATCAGTCGAGTGATTCTTTCCAGGATTACTATGATATCTCACCACCATGCCCACGGCATAGTAGATATCAGTCTCGTGCATAACATTATATACATTAAGCTTCCCACCATTAAGGTGCAGGGAACTGCTTACTCTTATCTATATCCTTTATTGTGTCAGACACAAAACTTTAGACAAATGAATTCCACATCTAAAAGGTGAAGACCTTTCTTGGAATTCTGTATACTGCAACGAGTAAGAATTGTATTTACGTATGAGACTCGAGATAAGTTCTATGCTCTTTTCTGGCGATCATTTATAACTTTGATCCCAAGAACATTCCCGACTTCTCCTTATTCTCTTACATTGAATTACTTGGACAACCATCCCTTTATGTCCGATAACATCTTTCATATTGTTGCCAATTTAGAAGGATGTTGTCTACATAAAGAATGAGAAAACACCACATCTTTTCTGTCACTTCTTTATTACACTCAGGACCTAAACATGCCTTGAATGAATCCATGAAATGGATTTTCTCATAGGTCCGCATGTGTCAAAGATCTTGAAGCTTCCTTCAATCCTAAGATTGATTAAGCTTGCTTACCGAATGCTCTTGGCTCTTTTCGATGAATCTCTCTGGCTGTCCCACACAGATGGCCCCGTCAAGACTTCGATTTAGGAAATCTGTCTTGACTTCCATCTTCCATGTGATGACAAAAGAATCCGGATCGACTTTTGCCAAGACTGAGCATCTTGATCTTTCAGCGTCTCGTCATAGATCCAGGGTTCGGCTTCATGTTCTCCAGGTAACAAGTCCGAAGACTCACCTATAAACATGAACCTGTTGGGTTGTCTAACAACCCTCCCACTACGACGACGCTCCGGTGTATCTTTAGTGACTAAAGATTATAGTAGTGAACTACTCAGTTAGGCTGGTTCTAAGTCTTGATTAGTCCCTCTAAGCACATTAAGTATTACTCTACTCCTGGCTTGTGAACTTGCATATATATAGTCCATGTCTAAGAACCGAACATTGATGCAATCAATGAACATCTTGTCCTTTGGACTATATTACATATCTCAATTCGTTTTCTTAGGGTATCCTATAAACAGCCGAATATCAGTACAAGTTTCCAAAGGAATCAAGTTCAGGATAAACGCCGCTGTTTCCAAGCCATATCCCAAAAACGATTTAGGTAACTCCGACTGTCTACTTTCCCATATCTATAAGAGTCCTATTCCTTCTTTACAACACATTATTTTGCCGAGGCATAAATGGTGTAGTCTGTTGGGAGTTAATCCCATTTTCTGATAAGTATGCCTTACTCCTCAAAGAGGTCTGCATATATCAGAGCGAATCAACTCTAGTACTTTCTTGGATCTTTTCCCTTTAACCGTAAAGGGTTGCTCGGTCATTAAAACTTCCAAGTATGATTCGAAGGTTGGAAGATCCTTTCCTTCAACCTGGCTGAGTAGTCCATCAGCTTTCACCCTTTGAATCGTACTCAAGTTAAAATGATCCTTCGACATTGTGTTATTAGCTCCGGTCTGTTGCATCGTGGAAGAATACGGATTTAGTATTAAATTGTCTATCAATATACCAGAATAGATAATATCCCCGTTTCCTAAAGAAACGAAATATCTATTCTAAGCCAACTTAGAAATCCGAAATGAAATTTCTTTCTAAATGCCGGCACATAAAGACAATTTATTAGAACTATAATCCTACCGTTAAAACATTTAACATCTCCCACTGCAACGGCTGTTACCTTAACATTATTGCCCATGTAGGTTACTAATTCTTCCTTTCTAAGTCTCCGGGTTTCCTGGAACCCCCGCATTTAAATGTAGACATGATTAGTGGTTTCCGTATCCACACACCAGGTACTTGTAGATAACACCACTAAACATGTTTCGGTGACTAAGGAGAAGTTAACTTCTAGTTGCTTTGAGAGGACAATCAAACTCCCAGTATCCAAACTGCTTACAACGGAAGCACTTACCCCTTGGGCTTGCTTTTCCCATTCCGTGGTCCAGATATATTAGGCCCACTGGGTTTCCGTATTTTCTTCTTCTTCCTTTTGCCGCCCGAAGGCCTAGGAAGAGCCAATTTCTCAGCCACAAGTGTTTTGAGAGCCATTAAAGATTCCCTCAGCCGCTTGAAGTTCAACCAGGAGCTCCGCCATTGAATAAGACCTCTTATCCATGTTATATTTTAGGCGGAACTGCTCAAAACTTCTCGGCAAAGACTGGAGCACAAAATCAACCTGGGTTACCCCATTGATAATTGTTCCCAGAATCTCTATCTCATTAAGATAGCCCATCATTCTAAGAACGTGATCCCTCACGGGCGTTCTTTCCGACATGATGGCCGTCATGAGTTGCCTCATTTCACTTTGTCTGGCTGTCCTGTCCTGATAACCAAAACCTTCTTGAGGTTAAGCATCACATCATAGGTAATAGTCATGGCATGATCCTGATGTCGCAGCACATTTGACATGAAAGTCATAATGTTGCTCCGCGTCATCTCATAGCCTTGATCCATTTCCAATGAGCTTCCTTTCCTCAGTAGTGGAAGCATCATTTGGTTCAGCAGGTCAATTGACTTGGAGTACATATTTGTACTCCTCTGCAGTTAGGACAATGTCCAAGTTTCTTTTCCAATCCATACAAATAGGTTCAGTGAGTTTGTTGACTTTTAATGGGAATAATACTATATAAAACAAACAATGAGTTTAATTCGATATCATTTCCCTCAAGTGATATCATTAAACTACCAATCATTTCCAAAATCCCATCAGACATCGCAAGCCACGTTCTTGTGGACGTTTACCAGTCCAAATGATTTTATGATTGGATTTCACTTCGGTCGTACATCATCATAGCAGTGACTCCGATGGGGAGGATACTATAAAGCGTACCTAAGTGTGTACCATTTCTCAGTACTAAGTCCACCGCTCGGGAACTACATGTCCACCGCAAGCCACGTTCATGTGGACGTTTACGTTGACATGCGGTCCTCCACGACTTTCTATAACTGTCGAGGCTCAATTAATCCCAAAGTTCCGTTTCCATCTAGCAAGCCACGTTAGTGTGGACGTTTACTAAAACAAACAACTTTATTAATTGAATCTCACTTATTTAAATGTCATAGAATCTTAATTAACCCAAAGTACCGTTTCCATTTAGCAAGCCACGTTCTTGTGGACGTTTACTAAAACAAACAACTTTGTTAATTGACTCTTACATTTATTAAATTTCACAATTTTATTAATCAAAGCTTGATATCTCGTAAGTGAAACTCGAACTTTCTAACCAGCGATCAATCATGCAATTGAGCCCTATCTCTCACAAAGTGAGGGAGCCAACCAGACAATCGATCTAGTCATCGAATGACTCGAATGTCTCTAATCTGTGTCATCGACATAACCAAGCGCTTTGGCTCAATTCCACTCCCCGGGGTGAGAATGAGTCGAGTTGAAATTAGTCTTTGAATGACAGATTAGGCATTGCTTTTGAGAAATATAATTGTTCAATTTTATAAGTGGATTTTAAATTCGAATTTTGATCCAGTGATATCCGTGTGTCGACTTTATCCGATAGGGAGGATGACACTAAAGCCAACTCGTAAGTGACACACATCACTATCAAAACAGAGAATGGAGACCGCGGGATTGTTTCCAATCCCTCTCCCACTTAGTATTTTACGTAAGGGATAAACTGCTGGAATTCGATGTCCCGGGTTATCTAAATTTGCGGAAACCGACAACCCGACCGAAAACCCGTCGCCGGAAACCGATCACGAGCTCCACGATGTCCGGAGCTCAACCGGAGAATCGCCGCGGGATGAACCCGCGGCCGAAACCCTAGCCGAGCCCATCGCGGGCTCGCGATCACCATCGATCGCGTGGGGCTGCTCCGGCAGCCCCGGGGCGGTGAGTCCGGCGACTTCACCGCCCACGCCATCGGGAGGGGCGGTCAGCCCAGCTGACCACCGCGGCAACAACCGCGGCTCGCCCCCGCGATCGAGCCCAGCTCGATCGCTAGCCCCGGCGTCCAGCCGGGGTCCCTTTGCGCGGATCGCCGCGATCGAACCCTAGGTTCGATCGCACCTCGTCTCCCAGCCGAGGGCTCCTCTCGAGCTTCGCCGGGGATCTCGAATCCCCGTCCCCGAAGTTCGTCGTTTTTCCCGGATCGTGCGTTCATGTATGTATCACAATTAATCCACATAAAATCATAGAAGGGAGTATATGATTTTACCTTTTAATTCGTTGTGCGGAGAAACGAATCAAAGTTGATGACCTTACGATCTTCCCACGTATTCCTTGCACTAGCTTGAACGTCGGGTGGGCGATGATCCTCCAAGCTTATGGATCCTCTTCTCTCTCTCTCTCTACTTTCTCTCTCTAGGAGAATTATGATCTTGTGTTATAATGTGTGTGTAGAATAGAGAAGACCATGTAGTGCTTTTATAGGCTACGTAGGGGATCTAAAGGAGGTGGAATATTGGGCTTCCAATATTAATGATTAAATTGAGCCCAAGCCCAAATCTATTAATCTCCCATTAATATTAATTAATTTATTTTCCACTATATAAATTAATTGCACTCCCAATATTAAACCATATTATATCAAATAATATTTCTCCGGTAGTATTATTTATTCCGTGTATTTAAGATTTAAATATCCATGAATAAAATTAATTTATTGCTAATTAATTTATTCATCTCTTGAATCCGAGACTAGTACCATTCAACCTTAATTATTGTGCGGAACGAATCCACTCATGAGGTTTACACAATAATTCCTTATGAACTCATCTCGGGGATATTATCAACCCTTCCGGGATACACTGCCCGGTCAATCATTCACGGCATGCCATATATAAAATATAGTGACCCAACTTAACCGGTAATTAACCCAATAATTAAATCGGTTAATTCCTTTGGTAAATCAAAGTCACTTATATTGAATATACACACCCGCAACAATATCGGGGATTAAGAATAAAATACACTGAGACTCGAATCGATTATCGCCGGCAATCCTAATCGATGAATCTCAACGATCCGCTCAATACACCAAGTGTACAAGTGTGATAAAATAATTAAGACAAATTATTTTCTCTCTCACACAACGACTATACCGATGGATTGGTCCGGGTCCATCTAGGTCGTGAGCCACTGTTTGATTAAATACGAGTAACCGATAGTATGATCTTCTGTGTGGGCCCGACACACCATACTAACTACAACGTATAAAATCCAGGACTATGATTTGCATATATTTAATTAATAATAATTAAAAGCAACCAATTGTTTATTAATTAAATAGATTAAATGCTATGACCGGGAGTTTATCGTTACTTAAATCTAGACATTAAGTACACAACTCCAACAATCTCCCACTTGTACTAAGGTCTAGTCATTTCCTCCAAACTCCCGGTTCCCATACTCATCACGTGCTTTAAAGTGTACTTCCGAGAAGTACTATGTGAGTGAGCAATCTAGGTTGCCGCTCTGAAGTTATCTTGGTGACTACTACGTCGTCTCCCCTGACGATGACTCGTATCAGGTGGTACTTGCTCTATGTGTTAACATCACTTTTGACTTATGACCTCTTCTAGTTCACCGTGCACCGCTATCCAATAGCCTTTGGTAAACTAAGAGTCATATCCAAGTCAAGAGGTTATCCCGGAACCTAACCAAAACTTCCGTTGCCTCTGAGGCTGCTATTCGGTTATGAGAGAGTCTGAGAAGCGTCCCGCTTATCACTCTTTCACTTCATGGTTCCACCTCTTTCTAAAAGTGAACACATAGCCTGATATCGACTTTCACTGGTCCTTCTCTGATTTTTGGATCTGAGAATCTGTAATCTAAGAAGATTTCGTCTTGCTCAAGCCAGTACTTTGAAAGTACTCTTGCAGCATTCGAACATCCCTTATCCAGATTACTTTGATATCCTCCCACTACGCAAACCGCATAGTTGATATCAGGTTCTTGTTTTACAACATTGCATCTATAAAGCTTTCCATACTTGAAGTATAGGAAACTGCTTTGTCCTCATCTATCTCCTTCATGTGTTCGAACACATATCCTTTAGATAGATGTTTATTCTGTCCCTGAAAGGCAATAACCTTTCTCAGAAGTATGCATGTTTAAAACAAACCTTAATCGTACAAGATGTCTAGGAGAAGTACAATGTTCTTATCTCTAGATCATAAGATCTTAAGAACATGCTCTAACTTCTTCTTAATCTCATATCTCGATTTATTTAGACAACCATTATTTTATGTCTGACAGCATTTTTACATTGTTGCCAATGACGAAATGTTATCTACATAAAATCTCCGAGAAACACCACCTTGTTTCCATTACGTCTTTAATACACCTTCCGTCTATGCCTTTTGATGAATCCATCAAATGGAATATCCCATCAATTCGCAAGTTCCACGATTCATAGCTTTATTTCAATCCATAAATGGATTTACTAAGCTTGTACTCTAAATGATCTAGCCTCTCAACAATAAACCTTATTGTTCCAAGCAGGCACATTTAGATCTAGTACCGCCCTTATGCAGAGCTAGGGGTCGATTTCATCTTTACTAGATCCAGAGTCCGAACTCCTCTAGTCTTATGAATATCTCTGGTTGTCCGACAACCTCCCACTGCAATGGCGTCCCGGTGTACTACAGTAATAACAATAGGTGCAGTATGTGGTGTACTTCTACTTGGTTTGGCTGGTTCCTAGTCTTTTGTCCTTCTTCTCATTTCAAGGTATTACGTCAATTTTAGGCTTTGTGGTTCATCTGATAGTCTTCCTCTATGAACCGGACGATAGACGTCCCTCTGGTTCGTAGTACTATAGAACACACAATACTTCGTTCATCTAGGATATCCTACAACCATATTCAATATGTCGTTGTATCTAGGAATATCCATAGAACATAGGTAGTTCCGAACAACTTGTCCTTTTACCATCAGATTTCCATTTCTTTACAACGCACTATTTCTACACGTAAGTGTATGGTGCGGCCCTTTGGGATTGAAACCCAATCTTTGATTATGCTATGTGTTATTCAGATAGGTGATGGCCTCCGCGACCGAGTCGCAGGCTCCTAATGGATATACTTTGATGGTTCCCCATAATCGCTTTGTGTCCATTGACTAGTCAAAACACTTTGCTTTTATGGCACATCAAGCATTCTAATCCATCACTTGAGTATTCTTGAAAGAATCACTCGTGCCTTTCTAATAAACACATATGTCTGCATGTCTATTCATTTCTAATACTTGTTTGAGTTCTATCCTTTTTCAAGAAAGGTTTGCTTAGACGTATTATCCTCCAAATTCAATCCTTAGGTCGGAAGGTCCATTCCTTCAACTATAATTGATCACATCAATTTCGACCATTTGAATCTCATTTGAAAATACTACTAAGTATAAGATTTCACAAGTATAATGATAAAGAAATATCTAATAAGTAAAACAAGTTATAGAACGGTTCGTTGCATTGGGGTAGACTTAGGATCTATCATTCATATATTGCTATCTAATGTACCAGAATAGATAATGCCATTATTTCTTATCAAAATCATCAAATGATTAAAGAAATAAAATATCCATTCATAAATAATAGAAATCCAGAACAAAACGTTCTTTCTAAAATAAAGGGGTACATAATGCAATAATCTTAAAATGAAATCCTATTTAACTACTAAAGTAGATAAATGTCTTCCACCGCAACCGCTGCCTCCTCTACAGCTTTGCCCGTGTAGACTCGAACTCTTCCTCTCTAAGTCGCCGGGTTTTCTGGAACCCCTGCATTAAAAAATGCACATACCGTCAGTGGTTCCATATCTACACACCAGAATTCTGGTAGATAATACCGCTGACTATGTTTTTACGACTAAGGAAAATTCGTACCTTTGAGAGGACATTCAGACTTCCAGTGTCCCATCTTGTTGCATCGGAAGCACTTACCCTTTGGCTTTGCAGCCCCCACTCGTGGTACAGTCCTCTTGACACCACTGGGTTTCCGGGCTTGCTTCCTTTTCTTGCCCCTACCTCCACTAGGCTTAAAGCCATTGGACTTGGTAGCTACAAGCGCTTGAGACTTGCCCTTCTTGTAGATCCTGATGGAGTTATATTCTAAATGTCTAGTTTAGTGACAATATGGAACTCCTTATCTGTGTTTTACATTATCTATTGATCAAACTGTCGGCATTTTGTCTATCTTGTACTTAAATGCAATAGTCCTAGATATATACGTTGTAGACAGTATGGCGTGAGGAGACACGCGGAAGATCATACTGTCGGTTACTCGTATAGTATCGAACAGAAGCTCACGACTTAGATGGACAGGGACAATCCATCGGTACGTCGTAGTGTGACTGGGTAATAGTTGGTCTTGACTATTATGTTACACTTGTACACTTGGTGTATTGAGCAGGACCACGGGAGGGCGTTCGATTTATACTAATCGACGTAATCGAACTAGACCTCAGAATTACGGATATACGAATTCTTAATCCCTATATAATTATAGGTTCGTATGTCCAATTCTCGGTTCTTTAACTTGCCAATGAGTGAGACTATTTGATTAGTCGAGATACTCGGTAAATTGGGAATCGGAATTGTGCACACGGCATGCTATAGATTATAGACAGGAAACCGTGTCCCGTTTATCGGGTTGATAACGTCCCCGAGATGAGCTCATAAAGTTTATCATGTAAACCCTGCAGGTGGATTTGTTCCACATGATAATAAGGATGAGTGGTACTAGTCTCGGATAATAAGAAACGAATTAATTTAATTATTAGTAATTAAATAAATTCGTGGACGTTCGATATCTTAAACACGGAGAAAGTCGTATATGTAATTTCGGCGGATTTATTATTGTTGAAATAATATTAAAATTAATTTCGGGAATTCAATTATTATTTTATAGTGGAGTTAATAATAATTAAAATTGAAATCGATTAATTAAGGAATTGCGTTTACGTATTCCAAGTTAATTAATATTTCAATTTAGCCCTTAATTAATTTCCCTTAGGTCCCTAACGTAGCTCTATTTAAACCCCCCCTTGCCCTCTCCTAAAACCTACAGAACGCCGCAACTATTATTTTTCTGAGAAAAATTATTTGCTTAGCGCAAATAAAAGTTTTTCTCTGTTAAAATAAAAAGTTAACGCAATTAAATTATTTTCTCACCAGAGAATAATTCATACGGTGGTTTGAGAAAGGAGAGGAGCAGAAAAGGACGAACCCAGTAGATCGTTGCCCACACAACGTCTGGAGTCGGGAAGAGAATACGTTAGAAGCTCTAAGGTCTCAACAATCGACCGATAAGGTATGAGATCGGATCTCTAATTTCCGCATTTATTCGATCTCAATTTCTCGTTAATCATACATGAACGTAGATCGGGTTCCGGGGTCGTGGATCGTGTTCCTCGACTACTGGGGGTTCTAGGACCTCCGGAACGGTAGTCGGATGAGGAAAAACGACCCGGAAACGAGCCCGGAACAGCAACGTCGCGTTGCTGTTCGCGGACGAACAGCGCCCGCTGGTGGGCAAACAGCGACCGCTGTTTGCAGCTCCACCAGCGACCGCTGGACTGCAATCGGCGGGCGCTGATTGGGTACAGTCCAGCTCCGTTTCGCGCGGTTGTCCTCCGGGGCGATGGCTGGGCGTGATTCGGAATAAGGGCTGTCGTGCGAACGAAGTAGTGACTTCGGATGTCGACTGGGATGGTTCGGATGTTCGAGCGATCGAACGAACGCATCCCGGAGAGTCGAAATCCAACAATTGGTATTAGAGCCGGTTATGCGTTCTTGTATTGTTTGCGAGTTTGTTTTGCAGGTCACCCGATTATTATGGTCATATGTTTATGTACTGTATGTTGTGGTTTGTTAAACTCTCGGGGTTGTCGAGATCTTTTGGTTTTAACGTTGCTTGCTTGTAATAGTTAAAACGACGGGTTGAGTCGTTTAAGTTTTTCTATTTCGGTTTTTCGTTTTTCGTTTATCCGGGTGTATAGGGTCGATCATTCCTGTATAGGATCGATGCCGGAAGTAGTTAGTTTACTTATGTATTGATGCTGCTACTTGGTGGGAGGAGATCGAAGGACGGACGAACGAGGGTCGAGAAGTCGAACCCGCAGCCTGCTGTGCACAAACGGCGCCCGCTGGAGGGCAAACGGCGACCGCCGTTTGCAGCTCCTCCAGCGACCGCTGTTCCTCAAACGGCGGGCGCTGTTTTGAGTTTTGGCAGCAGCGACGCGGGGGTTCGACGGACATCACGGATCGCTTGTCGAGGGCCCGGGATGATACTCCAGTGGGAGGAGTTCGTCTCTTGGTCCTTAGACGAGTCGGTGATAGACCGAGACCGAGACAAGCAACGAGACGAAGATCCGAGAAGACGTGCATCGAAGATTTAAAGGCCATAATAATCGGGCCACGTTAAATGTTTTTTGTGTGTTTTAACGTGTTTTATTATGCTTTAAATTTCATGCATGCTTGTTAATCCCTTTCGTAAAAACTAAGTGGGAGAGGGATTGGAAACAATCCCGCGGTCTCCATTCTCTGTTTTGATGGTGATGTGTGTCGCTTACGAGTTGGCTTTAGTGTCATCCTCCCTATCGGATAAAGTTGACACACGGATATCACTGGATCAAAATTCGAATTCAATTCCATTTATAGAATTGAACACTTAAGTTTTTCAAAGCAATGCCTAATCTGTCTTTCAAAGACTAATTTCAACTCGACTCATTCTCACCCCGGGGAGTGGAATGGAGCCAAAGCGCTTGGTTATGTCGATGACACAGATTAGAGACATTCGAGTCATTTGATGACTAGATCGATTGTCTGGTTGGCTCCCTCACTTTGTGAGAGATAGGGCTCAATTGCATGATTGATCGCTGGTTAGAAACTTCGAGTTTCACTTACGAGATATCAAGCTTTGATTAATGAAATTGTGAAATTTATTAAATGGAATTCAATTAACAAAGTTGTTTGTTTAGTAAACGTCCACACTATCGTGGCTTGCTAGACGGAAACGGAACTTTGGGTTAATTGAGGCTCGACAGTTATAGGAAATCGTAAAGGGACCGCATGTCAACGTAAACGTCCACACTAACGTGGCTTGCGGTGGGCGTGTAGTTTCCGAGCGGTTAACTTAGTACTGAGAAGTGGTATACACTTAGGTACGCTTTACAGTATCCTCCCCATCGGAGTCACTGCTGTAATGATGTACGACCAAAGTAAAAGTCCAGTTATAAAATCGTTTGGACTAGTATACGTCCACATGAACGTGGCATGCTAGTCTGATGGGATTTTAGGATTAATTGGTAAATTTAATGATATTAATTAAGGGAGTTAATATCGAATTAAATTTGACAGTTTGATTTGTCTCTTTTATAGATATGGCACTCAACCCGCTGTCCATTATACTAAAAGAAAACAAACTCACTGGTCCGAACTATGTTGATTGGAAACGAAACTTGGACATTGTCCTAACTGCTGAGGAGTACAAATATGTACTCCATGAGGTTTGTCCTGATGAACCTATTGACACCTCCACTCCTGAGGAAAAGGAAGCTCATCGGAAGTGGGTCAAGGCTGATCAGATGGCGCGGTGCTACATTTTGGCTTCTATGTCAAATGTGCTGCAACATCAGCATGAGTCCATGACCACTGCCTATGATATGATGCTTAACCTCAAGGAGATGTTTGGTAGTCAGGATAGGGCAGCCAGGCAAGATGCTATGAGAAAACTCATGACGGCCACTATGTCCGAAGGAACGCCCGTGAGGGATCACGTTCTTAGGATGATAGGCTATCTGAATGAGATAGAGATTATGGGAGGAGCTATCGATGGGGAAACCCAGATCGATATAGTGCTCCAGTCTCTGCCTAGGAGTTTTGAGCAGTTCCGCCTGAACTATAACATGAACAAGAGGTTATATTCGTTGGCGGAGCTCCTGACTGAACTCCAGGCGGCAGAGGGAATCTTTAAGAAATCTCATGCACTTGTGACTGTGAAACTTCCTGGTCCTCCGGGGACTAAGAGGAAGAAGAAGCAAGGACGGAAACCCAGTGGACCCAGAAATGGTGGACCACAGAATGGAGTGAACAAGCCCAAGGGCAAGTGTTTCCGTTGCAAGCAGTCTGGACATTGGAAGTCGAATTGTCCTCTCAGACAAGGAGGTACGAACTTTTCCTTAGTCACTGAAACATGTTTAGCGGTGTTATCCACCGGTACCTGGTGTGTGGATACAGGAGCCACTGATCATGTCTGCAATTCTTTGCAGGGGTTCCAGGAAACCCGGCGGCTTAGAGAGGGAGAGGTCACTATCTACATGGGCAACGCTACGAAAGTGGCGGCAGTTGCAGTGGGAGATATTCATTTATCTTTTAATAATAAAGTTTTGGTATTGAATAATTGTCTTTATGTACCGAATTTTAGAAAGAACCTTGTTTCGGTTTCTAAATTGGTTTTGAATAAATATTCTGTTTCTTTTGATAGTTCTGTTATTATAAAAAAGAATGGTGAGTATATCTGTTCTGGTACATTGATAGGCAACTTATATATACTGAATCCTGATTATTCCACGATGCAACGCGTAGAGTCGAATAATACATCTAGTACCAATAAGAGAAAGGAGCCTTCTAGGATGAATCAAAAGTACTTATGGCATCTTAGGCTAGGTCATATTAACTTGGGTAGGATTCAAAGGTTGATAACTGATGGAATACTCAGTGGTGTGAAAGATGAGGACTTTCCAACCTGCGAATCATGCCTGGAAGGAAAAATGACCAAGCGACCCTTTAGTGATAAGGGGTATAGATCCAAGGAAGTACTGGAATTGATTCACTCTGATTTGTGCGGGCCTTTATCTGTCCAAGCGAGAGGAGGTTATGAATATTTCGTAACCTTCACTGATGATTACTCAAGGTATGGTTTTATATACCTGATGCGCCGCAAGAGCGAGTGCTTTGACAAGTTCAAGGAGTACAAAGCTCTTGTGGAGAACCTTCATGGTAAAACCATAAAGACTCTACGATCTGATCGTGGAGGAGAGTACCTCTCGGGAGAGTTTAAAGCGTACTTATTAGAGAATGGGATTGATTCCCAGATGACTGCACCATACACGCCCCAGCAGAATGGTGTAGCAGAAAGAAGGAATAGGACTCTTATGGAAATGGTAAGATCTATGATGAGTTATTCAGAACTACCAGTTTCATTCTGGGGATATGCCTTGGAAACAGCGGCGTATATCCTGAACTTAGTTCCTTCTAAATCAGTCCCTAAGACGCCCTCGGAATTGTGGACCGGGCGAAAGCCAAATTTGAAACACATTCGGGTCTGGGGTTGTCCAGCACATGTGCTGAAGCATGGGGCTGATAAGTTGGAATCTCGTTCAGATATTCGGTTGTTTATAGGATATCCTAGAGGAACGAAAGGTGGTCTATTTTATAGTCCTAAGGACCAGAAGATCGTTGTTAGCACCAACGCTCGGTTCTTGGAAGAGGATTATATAATGGACCACAAGCCCAAGAGTGAGATAATACTAAACGAACTGAGAGGGGACGATCAAGGCTTAGATCCAACCGAACCGGGTGATTCTCCACCACAGTCTGCACCTGTAGTTACTGAGGTTACACCGGAGCCTCGTCGTAGTGGGAGGGTTTTTCGACAACCCGATAGGTTCATGTTTATAGGTGAGTCTTCGGACTTGTTACCTGGAGAACATGAAGCCGATCCCTGGACCTATGGCGAGGCGCTTAAAGATCAAGATGCTCAGTCTTGGCAAAAAGCGATGAAATCTGAGATTGAATCAATGGATTCAAATCAGGTCTGGAATCTTGTAGCACCGCCCAAAGGTGTAAAAGCCATTGGTTGCAAGTGGGTGTACAAGAGGAAAAGAGGGTCTGACGGGAAGGTTGAAACCTTCAAGGCTAGGCTTGTTGCGAAAGGGTATACTCAGAAAGAAGGGATCGATTATGAGGAAACTTTTTCGCCGGTAGCTATGCTAAAGTCGATCCGGATTCTTTTGTCTATAGCATCTTATATGGATTATGAGGTGTGGCAAATGGACGTCAAGACAGCATTCTTGAATGGGAATCTTGACGAGACCATTTACATGAGACAGCCAGAAGGTTTCATCAAGAAAGGCCAAGAGCATCTAGTGTGTAAGCTAAACCGATCCATTTATGGATTGAAGCAAGCTTCTAGATCCTGGAACATGCGGTTTGATGAGGTTATCCAGTCTTATGGATTCATTCAAAGCATGGACGAGTCGTGTGTATACCGGAGATGTGACGGAAACAGTGTGGCGTTTCTCGTGCTTTATGTAGACGACATCCTTCTAATTGTCAACAATGTGAAGATGTTGTCGGACATAAAGGGATGGTTGTCCAAGCAATTCGATATGAAAGACTTAGGACAAGTTGGGCATGTTCTTGGGATCAAGGTTATAAGGGATCGCCGGAAATGAACATTAAGCTTGTCCCAGGCTTCATATATTTATACGATTCTGGCTCGTTTCAACATGCAGAATTCCAAGAGAGGTGCTCAACCTTTCTGCCATGGAATTCATCTATCTAAAGACATGTGTCCCAAAACACAAAAGGAGATAGATTACATGAAGAAGGTTCCTTATGCTTCGGCAGTAGGAAGTCTAATGTATGCCATGTTGTGCACGAGACCTGATATCTGCTATGCCGTGGGCATGGTAGCTAGATATCAGAGTAACCCTGGACAGGGTCACTGGACTGCTGTAAAGAACATACTTAAGTACCTGCGAAGGACTAGGAACTATGTTCTGAGTTACAAAGCGTCCGAGTTGATTCCTATTGGTTACACAGACTCGGATTTCCAATCTGATAAGGATCAGCGAAAGTCTACATCAGGCTATGTGTTCACATTGGGAGGTGGAGCAGTCTCATGGAAGAGTGTTAAGCAGAAATGCATTTCGGACTCTACCATGGAAGCCGAATATGTAGCAGCCTCTGAGGCAGCTAAAGAATCGGTGTGGCTCCGGAACTTCCTTATGGACTTGGATGTGGTTCCTAAAATGCCTAGAGCTATCACAATTTATTGTGACAATAGCGGTGCAGTGGCAAATGCAAAGGAACCACGAGCCCACAATGCGAGTAAACACATAGATCGCAAGTACCACCTGATTAGAGACATCGTCAGGAGAGGCGATGCGGTTGTCACCAAGATTGCATCAGCGGATAACCTGGCTGACCCCTTTACGAAGGCACTTCCAGCGGAAGCGTTCAAGAGACACGTGAAGGGGATGGGTATCGGATGTATGGTAGAGGGCAACTAGAGATTTAGTATAAGTGGGAGATTGATGGAGTTATATTCTAAATGTCTAGTTTAGTGACAATATGGAACTCCTTATCTGTGTTTTACATTATCTATTGATCAAACTGTCGGCATTTTGTCTATCTTGTACTTAAATGCAATAGTCCTAGATATATACGTTGTAGACAGTATGGCGTGAGGAGACACACGGAAGATCATACTGTCGGTTACTCATATAGTATCGAACAGAAGCTCACGACTTAGATGGACAGGGACAATCCATCGATACGTCGTAGTGTGACTGGGTAATAGTTGGTCTTGACTATTATGTTACACTTGTACACTTGGTGTATTGAGCAGGACCACGGGAGGGCGTTCGATTTATACTAATCGACGTAATCGAACTAGACCTCAGAATTACGGATATACGAATTCTTAATCCCTATATAATTATAGGTTCGTATGTCCAATTCTCGGTTCTTTAACTTGCCAATGAGTGAGACTATTTGATTAGTCGAGATACTCGGTAAATTGGGAATCGGAATTGTGCACACGGCATGCTATAGATTATAGAAAGGAAACCGTGTCCCGTTTATCGGGTTGATAACGTCCCCGAGATGAGCTCATAAAGTTTATCATGTAAACCCTGCAGGTGGATTTGTTCCACATGATAATAAGGATGAGTGGTACTAGTCTCGGATAATAAGAAACGAATTAATTTAATTATTAGTAATTAAATAAATTCGTGGACGTTCGATATCTTAAACACGGGGAAAGTCGTATATGTAATTTCGGCGGATTTATTATTGTTGAAATAATATTAAAATTAATTTCGGGAATTCAATTATTATTTTATAGTGGAGTTAATAATAATTAAAATTGAAATCGATTAATTAAGGAATTGCGTTTACGTATTCCAAGTTAATTAATATTTCAATTTAGCCCTTAATTAATTTCCCTTAGGTCCCTAACGTAGCTCTATTTAAACCCCCCCTTGCCCTCTCCTAAAACCTACAGAACGCCGCAACTATTATTTTTCTGAGAAAAATTATTTGCTTAGCGCAAATAAAAGTTTTTCTCTGTTAAAATAAAAAGTTAACGCAATTAAATTATTTTCTCACCAGAGAATACTTCATACGGTGGTTTGAGAAAGGAGAGGAGCAGAAAAGGACGAACCCAGTAGATCGTTGCCCACACAACGTCTGGAGTCGGGAAGAGAATACGTTAGAAGCTCTAAGGTCTCAACAATCGACCGATAAGGTATGAGATCGGATCTCTAATTTCCGCATTTATTCGATCTCAATTTCTCGTTAATCATACATGAACGTAGATCGGGTTCCGGGGTCGTGGATCGTGTTCCTCGACTACTGGGGGTTCTAGGACCTCCGGAACGGTAGTCGGATGAGGAAAAACGACCCGGAAACGAGCCCGGAACAGCAACGTCGCGTTGCTGTTCGCGGACGAACAGCGCCCGCTGGTGGGCAAACAGCGACCGCTGTTTGCAGCTCCACCAGCGACCGCTGGACTGCAATCGGCGGGCGCTGATTGGGTACAGTCCAGCTCCGTTTCGCGCGGTTGTCCTCCGGGGCGATGGCTGGGCGTGATTCGGAATAAGGGCTGTCGTGCGAACGAAGTAGTGACTTCGGATGTCGACTGGGATGGTTCGGATGTTCGAGCGATCGAACGAACGCATCCCGGAGAGTCGAAATCCAACAGATCCCCTCTGCCGCCTTTAGTTCAGTCAGGAGTTGCGCAAGAGTATAAGATAGTTTACCCATATTATAGCTCATACGAAACTGCTCAAAACTAGGGGCCAGAGACTGGAGTATGATGTCGACTTGCGTCTCAGCATCAATAGAAGCTCCTAGGACCTCAAGTTCATTCAACAAACTCATCATCTTAAGAACGTGCTCCCCAACGGGCGTTCCTTCAGATTGAGTAGTCGACATGAGGACTCTCATGGCTTCTTGCCTTGCCGCACGATCTTGCTCCCCAAACATCTCCTTGAGGTTAAACATCATATCATAGGCAGTGTCCATCGACTCATGTTGGG